>CM049815.1:17108410-17331097 GCA_027422405.1 Ptychobarbus kaznakovi
TTTGGACGAGGCTTCTGTCATTGGAATACCATGTGCATTATTCATTCACAGCACCAATAATAATATGGCAGGTTCCACATGTTTGAACATATGAAAAGGTTGTGATCTGAACCAAACGGGCTGTTTGAGTTGCACAAAAAACTTTGTATTTTCTGGCTGTTTAGATCATTATCATGTACTGGGGCTTAAAACTCAGCATGAAATGTTGTTTGCAAGCCATTTTGCTTCAGTAATATAATTTAATCTTATCCTTCGGATGGTGAAAAGTGGTTGGAGGTGATGATTTCATGTTGACTTTAAGCACAGAGCTTCAAGAAAACCATGAAATATAACACAACCGTTTTCTCTCCAATGTTCTTGCAAACGTTTGAGGATATGGAACAGGATTTTTGGAGGGAAACTGATTTGAGTTCATATTAATGTATAATTAAAGCTTCAAAATTTAGTTTTGTTTGTTTGTTAAAATTGAACTAAATTAAATTAGTATTAAATTAATTATTTAAATTAATGGCTGGTAATTTTCCTAAAGAAAGAAATGGCAAGCAACATGTAATTCAACTTGAAATTTTATTGTAAAACATACTCTAATAATCTTTGTTTCATTTACAACTTCAAAAATGTAAATAAAAAAAATCGTACTCCGATTCACAATGGAAGTTTCTAATAAGTATGTATACATTGAGCTGCCAGGTCGGTTTTTGCACGCAGTGCCAGTTTCACATTGTCACATCGTAGGTCACGTTCAACAAAGAGAATAATGCTGCATTCAAGTTCAATTCAATTAAGTTAGCTTTATTGTCATTCCGCTACATGTGTGGACTCAGTGGATGAATGTCGTTCCTCACAGACCACGGTGCTCATAAATACAGACATAACAACACAAAGTAAAAACAGTATAAACCTATAAACAACTAACCTACTTCATTTACAACTTCAATATAAAAAGTGTTACCTATACATAAACAAAAAAAATAATAAAAATTAAAACTGTAAACTGTGCAGACGACTTCAAATACTGTACATGTCAAAAAGAGAGACATCAACACTCTGGGGAACAGTGTAAGTAATTTGTGGTGCATGAGCCAGTAAACATACATACATTACAGTATAAATTGCAATCAGTCTTTTGTATTAGTACCATTGTGTGAAAGTGTCTAGTGCATGTAGAGGCGAGTGTGTTGCTACAGGTGGCTTGTGCAGGTCGGTTTTTGCTGTAATGTGGTGTGGTGGTGTGGTGTGTGTTGTGGGGGGGTAGTCCATGCAGGATGTAGGGGTGTTTCAGAGAGGCGGTGTGATGGTAGTTCAGGGCTTCACGTGATTGGCGGAGCGGGCTCTGATACTCTGGTACCGTTACTGAGGTAGGATGGAAGAGACATGGGTGTGGTCTTTCACGATACTTTTGCTTTGCTGGAGCACGTGTAAGGTTCAGATAAGCACAACTGCAGTTCCCGTACCAGAAGTGAAGCTGGTCAGCACGCTCTCAATGGTACCCCTGTAAAGTGGTGAGGATGGGTGGAGGGAGGCTCCAGGCGTATTCCAGGCGTAACCTGTGTTTTTCCAACCTTCTACCCATGAAAGTGCACTGGAATGGCAGTCAAACCCGTGACTTCCCACCTGTGAACTCGTATTAGATCAATGTACTGCCAGTTCCGCGCTCTGACTTCACATATAGTCCGGGAAACAACAATGGCAGCCCCTATGGATGCAGTGTTTATGCAAGTAGTACACAGTGAGAAATAGACTTTAGGACAATATAACGTTGCAATCAAATTAATAATAATATAATAATAATAAATAATACACACACGATTATGTATTACACTGTTATGTGTCTGAAACGATAAGTATGTCGTGAAATTATATCGCCACATGGAAATGTTGAACATAGCTAACGTTAAGCGCTCAGGCAGTTTGACGTAGCTTGCCTGGAACGCTACAAATTCGTGAGTCGTGGTTTGAAGTCGTGACTTTCGGGCTCAAAAACCTGCCTGGAACGCAGCATAAGGTCTGCTATTACCGTGCATGTGAGGTGTGGCGTTAGTTCTTATAGCTTATTGTTCAAAAGGCAACAATCTGAGGAATCATCCGACGTTAAAGCAAATACATTTAATTCAGAGAAGAACTTGCAAGCAAATATGGCGCCAACTCCGATGAGGGCACTACAAAGGATTTGAGACCGATCTAGAGATGGCCGTTTTCTTGTTTGAAATGTAAGAAAATCTGCCAATATTTATGTCGAATGTTAGCATTATTTATTTCAACACGACTGTTTTAATGAGCCAAAAATGTTAGTGGAAGACATTATTTATGGATATGCGGCGTCGTTAGGGGATAGTAGGCCGCAAAACGATTATATTCATCCGCGCTAAAGATCTAAACCAAATCCCAACGCACTTAATTGCCAAAACAATGTTTCTACGCAAGTAACTTGCCGTTTTACGCATCCACCAGTAGAGTTATTTTTTTTATATTTTTTTTTTGGTCGATTGTTTCTATTTTATTTTGCTTTCTAAAAACTGGTTGGGAGTCATGAGATTCATAACAGTTGTTTTATTCTATTGACATCCCTTGTTATTGACAATGAGAAATTAAGATAAAAACATGTTTATAGTATGCTACACACGGGGGAAATGCTTCAGATAATATTGTAATAATTTGCTTTTGCCTTAGTGCATTAATTATATATTTTTTAAAGAAATAGTTCATTTCAATGTGATTTTAAATCTTTGAGAAATTTTGAGATTATTGTTGCTGCTTGGGAAGTGTTTGGATACATATTTTGAAAATGTCTAGTGCCACATCGCTGTATTTTATGATAGTTCAAAGTTTTATCTTAACTCAAACTTTGTCCAAAAACAATAATCACTACATAACAACAGATGCCATAACAGTGTTTACCACTATCTGAGAGAGTTGGAAAGGAGTATGGTGTTGTCCAGCGCTGAGATGTTTTCATTGCAGATGAATGGCTGTAGATTATGCTGGTAAATTGGCAAGATGTCGAAATGCCACCCGTAGTTGCTTTCATCAGAACATCTTCTCCTCGACTCAGACTTGTTTGTTTGATTCGAGGTGATATGAAACAGGCCTGCATTACGTCTGTTTCAGATTCATATCAGCCTACACATTTCTCTCTGTTTCTTTCTATATAGCCAGTAAATGTCACATGCAGTGTAATGTTTTGTCTGTTATGCAGGCATGAGGTCTAATTTCCACATGCTGCTGCAGGTTGTTTTGAAGAAGTGTTTTTTTTCCCTCTATCAGTTGTTTTCTTCTTCACTTAAGCTGAAAAAAAAAGTTCAATGAGAAGAAAAAAATACTTTAAATGTTTATTTAATGTGTGTATTAATGTTTTAAACAAAACTACTTAATTTAAAAGAAAATTACAGTAACTTGTTCAATGACATTTTGAGAATATTTTACAGTAACTTATTAATATTAAAGAGCCCATGAAATGAACTGAATAATTTTCTTTCCTGTTTCAATTTCATTATTTGAATTAGCTTTCTCTGAGTCTTTAAAGGCGTCAGATGACGATACTAAAATAACAGTATTTGGTGTATTAAAGGCGTCAGATGACAATACTAATAATTACAATAACAGTAATTTGGTGTATTGGTGTAATATAGCGCTTTTCTACAATGATAATTTGTGCTTTATATACGCTTTTCTAGGCACTCAAAGGGTGAATCTCCTCGTCCACCACCAGTAGAAGGGGGAACCTCGTCCACCACCAGTGTGCAGCATCCACCTGAATGATGCAACGCGCACGGCCAGCCATATTGCACCAGACCACGCCTCCACACACAACGCCCTCCATTATTGGTGGAGAGGAGACAGAGTGATGAATCAAATCCGAATATGGAGATGAATAGGAGGCCATGATGGTCAGAGGCCAATGGGGAAATTGTATCAGGATGCCGGTTACACCACTACTCTACACTACCCAGGACATCCTGGGATTTTTAATGACCAAAGAGAGTCAGGATCTCGGTTAAACATCTCATCCAAAAGATGGTGCTTTTTACAGTATAGTGTACCCGTCACTATACTGGGGTGTTAGGACCCACACAGACCACAGGGTGAGCACCCCCTGCTGGCCTCACTAACACCTCTTCCAGAAGCAACCTAGTTTCCACAGGAGGTACTGACCAGTACTGACCAGAATCAACCCTGCTTAGCTTCAGTGGGAAACCAGTCTTTACAGCTAATGCAATGTGTTTATGTGGTTTAAGGTTTAATATATATATATATATATATATATTACACATACTGTACATTATTGTTGCTCTTCTATGCTCAGCCTTTCTGAAACGTGTCAATGTTTACAAAGCTCATCGTTCTGAAAAGCGAGGTGTGATTGACCAGCTATCCAGTGCGTTGTGATTGGCTGAACACCTCAAGCGTGAGATGGAAATGTTACACCCCTTACCGTATTTGGAAACACACAGTGTCTCCACGACATGACGGCAGCGGCAAAAATACTACAGCGGGAATAAAAGTAACGCCTTCTTTCTTTGAATAAACATTTGGGCGGTGTAATGCAATTCTCATCACATCGTGATATAGATAGGTGGGGGCGTGTTTAATTGAGGCGTTTTAGGAGGGTGTGGACAAGTAACTTTTAGAAAGAATATATCCTTGGGTTTGAGACTTTAGTCTTTGCAACTTTATGGATCTTATACATGAACAAACAGCTTGTGACACTCCAAAGACAAAGGAAAACTTGAAATCGTGTCATACGACCACTTTAAGAAACTCCATACAGAAATATTTAGAATATGTATGGTTGTTAGTTAACACATCATAAAAAAATAAAAAAAATTTAAAACCTATGTTGCATATTTACTTTACTTTTTTGTCAGAAATATTTAGAATATGTATGGTTGTTAGCAACATCATAAAAAAATAAAAAAGACGCTTTTATCCAAAGCGCATATTTACTTTACTTTTTTGTACAAATAAGAAAAAGTAACTACAACTATAAGTTAAAACTCTATAAATACTATATATACACACACATTTAAGAAAATGAGAAATTAAAATAAAATGACAAAATGCACACAACAACATTTCAAAACTTTAACATTTAAATGAAAACAAAAAATAAAGCTAAAAACATTTCAAAATATTAAAACAACCAAAGGTATGAGTATAAAAATGATTCTAACATGACATTTAAGAAAATGGAGAAATTAAATAAAATACTAAGCCAAACACCCATATATATATATATATGGAAAACAAAAAATAAATTTAATTTCCATGTAGTAGGTTTGAAGTAACGTTACAAAAATAAATACAATTTATTAAAACTAAAACTACAGAAAATACCTATAAAGACATATTAAATTCATACATAATTTTATCTAAAATTAAAATAGATAACAAAAATAAAGTCAATTTATTAAAATGCCAGTACTTTATCAGACATATTAAATTCATACATAATTTATCTAAAATTCAAAAAAAAGAACACTGTCCTCAAAACACATGTTAACAAACACAACTTACACATACACATAAAAAAAGTAAGTTTATACAAACTAAAACAGAAGGGAAGCAAGCAATAAAGAAAGAGAGAAATAAAAAATTGTAAAACAGAAGGGAAGCAAGCAATAAGAAAGAAGAGAAATAAAAAATTGTGATATATTCACAAATATGTGTATGTTTCCTGGTAAAAAGAAAAACAAACAACACATTTTTTTTATATATTTAAAATACATTTATTTCATAAAAAGCATAGTTAAAATCTATTACAGTATTTCTCGATTGCTAACACACAATTTACAATTTTCTCACAACTATAAACACAATCTCAAAAATACACACCAACTTGCACAAACCTCAAACTTCCAGGTCAAACCCAAATATTCTAATCAAAAACAAATTATCTTGTTGATCTTCAATAATTCTTCTCTGAATTTCATGCAGTCTAATTGCATTATTAGCAATGACCATATTTACATTTGCAGTTTTTTGGTCCGCTGTCAGAAGACGTTGTCTGCCTCCCCAGGCAGTCGCCTCTAAGTTCTGCAAAAATACAGTACTACAAGAACAACTATTGCTGAGTAACAAATACATTTGAAAGTTATGAGTTTAAGGATTTACAGCATGATGCGGTTCTGTACATAGAATAACAACGAGGGTTCTCTTATCTAAATTGTATTGTAACTGTATGTCTAAATAGTATAAAACCCCTGTAGATTACTGCACGGTGTCTTTGGGAAATATCAGGTACCTGTTTTCTTCTCTAAATGTTTGAATGATAGCCGTGACTGTAAATCTGCTCACATTTGGCTGAACACGTTGGCCAGCTTCCCTCATGGTCATCCCATGCACAAGAACATGGTCAACTAGTGTTGCCCGTATTTAGTAAGGATAAAATGTTCTTTGGCCCTTTCTCTTCCTCTTCCTCTCTGTCTCCCATTTCTTTCTGCTCTTAATCACTAGCAGGGGCGCCTAGGGGGGGGAGGTTAACGATTCTAAGGGCCCGACGATGGAGGGGCCCCCGAGGGAGAAACGTGATTTCTACCGAGGGAACGCTAGAGCCCTGCATTTCAGCCCGGCCCCGACCGGGCTTCGATCGGGCCAATTTTCACACGTCATAGTTCAGAACGCGGGCCGGGCCTCGGCCTGTTTTAGGCTTCTCCTTATGTTTATATTTGGACATCCATCAATTAGTGATGAAAAAAAATTGCCGCCTGGTGGAAACAACACAAGACCGTCTGCCGCGGCAGTCAAGAGCGCTCGACGGTTTTAGTGTCCAGTAAGCGCAGCTGAAGAGTTCTGCGTTCAAATACACGCAATAAAGCTTGCCATAAAGCCCAAGCAAAAGTAATTTACCATGAATGTGTCAGGGGAAATAGTAAGGATATATTTGAATTATTTACTAATAAACTAGTGTTTTCTGTGT
The DNA here is from genome assembly GCA_027422405.1 of Ptychobarbus kaznakovi. Taxonomy (NCBI): domain Eukaryota; kingdom Metazoa; phylum Chordata; class Actinopteri; order Cypriniformes; family Cyprinidae; genus Ptychobarbus; species Ptychobarbus kaznakovi. The sequence continues at coordinate 17,115,327 of CM049815.1, forward strand.
CGATGAAGAATCAGATGAAGATCCTGATTTCGCCATCTAGACGCGCCATTAGAGAGAAGCCTTTAGAGAGAAGCACACTTCACGGATTATAATGAAAGAGTTTTTTTTTTCGATTTGGTTTATTTCGTTAAGTAGTAATTTAAAGCTTTCTATAGATATATTTATCATGTCTGTGAGTCATGTATTCGCTGACTTCGAATTTCGCTGACCCCCCCCCCAGAAGGCAGGAGGGCCCGAGTGAATATGCTGTCCAGGGGGCCCAGAAATCCGTAGCGGTGCCCCTGATCACTAGGGTCCATTTTATTATCACCTGTGACCCTTTTTATATTACCTGAGATTCTGATGTGTGTCATCAATTTTGCTACTTAGTGTTAACACGTGCATAATTGTGTGTTGATTGTGTTCAGCTTGTGACAGCTTGAGTTAATTATATTGTGTGTTTGTGTTTTCTGAATGAGAGCATGGTTAAACCTGTGCAAAATGATGATGTTTTTGTGTAGAGTTTGGCAGAAAACACTGAGTAAATTGGAATGTGCGTGAAAGCAGGTGAAAAGTGTTAAAAGTTTTGAGAAACGTGTCTTTGTTTTGAGAACTGTAGGAATGGTTTGGAAAATTGTGCCAGTTATATTGGGCCAAATTAAAAAAAACTGTAACATATTTACAGATAACTCAAGATTTTCTGGCGTAATAATTATAATTAAACTTTATTTAGAGCACTACTTGTGCATAATGCACATGTCTTAATATTACGTCTAAAATTTGTCATATTTGACGAGGACTGTATAATCTTTGAATAATGTCGAAAATATATAATGCAAAATATTTAAAGTGTACCTGAAGTATACTTACAATAGTTCCACTTAATCAAATATAGTAAGTATATCTTTAATTGTACTTCAGCACTATTTCTTATTTCTGGACAATTACAATGGTGGACAGTTTTAGTGATTATTTGTTCCTCAAACAAAACTATCATAATACTTTAGAAAACTTTGGATTAATTGTAAAACTCGCTTTTATTATTATTATTAACTTGACAGCTCTGTCTGCATTACATTTAATTTGTATAAAAAAACACTGGATATTCTGCTTAAATTTCTTTTTTTATTGCATATACCTTTTTGAAAACAACATGAGAGTGAGTAAATGTTGGCAGGACTTTAAAAGAAAAGAACATGGCTGCCATCCGGCTGTTTTGAAGTGAATATCTAAGATCATAATATTCACAAAAAGGTCTTCCAACTGAAGTAACGCAGTTCTTTTTTTAGTACATAAATGTCATCGCTAAACATGTTACTGTCATAGCCGCCAAACTCATACACTTACTGTTATAATGACAAAGGCTGTTTGCATAATAACAGAGACAGACAAAGTAATAAGTAAAGAATTACAGGCATGTAGGTGAGCGAATTGATCAAATATTAGCTCTGGGACTTTCTGTGCGTGACTGTACACTACAGGCCAGAAATAAACTTGAAAGTGTGTCAGTCAAACAGACAGGTGACGAGATGAAAGGAACTGGTAAAGAAAGACAGGAATGGCCTGAGAGAGAGAGAGAGAGAGAGAGAGAGAGAGAGAGAGAGAGAGAGAGAGAGAGAGAGAGAGAGAGAGAGAGAGAGAGAGAGAGAGAGAGAGAGAGAGAGAGAGAGAGAGAGAGAAGAGAGAGAGAGCCTAAAGCCTAAAGCCATACATCTCCCCCGAGACCTGTCTCTCCTGCTAGACTGACAACAGAAACGATGAGGAAAAAGAGGTTTGGAGAAGTAGTTGAAAAGTAATCACATACCGGAAAGGTCTAGACTTTCTAGGGGGAAAAAAGCGGCAGTGTACTGTATTGTTACTTGTAGAAAGATTTACGAGTGAATCATGAATTCGGTATCATATACAAATTTTAAGTTCTTTGAAATACCGGCCTGTCCAGTGACTTCTGGGGTCATTTGCTCTGTATTTCTCTAACAATACAATGTAGGATGAATCATTGATTCAGGCTCTTCTTTTGTCTGCAGCTGAACAGCTCAATGGTGATTCACCTCTTACCTCAATGACTTTATGAACTGAAACCTTGTAAACGACAATCTACGTCTGAATGCTTGTGAATACATTCGCAATGTATGTTAGTTTGTCACTTAATTTTATGTCACTTAGGTGAAGACCTCTGGGAATGTGAGAGTGTGTGATGAGTCAAACAGCTTGTGGACTTCAGCCGGATGTTTAACCTTTTGAATTGAATAGTAATAGAAATGAAAGTGCTTTTCTTATTTATCCAACCTCAATACATATTAAACCCGTGTGACTAACTTTCTTACGTGGAATACAAAAGGAGACGTTTTGCTGAATGTTCACGCTGCTCTTTTTTTCATACAGCAGAGTTTACAAATTATGTTGAGCTAAAAAAATTGCAACAAATGTGTCATGAATATATCAGAAAGGTAATATGCATCACTGTTGCGCCACATTTCTTATTGCCTGAAGCTATATGATAACTTTGTGATGAGCAGACTGAAATAAAAAATATTGTTTACTAATAATATCGTCCCCTTCATATATATATATATATATATATATATATATATGCCACATCAAGATATCTGACGTAAATCATTCCACTAGTTTTGAGATATTGTTTGGTTACGAAATGCAAAAGTACTAGTAACATTTGTGCATAACAGTGAAAACAAGACTTACACAGACATATAATGTAAATTGTTTGTGTACACACTATATTAAAGCTCTTGCCAATACTAATAAGCAAGTAATTAGTTTCCATGTATGTAAAGTTAAGTGTTAAGTAAAGTATGTAAAATCATAAAGTTTGTGTGTGTGTGTCTGTGTACAGTATAAAGTTCATCTAACATTTGTATTAGACATTTTTTCTCGCAATTGCAAGTTTACATCTCAGAATTGAGTCATATAAACTTAACAATTCTGACTTTTTTATAGCTATAATGTCAGAATTGTGAGATATAAAGTCATAATTGCGATATTTAAAATCAGAATTGAGAGATGTAAAGTCAGAATTGAGAGATATAAAGTCAGAATTGGGAGATATAAAGTCTGAATTGCGAGATATAAAGTCAGAATTGAGAGATATAAAGTCAGAATTGAGAGATATAAAGTCAAAATTGAGATATATAAAGTCAGAATTGAGAGATAGAAAGTCAAAATTGGGAGATATAAAGTCAGAATTGAGAGATATAAAGTCAGAATTGAGAGATTTAAAGTCAGAATTGAGAGATATAAAGTCAAAATTGAGAGACATAAAGTCAGAATTGCGAGATATAAAGTCAAAATTGAGAGACATAAAGTCAGAATTGCGAGATATAAAGTCAGAATTGAGAGATATAAAGTCAGAATTGAGAGATATAAAGTCAGAATTGAGAGATATAAAGTCAGAATTGAGAGATATAAAGTCAGAATTGCGAGATATAAAGTCAGAATTGAGAGATATAAAGTCAGAATTGAGAGATATAAAGTCAGAATTGAGAGATATAAAGTCAGAATTGAGAGATATAAAGTCAGAATTGTGAGATATAAAGTCAGAATTGTGAGATATAAAGTCAGAATTGAGAGATATAAAGTCAGAATTGAGAGATATGAAGTCAGAATTGAGAGATATAAAGTCAGAATTGCGAGATATAAAGTCAGAATTGCGAGATATATATATAGTCAGAATTGCGAGATATAAAGTCAGAATTGCGAGATATAAAGTCAGAATAGCGAGATATAAAGTCAGAATAGCGAGATATAAAGTCAGAATTGAGAGATATAAAGTCAGAATTACGAGATATATATAGTCAGAATAGCGAGATATAAAGTCAGAATAGCGAGATATAAAGTCAGAATTGCGAGATATAAAGTCAGAATAGCGAGATATAAAGTCAGAATTGCGAGATATAAAGTCGGAATAGCGAGATATAAAGTCAGAATAGCGAGATATAAAGTCAGAATTGCGAGATAAAAAATTGTTGAAATGAGCCCCAACAAAATCTAACATTGACCCATTTATGTGCAATATAGCTTGTCATTATTTATTATAATAATAATAATAATAATAATAATAATAATGAAGTCCAACATCTGATAATATCATGTCCAGTATTCATTAAAAATTAAGACATGCACTCAATTAAAATACTAATGTTTGAAACTCTTCATTTGTATGGTAATTCCAGGTAAGGGTTTATGATCGGATATCATGAGATGGATGTTAAACCGAATGCAAACAGAGCCGATGAGCTCAGAGATTTAATTTCCTGTTATGGCTGACTGTTCACAACCGGTCATAGTCATGTATTAACAGATCCGAAACCCACTTGATGTTTAATGTTGTGTATCTGGTGATTAGCTATGCTGTCATAACCTGAGGCAGATGAGTGAATAATGGCAGTTTATGATAGCGCTTCTGACAGATCGAGCACGACTGACAGATCTAGGTAGGCGTAGCCACTGAGACTCAAGCCAAAGCATACAGGTAAGGCACGCAAACGCAGATATGTAATCTGTCAAGAGCCATTCATTTCAGACTAACTCACAACAAGAGTCTAGAAAAATAGATTCCGATGTATAACAACAGGTTCTGTGCCAGCTGTTCTTCAATCAAATATTTGTCCAATTTTGTATGACTTGTTTGGTCCCAAATTATTGTTTTATAATAATAATAATAATTGAGTAAACAAATAAATAAATAAGTCAAGTCAAATCACCTTTATTTCTATAGCGCTTTTAACAATACAAATTGTGTCAAAGCAACTGCACAATATGAAAATAGGAAAATAGTGTGTCAATAATGTAAAATGACAAGATTAAACACTCAATTTTCAGTTGAAGGAATTTCATTATTGAATTCAGTGATGGCATCATCCAGCTCAGTTCAGTTTAAATAGTATCTGTGCAATCAATTGGTGATATCGCTGGAAATTAAGTGTCCCCAACTAAGCAAGCCGGAGGCGATAGCGACAAGGATCCAAAATTCCATCGGTGACAGAACTGAGAAAAAACCTTGGGAGAAACCAGGCTCAGTCGGGGGCCAGTTCCCCTCTGGCCAGATGAACCAGTAGATTGTTCCAACTGCAGCAAAGTCAGATAGTAAGGGCTCAGCTGGTTCCAGTGGTCTTTTCCCGATGGCTGTCTAGGTGACGATGTCCTCAATGGGGATCTGTCTCTGGGGCTCATCTAGGTGCCCTGGTCTCCGCTGACGTTCAGAGCTGTAGAGGTCGTCTCTAGGTGCTGATCCACCATTTGATCTGGATACGGACTGGATCTGGTGACTGCAGTGATCATCTGATCTGGATTCGGACTGGATCTGTTGACTGCAGTGATCGGAGGATCTGATCAGTGATCATCTGATCTGGAAGGACTGGATCTGGTGACTGCAGTGATCTGGATACGGACTGGATCTGGATACGGACTGGATCTGGTGACTACAGTGATCATCTGATCTGGATACGGACTGGATCTGTTGACTGCAGTGATCATCTGGGCTGATCTGGATACGGACTGATCATCTGATCTGTACGGACTGACTGGTGACTGCAGTGACATCATCTGATCTGGCTGGATCTGGTGACTGCAGTGATCATCTGACTGGATACGGACTGGATCTGGTGACTGCAGTGATCATGACTGGGCTGGATACGGACTGGATCTGTTGACTGCAGTGATCATCTGATCTGGATACGGACTGGATCTGGTGACTGCAGGGATCATCTGATCTGGATACGGACTGGATCTGGTGACTGCAGTGATCATCTGATCATTGATCTGGATACGGACTGGATCTGGTGACTGCAGTGATCATCTGGATACGGACTGGATCTGGTACAGTGATCATCTGACTGGATACGGACTGGATCTGGGGACTGCAGTGATCATCTGATCTGGATATGGACTGGATCTGGTGACTAAGAAAGAAACAGACTAATATTAGCGTAGAAGTCAATCTTCTTACGATGTAAAAAATAAATAAATAAGCAAACACTGTGCTGGTTTTAATTTCAGAAATAAACATTTTTATTTATTTTGTATTATATTTACACTAACCTTTTCTTGAATATGGTTCACAAAAAAAAAATGCGTAATATTTATTTTTAATTTTTTTCAGTTAAAAATTGCTAGTAAATTTTACAAATAAATTGCAAGTAACACATTGAATTATGATTTAAGATTGTACTTAAAATATAATCGAATAACCTTAGTTTTATATACAAGTTTTTAATAAATATTTGTTTTAATAATAAAATAATAATAATAATTATACATTTTTATTGATTATTATTTTTTACTGTGCATAAAAATAAACACATTATGAACGCATTATTGTTAAGAGAAAATGTAAAGGAAAAAAGTATTTAACTGAAATTATCCACAATTTTATTATTAAAAACATTTAGTAAGTCTTTGCTAGTATGGCATCTTTATAAATTAAAATAAATGTTAAGAATTATTAACCCAAATTGTTAAACTTAGACTTTCCTCAAAAAGTCTTTGAGACAGTTTTCTTTTTCTTGTCATGTGATGTACATGTCCCCGAAGTTTATATTTTCTTGTTCATTCCCCCCCCCCCCCCCCAGCAATTTGTTCTACATCCACGTAAGAAACAAACATGCATCTTTCTTTTTACATAACATTGTGTAGTGAATATTTACTATAAAATATTACAATTACCCTGAAATGTGAATTCAGGTGTGCTGATGATCATTATTTAGAGAAATTGTTTTCACTTCAGACTTTTGAAAGGTTTTCGACTAATTGGTGTCAACAATGTGAGTATTCTGTTTACTTTAAATCCCTGGTGCTCAGGTAAACCGAAAATAATGAAGGCCATGCTCTAAGCTTTTCCACCCTCTCCAGCTTCAGTCTGGATTTGGACAGCAAACCACAAAGCAGCTCTCAGCTGACAGCTAGTTAGCTGCCCTGCAACACTCAGAGATCATTTATGGCTTACTGTGTTCCTCTGTTGTGGAAGTTTCCTCTTCCGTAAACTACAACTTTTATATTATCTGCTTTTGTATTGAAATTTGCACCTTTGTTATTAAAGAAAAGAGAAAAAAATATTTTCCCTCTTTTAGTCACATGCTAGGCTAGATGAAGTTTGAAGTTTTAGAATTAGTCGTGCAATTTAGAGTTCAAGTTTGTGAATTCTGCGGAGATTAGAATGTAATCCTTTTCTCTTCAGATGTTTCCACAGAGCTGGCTCCTGTAGTTAAACTCTTAATTACATCTTGCACAGCTAATTACAAGTTGTTAAAAGCAGAGTAGATGCTTAGTAATTAGTAAAAGATCTGAGAACTGGTTGAGTGGACCAAATTTTCTCAGCCGTACCAAGATATTTGATGTGCTTTCATGTCATTTGTCTTTAGTCACTTAAACAATCCACATTACAGTGTAAAATATAATATTTTAATTTTTGTAATTTAATTTTAATATAAAATATTAAATAATTTGAGAGATATTATAAAATAATAAAATATGTCACTTATAATAACTATGTTTGAAGCCATTTGGGTAGGTAAGAAGACTATTCAGATTTTCTCCTAAAAAGCAATGTCATTTCAAAGCATGGTAGGGGGAAAAAGTTTGTAAAAGTAATGCTAACTTATTTATTTCCCCATCAGCATTTGTTTTAAGTGTCAAGCAAGCACCAACATAAAGACACAGATTCACACAGATCTTCAACAGATATCTGGAGCTGTGCGAAGTTCCCTGCTGCTTCAAATGCTCCACCATCATTTCCATCACCAAAAATCCCAAAATCATTGGCCTTAACGACTACAGACCCGTCGCTCTTACGTCTGTGGTCATGAAGTCACTTGAGAGACTGGTCCTGGTCTACGTGAAGGACATTACTAGACCCTTGCTGGATCCTCTTCAGTTTGCCCACAGAGCAAACAAGTCTGTGGATGATGCTGTCAATATGGGACTGCATTGCATCCTGCAAAACCTTGACAAACCTGGGAATTACACAAGGATCTTATTTGTGGACTTCAGCTCGGCCTTTCAATGCCATCGTGACTGACCTTCTCTCAAACAAACTCACACAGCTCTCTGTGCCCAGCTCCTTCTGTCAGTGAATCACCAGCTTCCTGACAGACAGACAGCAGCTAGTGAGGCTAGGCAAACTCACATCCAGAGCTCTCACCATCAGCACTGGCGCCCCTCAGGGTTGCGTTCTCTCCCCACTGCTCTTCTCCCTCTACACCAATGATTGCACTTCAAAGGTTTCCACTGCCAAGAAGGATACAAATACTAATATTTTAAATTTGACTGTCACTTTGTGTGTTCACTTTGTGTGGTTTCTGAAGTGGTTCTGTCCCCGTGCATTATCTGGACTAAAAATCTTTGCTTGTGTTCATCTTTAAAAAAAAGTCAAAAACTGGGATGGGAATAAATCTGGAATAAATGTACTACATTTAAAGTGCATAAGATAAAATACAAATGTAATCTTTTCAAGATTAAATAAAATTGTAAGGAGTAAAAAATACATGTTTTTTCTTCAAAGATGTAATCAAGTAAAAGTACAAGTAGACAGTTTAAATTGTACTTGAATCAAGTAAAAATCCCTCAAATTAATACTTAAGTACAGTAATCAAGTAAAATTGCTCAAGTATTTTACACCACTGCCCAGTACTGTACATCTGTAAATAACTCATTAAAACTTAATTTGGACATAGGACACATACACATGCACAGTTCTGTCTATGGAAATTCTATATTTTATTTCTGTATATTTAAATTTTATCACTATTGTTATTCACAAGTATTGTCTATTCTCTTCATTATTAGTGTTTTTATTACCTTAATCATATGTTGTCTGCACTATGTGTGTACTTTCTGTACTAGAAGCTCCTAACACCAAGACAAATTACTTGTGTCTGCAAACACACTTGGCAATAAAGCTATTTCTGATTCTGATTCTGACAAGTAAAATTTTGAGTCAAAAGATGAGAAAATTGCATTTTTGTCAAAGGTCTGTTTTGGATTGAGAATGATAATCTAAATAGTCATGTAGTCTACATTTTTGTGGGTTCAACATTTATTTCGGTAACTGTTTTGATTTAAAAGCTGTTGCATATTTGACAATAGCTTTAGCTTACGATTTTTCAGAAGATGTGTAATAACCCCCCACCACCAACAACATATAACAGTGAAAACATGGGTTGCTAGAAATGTATATCAATGTCAGGGCAAGTGTTAACTATTTTTTTCATTATTGTAAATTTGCAGTCACATTAGTGAAATTATGCAATAACACCTTTTGACCAGTGTGGCGCTATGGCGCAAGACTGTAAATCAGCTCTACCAGATGCAATTCAAGAGAAGATGATTCACGGTGCTGCCGAGAGCGGCGTTTAAATTAACATGTAAATATATTGCATGCCTTCCTCTCAATAACAAAATAAATAAATGGCAAAAATGACAGCGGTGAGAAAACAACAGCTCAGAAAGCATCTGATCCTAACTATGTGGATACGTTTGCATTAGCTTTGCACTCCAGTCACGTCATGTTTATTTAAATAGTGCTTTATACAGTAGATTGATTTAAAGCAAGCAGCTTTATAGCATTTAATAATAATACAAACTCGTCAGTTTCGCTTTCATTTAGAATTAAGAGAGCTAATGTTGTGAATAAAATAATTTATCCAAAACTACAATGTCGTATTAGTTTATTTTGTTCCATATCTATGACTTAAAAAGGAGATGTTAGGCAGAATGATGCATCGGTCAGATGATTGGAGAACATCTCATTGTCTGTAATCTCATAAATATATGTATTTGTATTGTAAAACATAATTGTAAATGTGCAATTTTAATATAATTGTTTGACATTTGACATTAAGTTCAAAGCTAAAGTGATTACCTTGTTTTTTATTAGTTAGAATTAGTGTAACTCGATATTTTAACTAATTGTAAAAGCTAGATAATAGAACAAAGCCTGCTGATTAATTGGTGAAATTTCAGATTGTTATTCTATTAATCATTGTAATAATCGATAGATTAGTCGATTATCTAAATATTTGTTTGTTTCCGCCCTAGTCAATAGTGTAGTAGTGATGTATGAATCACGACTCACAAGGAAGTCAATATCAAACCAAACAGATTTATGATGGTCAGTGCAGAAAATCCATGTGACGAACTTTCAAATGAGTGAAATCTTCTGGGAGTGAAACTCCCGTTTGCACTGATATCTGTTGGAACGACCAGATTTCATGTTAGAAATGTTACAAAGCAATGGTTAAAAAAAGGATGGCACCTCAACAGTTCAGCCCTTCAACAGTTAAGCAGGAAGCCTGTTTCCGCAAATAAAAATTAATAAATTGCGACTTTTTATTTGCAATTCCGAGTTTACATCTCATTTACACCATGGAATAAAAAAAAAAGTTAAATAAAGGTAGCTATGATTTTTATCTCACAATTCAGACTTTTCATCTCAGAATTTTGAGTTAACTTCTCACAATTAATTAGCCTCTTAGTTTATTTGTCTCTGTGTAGTTAGATAAGCTAGTTTAGCCAATGTTGAGTAGCTTGTATTTTACATTTACGTAATTGTGCAATGTTACAGTTACTCTGTCTCAATGAAAGCTATTTTTGACATGTTCCTTTGGAATTAAAGCAGATTTAAGTCCCTACACAGTTAGAGATATGGATAAAAAGAAACAAGAGAGACGTGCTACAAGCAAATTTAGCCAATACACGTTTTCACGGCTTTGCACATCACCAGAAATGGCTCCTTCATAGAGTTAGCTCCTGAAAATGTCCCTCTCTCCACAGGAGCAATGTCTTTACTCAACAGAATGGAGCTGTCGTTTTCTAAGGGTTAGCCCTGCAAAGAAATGACCTGTCACCGTTGTTCAGTGTCTACCTACCTTCTCTCTTCTTTTCTTGCCGTTTCTATGACTACCGCCTTCTCAGAGCTGAGGTAACTTCACATTAGCGCCTGTTTGCAAGCGTGTTCACATACTTGCAAATAAACTTTATCCTTTGCTTTACAATCACCACAAATGGACAGTGTGGTCACATAAATATAGGCTATGGCATTTAGCATGCTGATCAAATCAAATGAATGCTAAATATCATCCTTAGAGTGATCTTTTGTCTCTTTAAGAAGTCAATATTACTCAGCACCCACATAGTAATTACTTAATCCATCTATTTTCAAATATTTGCTGCATAAACTTTTGCTTGTAAACAAAAGTGCATTTGCTGCTAAGAGGAATAGAGTTATAGCTGCAGGTGGAATAGTTTTTTCAGCATTATAGCTACCAATTAGAAATGAACATTTTCCTGGCATTTAAGTGCAGCTTCTACATAAATATATTATGAATGGTAGCTAACGTTTTGAGTTTGATAATATAGTTAAAATCAGTATTGCAACCTAATAAAAGCATAAATGTGAGTCTATGCCATGTCATATTTTATATATTATGACTTAAAAAAAAACTCTCATGTCCTTGTAGAGCTCATAATTTAAACGTTCAGAGAACTTGTACTGCCTGACCATTGCAATGTCATGCTGAAACACGTAAAATAGCAGCAGCTTTAGCTGTAAAATGTAGTTATTTTGTGGTATATTTGTTTAATAATTCACAGAATTGACTGATAATGTCTTAATAATGCAAGAATATTTGAACATTAATGACAGACATACTAGCAACTATCGAATGTCACACTAACTATATTTATACGATTTTTACATAGCAACTCTTAGTTGTTGTATTGTGGTTTTGTCTGTTGATTACTCAGATAATATTTATTCATTTTTTTATTCATTATATTTATTCATTATCAAATAAATGTATAATTATATTGTAACTTGTACTGTATGTTATGTATTTAAGAGAACTTGTAATTATACATTTGAAATAATGATGAAGTTGCCACTTAATACAATTGAATATAAGTAGTTCTGTAGTTCTTGTCAGTGTCTGCGCTTGCTTGACCATTTGTTGTGGGAAAAATAAGGAAAGTGTGTCCAGCTGAATTCAATTTGTATTTTGTTAGATGGGTATAAAAAAGCTTAGTTTACCGCAGCAGCGGTCGCACAGAGGCCTCCTCGTGTGAGGACCGAATAGTGTAAAGACCATCGAATCTACCGTGCGACTCCACTGGGCAGAGACACCAACAAAGCATATATGTATCGCTTTTGATTTCTCCTCTTTCCTACTACTTATTTCACTTCTGATTTAGTTTTTATAAACAATTCTTACTATGTGTAAGTAAGTTGTTGTTTTTAGCATGTGTGTTTGGCAGTGTTGTTTTTTAGGATTACTGATAAACTAATGTCGTTAGATTTGCATTTATCTATTTTTATTTAGATTTTATTTAAATTATGTCTGAATTTATTATGTCTGTATATGTCTTTTATTGAGTTTTAGTTTTATTTCATTTGAGTTATTTTAATACTTCAACAAACTAAATGAAAATTATATATATATATATATATATATATATATATATATATATATATATATATATATATATATATATATATACACTGAACAAAATTATAAACACAACACTTTTGTTTTTGCCCCATTTTTCATGAGCTTAACTCAAATATCAGACTTTTTATATGTACACAAAAGGCCCATTTCTCTCAAATATTGTTCACAAATCTGTCTAAATCTGTGTTAGTGAGCACTTCTCCTTTGCCGAGATAATCCATCCACCTCACAGGTGTGGCATATCAAGATGCTGATTAGACAGCATGATTATTGCACAGGTGTGCCTTAGGCTGGCCACAATAAAAGGCTGTATATATATATATATATATATATATATATATATATATATATATAGTCATTGTTTTACTTTTGTACCATTTTTTTTCTCTCATCCAGTATGATTTCTCAGAAATCAGAATAAATATCCAAAATAAATTTAGCAGTAATCTTCAGCCGAATAAATTATTGAAATGACCTGTAAACATATTAACTTTTTTTGGTGTAGATGAGGAAGCATCTGTCAAGAAGATACATATTGAGCATTACGTAAACATAAGCAGCAGAGATTCTCACTGTAAAAGCCTCTGAGATGGGAGCCAGTGAATGAGGCCAGAGATGAGAAAGACTGCCTGATACTGATCAAAGATGAGGAAGGGAAGGAGAGATAGAGTGAAAGACAGAGGATGTATCCTAGAAAAGGGGCAGTGATCAAAGCTGGAGATGAAGGCAATGCAGCAAACTGGGAAATGAAGGAAGAGGAAGTCAAGGGAAACTCCAGCACCTTTCAGATTCGCTGAACTTGACTGTTGTGTGTGCATTCTGGCTTCATTATTTCCTGCTCATAATTTTATAGAGGATGGCTGAAAGAGAGATGATAAAAGAGAATGGGAAGGCTGCCTACTGTCGGTTCCTGCCTGGTTTGTTGCCAAGACCATGAAGATAATGTTGAGGAACTGTCATGTGATCAAACAGCCACGGTGCATGGCACCGCAACCTCATCTATGCCTCAGATTCGCTAATGAGCTGAACACAACTGGGGAACAATCGGAAAGTTTTCCATCCCATGTGTTAATGGATCATTGCATCAGCCCTCGCTCCTGTAGTTTGGGACTTGAGGAATTCAAGGAAGTCCAGATGAACAAGATCTTTCTCAATATGGGTATTGCTTCAACTATGGAGACATCTGGCCATAGCTGTGGACTTTTTTTTTCCTTTTTGAAACACATTTTTCACACTCGCCTAGTTTTTTTTGTCCCCTAACAATGTCCACAATGTCCATTAACACTCTTTGCTTAATTTTTACAAAATTACTTTTAAAATCTGCAATAAATGCAAACAAAATGATGTAATAAGTGTATTGATTCAAATCAGCATGGAACTATAAACACATATAATAAAATATCACTGTCTTTGCTTAATTTTACAAAATTGCTTTAAAAATAATATGCAATAAATGCAAATATTATATGTAATAAATGCTTAATTCAAAAGTATCATAGAATGAAAACTATACACACATATAATGTAATAAAATAATATGACACTCTTTGCTTAACTTTACAAAATTCCTTTAGAAATATGCAATAAATGCAAAAAAACTATATGTATTTTGATTATTTGATATTTTGATATTAGATTTGTTTTCTTTATGCGTGTACACACACACAAACACACATATATGTATATAAAATATATAATTTATATTTTACAATGGATGTATCTAGCTTAAAAAAGTATTATTTTATATAAGTATACAATATTTCACAACAAATAATCAAAAATACCCTTTTTAAACATTTCAGTGATTTTTTGTCCTTCTTTTTTTCAATTACATTAGTACAAAATAACAAAACATCTCTTTCACAATACAAATTAAGCGTTTCATCTATGTAAACATTTCATTAGTAAACTTCCTTTAATAGTTTTACTAAATAGTAAAACTATGCATTTCTATAGATGCAGATTCTATAGAAATATATAGTTAGCCATTTCTGAAATGAATAACTTAGTATAATAACTTGTTACAGAACAAGCTATTTAAACCAGATAATAACCACAATATTCAAATGTACACCTTTCATGAGGAAATTGCACCAAAGCAAATGTGTGTTTATTTGAACAATGCCTAAGACTTGGTGTTAGGGGCACTTCCTCTGTCTGTTTGCCTCTTCCAGATTAATCGCTTTATGTATTCCCCAATTGTAAGTCGCTTTGGATAAAAGCGTCTGCAAAATGACTAAATGTAAATGTAAATGTGTGTATATACAGTGTCTAAGTCGAAGAAACGTCTAAATCCCGCTGGATCATTCAGGTTATAAACAGGTCAACCAGCTAAGACGCATTAGCCACCTAAACCAGATTGAAAGATGGTGGTCAGTTCAAACCAAGCTGACCAAGATAGTCTAATATATTGACCACTGTCTCAGCTAGATGCCTGACTGGTTAACTTCCTAATCATGCATCTGGGTTTTCCAGCAGAGGGACTCCACTGAAGACAAACTCATTATTCCTGAATGGAAAGCGGTGTGGTGGCACTATGGCATTGTATGTCCATTCATTAGCCGATCCAAGTGAAACTGCAGAAGTCTACAGAAAAGCCCTGTGGATTTCTGTTGAATTACAACGCCTGTCATCCATAAATCACGTTCCACACATTCCTTCCCCTTGCGTGTTCTTTTATTAAACAATCTAGTTCAATTGATTATTCTTTCAGCTACCAGTAAGAGGGTAGGACTCTTAGCTACATTAACCACCATATTCCTTAATTAACACCAATGTGCAAAATTATAGCGATTTCGAAATGCAGTTTTTCTTCAGACCAATGGTGGACCTAAAACATAAAACCACTTTACTTGTCATGCATCCATTAGCTTGTTGACTTGAGATGACAAATGTTTCATATTAGCGCATACTGTAGTTGCAGCAAACCGTGCAAGTTATTGTGTAAACCAACATTTTGATTTTGTTCCTCATGTTTTCCCTTTTTTTAAATTAGCAGCATATTTTAAAAAGTGTGCTTATTATGTAATAATAATGCTTAAGTATGAACTGAATGTAATGCTTTTGAACACTTAATTGCAATTAAATGAAAATGTATCATAGTTTAAAGTTAAATTAAATGCATTTGGATGAAATTCAGAGTGCTTTTTTGACCCCTCTTAAGTAGGACTTAAGTAGACTACATATTTTCATAATTACTTCTGTTCTCTTTAATATGGTTAAGGTTTACTATTGAATCTACTAACAATCATTTATGATGAACAAAAAAAAGCAATGTTATTTGAAACTTGTCGTGTATGTAAATGCATTTGTAATTACACATTTATAACGATGAAGTTGCATTTTAGTGCATTTAAAATATATTAACTTTAAATTAACACACCACAGGTAGAATTATAAAGTACTTTACTTTTCTCTAGTGTGTTAGTCAACACAACAAAATATGTGTAAATTTAAAATGTGAAAAAAGATCATTGAAACAAAGTAAAACTTTTACTTTGACGTTATTTCAAGGTGGACTTTTTAAAAGTTGCTTGTCATCTGATAAGAGATGGTATGAATGTGTACTTAGTGGCCTTTTACTTCATTAATGTTCTCTGCAAGTACAGTTTATATATGGGTGTATGTGTGTGTGTGTGTGTGTGTGTGTGTGTGTGTGTGTGTGTGTGTGTGTGTGTGTGTGTGTGTGTGTGTGTGTGTGTGTGTGTGTGTGTGTGTGTGTGTGTGTGTGTGTGTGTGTGTGTGTGTGTGTGTGTGTGTGTGTGTGTGTGTGTGTGTGTGTGTGTGTGTGTGTGTGTGTGTGTGTGTGTGCGCGCGCAATATATAAGTACACTACAAATGCCAATGGATTTTATTTACACTGTTAAAATAGCAGGGATTTATGTTATTCATACTGCTTAATGCAAATAGAGGCAACTACAATCTGCACCTCAATAGGCTGTTATAGTACATTATAAAACAGTATGCAATTGTAAGTGGTAGGCTCAGTGGTAGAGCATTGCGTTAGCAGTGCAAAAGGTTCTGGGTTCAATTCCCAGGGAACACATACTGATAAATAAATGTATAGTCTGAATGCAATGTTAGTCGCTTTGTATAAAAGCATCTGCTAAATGCGTAAATGTAAATGTTTACTAGCACAATAAAGCCCTCCCTAACTCTACCTTATACTTTATTTTCAACTTTTGGATTATTTCCTTAATTTTTATTGAAAATAAATGCCTTTCGGTTTTTCCACAAGAGTTTCTTGTGGCTTATTTTCTTATTTTACCATTGGTTGCACCACATGACCTGGCAGACAAAAAGCTTAATCGACTAAAAATAATATCAAGTTATTATACATAAGTCTTCTTTTAAATAATTTACTCCTTTTGTGTATTTTTTTCATTATAATATATAAAGGGACAGTTGTTCCACCCTGACGTCTTTGACACATTAAGGTCATTCCAGTTTGTTTGCTCACAAAAGCCTGTTTTTACTTGGGTTTGGCCCTGGAAAGAGTTCATTTTAGATCTTATTCCCAACATTACAACACAGAGTTATCTTGTACTTTGGAGTGTACATTAGTATTCAGCTTACTTGAGCAAGCTTCTGATGACCAGTGTTTAACAGTCGATACGAGCATCACAGCGCTTCAGTCACACGGGGCTCGTGTTCATTTGCAGTGCATTAACAAACAGCTCGGAGTTGTGGAAGTGTTAAAAGTGCAAGCCAAGCAGTAATGTTGAGGGACAGTGAACGAGCTGAAGGGTGCTGACTGCTGAGGGTGCCAAGACACCCCTTTTTGATCTCTAATGAATGATGTATGGACTCGTTGGAATTTGGCTGAGGAAGAAGTGTCTTGATGCAAATAAACATCGACATCAAGTGCTCTGAACTTTTCCCGATCTGAGTTCGTTTCTAGCTGGAATTGTAATGAAATTGGCCGGATGTATTCGTGGGACATCTGACGGCCAAGAAGCAAGCTCGGATGACGTTAGGGTATGACAGGTGACAAAAAGAGAGAGAGAGGCAAAGAAGATAAAAGAGAATCACTTAAAGAAGGATGAAAGGAAGTTAGGGTTGAAGCGGAAGGTGAAACAAAGGCTTTGGGGGCGACAGATTGATGGATCACCCAACGACAACTAGACATTGAGCAAAAGCAGATAGAAAATGTGTGAACTCTTGAACATTTCACTCGTGAAATATAAGCTGTTGGAGTCAATGGGGTCCAAAACTCAAAAAGAGTGTAAATAATTTATGCGATTTGACTGGTACTTTATATTCCAGAGTCACATCTCATTGATCAAGACGTTTCGTCACATGCTGGAGGAGAACCAAAGAAGTTTGATGTAGATTTGTATTGTTTATTTGCTTGTTTTTTAGGTTCACGTTGCCATATTTGGGGGTTGATCAATGCTTTGATTTGATTTAATTTGATTTAAGAGTAAAATAAAGACAATCATTTTGATTTGCTTATCATGTGATTGACTTGGAAAATTGTTTAGAATTTAATTTAAGTTAAGTTAAGTTAAGTTAAGTTATAAGTTAACATAACATAACATAACATAACATAACATAACATAACAACATAACATAACTTAACTTAATTCGATTTTATTAAATAGTTTGTTCTTTTTGGAACTTGACCACATTAATCTTCATTGCATGGAAAAGAGCGGCTGAAAATATTCTTCAAAAACTCACTTTTTGTGTTTCTCAGAAGTCATACATGAATGACAATAAATGTAACAAATGCAATTAGCTAAATTTTAGTGTAACTAAGCAATATTTAAGTATCACTGAGAGACTAGTTTTTGTTAATATTTTGAATTAGATTTTTCTTTTATATTTTATACTTTCATGTAGATTCTTTAGGTATAGTTTTGTATTTTTTGTTGTGTGTTTTGTCATTTTTATTAGTTATATAGTTATATTATTTTATTACATTTTATTTCATCAAGCTATGCAATTTGAAACTCAGAAAAATTGCCTTGGAAACTAGTTGAAATAATGTACTTATTTTTGTTATAATTTACATATTTAAAGTACCTTTTTTAATGGTTTTAGTTTCAGTTACATATAATAAATATGTTAAGTAAGTTAATTCTATTGGTTGGTTAAAATCACTGCTGACAACTACTGACAAGCTAAAATATACTTTAATATTGTTTCTATTGAAACGTGTTTGTCATGTATTTAAATATATTCGTAATTACATATTTATAATGAAGTTGTAATTTGCACATCAAAATAAGTGTACTTCTTTAAAGCACGACAAAATACTATTAAAACATATATTATTACAATGTACTCTTTTTAAGTGTTAAAAAACAGTCATGAAGTTAACGTCATTTTATTGCATTAATACAATAAAATCTTCAAGTATATATATATATTTTTTTAAAGATGCTTATAGGATTTGAAGTGCACTTTAAGTGCACATTCACTTCAATTAAGCGCAATTATTTTTCACATTGCTACAATTATAGTCATGCATCTTTAACAATGATATCTCCAGCAGTTATGATTATCATTTTATGGCATTAACAAACCCCTCTTTGATTTAACCACTCCTCAGCACTTCAATCGGTGCAAGACAAATAAATATGATCCACTCCTACAGCTTTTCAGTGATGCTACTGCAAAATTCTTCTTTGCAAAACTATTTTTAGCAGCAGGAACATGGGGGGGGGGGACTCCAAGACAACACAATGCTGTTTAACCAATAGAGCTTGGATGCTTGCATCTGTTGTTTGTTGTAGCGGGTTCCTGGCCGAGAGCAGACTGTAGCAGTGCTGGGACTGCATACTTCTAGCCTCTGCCAGGAAGCCCTGTTGGTCACAAAACAAATATCTCTATAAAAAGATCTGCACACGTTTGATATTGGCTTCACAGCGGTACTGCAAGCTATCCAGGAGGATGGTGAACTGCACGTTTGTTCCTGGAGAGCTTTGCACTTCTCCTTGAGTTCTGGCAGGTGTGCAAGCGTAAGTAGCACACACTCGACAGTTCTCACCGATCGTCTGGCAGATACGCTGCTTTCTGTGTGTGTCTGTGTGGGTAGATGAGAAGCTGCTCTGCTTGATGAAGGATAAAAAATATATATATTTCTCCAAGAATTTTTGTAGTAACTCATGAAAGTATTAGTCATTTTAATTAACGGAATTCTGTTTAGTAAACAGTTTCACTTGGGAAACAGAACTTTCAAAATCTTGAGTCAAGAATTAAAGGGACGGTTCATGCAAAAAAATGAAAATTTGCTGAAAACTTACTGACCTTTAGCCCATTCAAGATGTAAATGAGTTTGTTTCTTCATCAGATTTGGAGAAATGTAGCATTACATCAGTTGTTCAGCAATGGATGTGAATGGGTGCCGTCAGAATGAGAGTCCAAACAGCTGATAAAAACATAACAATAATCCAAACCACTCCAGTCCATCAGTTAATGTCTTGAGAAGTGAAAACGGTGTTTGTAAGAAGCAAATCTATAATTAAGGCATTTATAACATTAAGGTATCGCTCCTGGCAAAAAATAAAATGAGTTCATAATCCATATTACTTTCTAAAATAAAAAAATAAAACTTTATTGTTTGTGTTAGCTCAGGTTAATTAAATAACACATTATTAACAGATACAACTTTTGATTTTAATAACGGATTAGTAAATGTTATAATTAATCAATACCAGGGTATATAACTATAATACATTATAATTTATATAATAATATTAATAATAATAATACAAATAATTTAATTGTAATAATTCAAGTCAACTTACCTTTATTTATATAGCGCTTTTAACAATACAAATTGTTACTAAGTAACTGCACAATATCAAAATAGGAAAATAGTGTCAATAATGAAAAATTACAAGATTTAACAATCAATTTTCAATTGAAGGCATTTCATTATTGAGTTTTTTTGTTTATTTATTTATCTAACAGATATATAATATGAATTTAAACTCTTAATGACAATTCAAATTGAGGTTGTGAAAAGTCATGTGGTCCAACTCCCTCCAAAAACAATGACACATAGGAATTCATATTTAATGATATTTGTAAGAGATACTTTTTACCTTACAAAATTTATTTAAAAACTATTTTGAAAATACATAGATTTTTTAAAAGCTCATCGTTCTGAGAAGCGAGGCATGCTTTGATTGGTCATCTATCCGTTGCTTTGTGATTGGCCGAATACCTCAAGCGTGAAACAGAAATGTTACGCCCCCTCACCGTATTATGATGGTGTTTCCCGTAGAGATGACACAAAAACAATAAAACCCACTGTAAACGAGGCATTTGTTGCATCCAGTGGGGATCCAGTCATAATTACTGATTATAATGACTTATACTGTCTTTTAACGCGTCGCGTTGCATCGTGTCATGTAAACATTACCATGTCTACATTTGTGATCGGAGCAACGACAAACAACAAGCACTACTCTACACGGCTCAAAACTCATGTTTGAATCATCAGTAGCAGAAACGTACTTACAGGCTGTGAGTCAGAAGCATCAGACTGTCCTTGCAAAGTTAGGATTGCCCCACTTTATAGAAACAGCCTTTGAGCACACCTGGTATTGTAGGCTACTCTCCCAGGTTCAGAAAATAGTCCTCCGTAAATTGTGCCGAACACACTCTAATATTTGGGTTGAACTCTTCTGGAAAAGTGCTGTATATACAAATCAACCACTGATTTCTAGTTGTGTCCTCTTTTGGAAGCCCAAACAAAGCAGTTTCGCTTTCACAATGAAAAACAGAGCCTCTCCAGGACATCAACAACACTACAGCGAGAATAATAGTTCTGCCTTCTTTCTTTGCGTATACATTTGGGCGGTGTTTTGCAAATCTCCCCACACAGTGATGTAGACATGTGGGGGCGTGTTTAAATGAGCCGTTTTAGGAAGGCGTGGACAAGTCTTAACTTTTATAAAGAATATCTCTTTGGTTTTGAGACTTTAGTCTTTGCAACTTCAGGGTTCTTGTCTATGCGCGAACAGCTTGTAACACTCCAAATATAAAGTACAACTTGAAGTCGCATCATATGAGACCCTTTAAACTTAAAACTTTCTTGAAAATTGCATAATTAAAACTTGCATAATTAAGAACATATATAGCCTGTTTTTTTAACATCTCACAATAATTATAGCACCAATGATGCTGAACAAAAGAATTCGGCTTTTCACTTGCTCTGCTTGAATTCCTAAACAGTAGTAGTTGTGTTTATTGTTGGTTTAAAATTAAACATAAAAGTCAGCCTACATTCATGTGTTTACGCGCCTCGATAAATGGCATTACTCACGGGAATGAATGCGCGCTTAATACGTTGTTTATTGTTAAGAGTGTCATTACAACCCAATCCCAAAGTGTCTTTGAGCATTTTCTGAATTAATTGGCTCCTTCAGCTTGATGCATGAAACAGAAGAACAAATATAATATATCTTCACACAGCCAGAGTGGTGTTAACAAAAAACAGCTGTGCTGAATTCCACCGCTGCATCCGTCCCATTGTGTGCATTTCCATTTTCTTTCAGTCCAAACAGAGCTTTTCATCACTTTTGCTATAAATGTAGCTTTTTATTAAATTTTCTTTGTTTTTTTGGCAGAGATATGGTCGGACAGACCGCTGTCATTCTGTTTAGTGAATTACAAGTCCTGGCGCTTGAAATAAACACTGATAATTAAATTAGTTATGAGAGATTGATGTTGCAAAACAATGTAGATCTATGTGAAATCACTTTTCCACAGACATCCCCAAGCAATATCCGAACAATCTGCCAATCATTGTCTTAAAGGAGAGTATTTACCTTTTCATTTTGTTTATATTTTTATTTATATGTATTTACCTTTTTATTTAAGATTATGTATCTTATCAGGAGTTCACTAAAGGAAGGAAACACTGAGAAACTAATACGCAATCTTCAGTTGCAGTCACATTGATCATGTTTATGAGATGAGCGCACATTCTGTTTGCAGACAGATTTTCTGTGAGGCCTAATTTTCTTTGGAGGCTTGTCAATAAAAAAAATAATAATAATATTTGCAATTTTTTTGATGAAAGTTAAATTGGTATTGACAATACTTAAGATTTAATATCATGATTTTTGATTACACAATTTATTTTGTACTAGACCTGACAATGTATTTAATTAAATTTGTCTTTATTTCAAAAGTAAATAAAATGTATGCAATTCATGCTATCTTGTACATAAATTCCACAAGAATTCCAAAAGAATTTCCTGGAAAAAAATAAGCAAAATATATTGTATTTATTTATTTATTTGTTTGTTTATCTATGTAATGGAACTTAGTTTAGAAAATGTAAAAATATATATATATACACTCACTGGCCGCTTTATTAGGTACACCTTGCTAGTACCAGGTTGGACCCCTTTTGCCTTCAGAACTGCCTTAATTCTTTGTGGCATAGATTCAACAAGGTGTTGGAAACATTCCTCAGAGATTTTGGTCCATATTGACATGATAGCATCACACAGTTGCTGCAGATTTGTCGGCTGCACATCCATGATGTGAATCTCCCGTTCCACCACATCCCAAAGGTGCTCTATTGGATTGAGATCTGGTGACTGTGGAGGCCATTTGAGTAAAGTG
This sequence comes from Ptychobarbus kaznakovi, assembly GCA_027422405.1. Lineage (NCBI taxonomy): Eukaryota > Metazoa > Chordata > Actinopteri > Cypriniformes > Cyprinidae > Ptychobarbus > Ptychobarbus kaznakovi. The sequence goes on from CM049815.1 coordinate 17,138,354, forward strand.
AACTCATTGTCATGTTCAAGAAACCAGTCTGAGATGATTTGAGCTTTGTGACATGGTGCATTATCCTGCTGGAAGTACATCAGAAGATGGGTACACTGTAGTCATAAAGGGATGGACATGGTCAGCAACAATACTCAGGTAGGCTGTGGCATTTAAACGATGCTCAATTGGTACTAAGGGACCCAAAGTGTGCCAAGAAAATATCCCCCACACCATTACACCACCACCACCAGCCTGAACCGTTGAGACAATGCAGGATGGATCCATGCTTTCATGTTCTTTACGCCAAATTCTGACTCTACCATCTGAATGTCGCAGCAGAAATCAAGACTCATCAGACCAGGCAACGTTTTTACAATCTTCTATTGTCCAATTTTGGTGAGCCTGTGTGAATTGTAGCCTCCGTTTCCTGTTCTTAGCTGAATGAATTAATTAATTATGCATTTATATAGCGCTTTATTGTGTATTTCTGTACTCCCAAAGCACTTTACAATCATGTGTTGGGATCTCTTTTACGTCTTCCACCATTTTGGAGAGTACCTAAGAACGTATTTGATGTATTCAGCGTTGTTTCAGCGTGTGCATGAACGTAATTTGCGTATTAAGCGTTACGCATTAAGCGTTGTTTACACTTAGGCGAAAGCGTGCGTATGCGTTGTGACACTCTCTAAAAATGTAAAAGCTGCATTTTTGCAAATTTACACGACAGACGACAACGTCGACAAAATTACCCCAGTACACATGGATCACCAAAAACAACTAAAACACAGTTTTTTCATTCCAGGCCAGTAGTTGGCGATGTCACTTTATAAATAAGTACTAGACATCTGCGCACAAATATCTATAGATTGAACATGTAATATGCACGTATATTACAAAGGCGTTTTCACAACTTTGCTGAGACAAACAACAATAATGGTCTCATCTTCAAAGATTTGCACTTTGAAACCCATTTTCAAAAGTTTGTGTTTTCAGGCCCCCAAACGCCATTGTCAATTAATGGCCAAAACACATAAATAGTTTTCGTTTTTTAGTTAAAAACATTGTGTAAACAATTTATGTAAACTCGTAATTACTCAATCTTGATGATTGTGACTTGAACACACCATTACAACTTCCGAAGTAGAGCAGCAAAAAAGTGTTTTAAATTTATTTTATATTTTATTTTATTATAATATATGTATTACATATTATATTTTATTTTTATATTTATTGATAAATCAATATGCTCTGAAATAAATACAACAAGAGCATTTCTCAAAACTTTTTAAACATTTTATAACATTTTCAAACTAGATTTATTAAATTGAATAAAAACAAAAAAGCAAAGACACACCCAGTGCTTATTGTTAATTCAATTTTTGATGGTGCTAAAAACTGAATCGTAATTGTCTAATACTATCGCATTGCATATATGCAAATTTTATAACGTTTTAGTTTTTGCAACTTTTTTTTATAAAAGTAAAATATGAAATAATAATAACAAACTGGAAACTCATGGCTTCAAAGAAAATCCAAAGTTTCCCTCTTGTAATTATGACTTTGTGGTGCCGTACATAAGTACAATGTTTCCAACATGACTTGAACGCACCATTAATTACAACTTCTGAAGTCGTAACTTCCCAAGAGACGTCAATCGTATATGTATATATACTGCAAACGGGGTTACATTCCCTAATGGCTTCTGTCTGTGTTTGCTTCGGAAACAATTCAGGGGATTTTATTCCTAGTTCTGAGTTTTGTTCCAGCTGTGAAGATTCCCGACAGGGATGATCTTCCCCTGACATTTAAGCGCGACACACTCTAAAAGTTACGCAGGACATTGAGTGTGTGTGCATGTTAGAGAGGCTTTTCAAGAGCATGAGGAGTGGGGGAAGTAATTGTGTGGGAATCTGCGATAGGCCCCTGGTGTTTAAGAGATAAGTCTGTCTCTCTGGGAGCCGAAAGGCTGCTGTTAAGGCCACATTAGTCACCTGTGGAGTCCAAAACACAGAGTAAACAAACAGCCCAAGGAGCCTGTTGCTGCTCAACTGCAGGGTACTACAATAAAGAGAGACGAATATCACAATGTGGCTTCAAAGAAAATCCTCATTATGGCTTGAGAGAAAGACTGCGACCAAAAACCCTTGGCTGAAACGGACAGAAACGCTCATAAAATGGATATTTCTGGTTCTGGGTGTTAATTGGTCACCAGTTACTTTGTACATTACTAATGTTTTAATTGTGCCCTAGATGTTTTTTGTGTTTGTTTTTTTCCTGTCAATCCTGTAAAATAGTTGTTGTTCTTGTGAAACTCTAGAGAACATAAATAAATAAATAAATAAATAAATAAAGTCTGTCTGAGAACCCAGGAAAGTTTCCGTTTGCTCTCATTTTATTTCATTGCTGTGTATGAATAAATATGTAGGACAACCATTTGAGACATTGCTGAGATCTCTTCTACATGCAACATCACTTTAAGGATTTGTTATAATTGTTTACACGATTTAGCATTATAATTATTTTATTTACTTACTTTTGTAGTAATGTATGTGTGTATGTGTGTGTGTATATATATATATATATATTTTATTTTTTGATAGGAAGTGAAGTGCGAGAGAGAGGGGGCAAGGATCGGGAAAGGTCCTTAAGCCAGGATTCGAACTCATGCCAGCTCGCTGCACACAAGGCTACCGGCACCGACATTAATAATTGTTCTTAATGGTGATTCTCAAAATTACTTTTAGATTATTTTTTTCATTTTATTTGTTTATTTATTTTTTAATTGGTAAAATAAATACAGTACAGTAATTGACTAATATTTATGTACTGTTATATTATGTATTTTACCAATTATATATATATATATATATATATATATATATTAAAATAAATATTTAAGGGTGATATTTTTCATCTAATATTTATATTTTTGTATTAATTCCAGCTTTATTTCAACTACCAACTATGTACTCTATTTTCTGATTTAGTATGCTTATGTCAGTATTTGATAGTATAATATTTAATATTATTATTATAGTTTTATATACTATAACAATTTTAAATGTATAATATTAATAATAAAAAAGTAAAATAAACCTGAAATCAATAATTAAATAAATGAATAACTTTTTTTATTTCACATTACATTTTACATAAGTTTTAATTTTACATAAACTTTTTTTCAGTCATTTGCCAAGCCAATATTTCTATTTTACATTAAAATGTTTAAGATTTACTTTTTTTTTACTTATTTTCACTTATCATTCATTTATTCATTCATTCTTTCACATTTGTCAGCTTCATTTTGATGCTCAAAACAATATTTATAGTTTTTGTTTTAACAACACGGCTACAATACAGCACTATGATATATACAGATTTTTTTTTTTTATTAATTAATTTAATAATTAGTTAATTTCTTTCTTTCTTTCTTTCTTTCTTTAATTATTATTATTATTTTGTGTGTGTACTGGAATTGAGAGGAAAATGTGCTTATGGCCGTGTAACACATACCATCATACAGCATATGCATGAATATGCAACAATGTGAAATATATATTGAAAGTGAGTGAATCAAGCGTTTGTTCGGCTGCACTGTTTCTCGCACTATGATGTTAATAACTGAGCAGACAGCGTTATTTTCGGTCTGAGCGTGCACTGCTGTTTCTGTAATATACAGCAGCACAGAAGCACTGCAGACTGCAGGACAGGAGTTGCAGAGTTTGCAGTTTCATCTGCAATCAATTGTAAAATATTTACCCCAGGCAGATAATCTCTATGTGAGAAGCTCGTGGCGGGCCAATTTAACATCGCACTCTGAAAATAATCTTTAATGTGTTCACAGCCAAGCTAAAGCGTGTGTTTGCAGCGTCACTGATTAATTAAACGAGACGCCATCCACTAATGACCGGTCGGGAGGATCTTCTCCAGTACTGATCCTCCTCAGAGCAGCAGCACACTAATCAGCCTGAGCAAACCACACTTAGTCTGCTGGCAAATTTACAAGCCCAGCAAACTAATGAGAATAAGTCTAGAAGTTTCCAAAGGCCTCATTTGAGTCCCATGCACAAACACCGCTTGACGAAGATCAGGCTGAGAGGATTAGTGCAGACGGAACGAGATTGTGTTAGAAAACAACAGTCGAGTTCACCGGTCATTGTTGCATCTATGTGTTTCTTCAGGAATAGAAGTGCTTTCTGAGGAAGATTTGGTGGATTCTGGGGTGTCTTGAGGTGTTGGTTTGTCTCAGTCTGAATTATTCAACCCTGTTTTATTAAATTACACGCATCTTACAGGTGGGGTATGTCATTTTTCAAAAACGCTTTAGAAAACTGAGTCGGGCAGAGTACCAAAACAAACTTGTAGTCAATCAGCAGTAAGGGGCGTGTCTACTCATGATGTGGAGGAGAGAGCGTTCAGTGAACAGCCATGATGAGCATGTAATACAGTAAAATTATGTAAATATCGGAAGATACGCACAAGAATGAAAGGTAATAGTACATAGCTCTACCTCAAAATTGATAATTCAAAGAGATTAACTTTAAGGATGGATAAATAGCTAAATAAATAAATACATTTGAACTTGTATTAATTTGTGATTTTTTTCTGTATATTTTTCTATGATTCATTTAAGTTTTAATTTTAGGACTTAGATGAATATTAAGATAGTTCTAATGTTATTTTAATGATTTTAACTTTAACTTTAAGGTTTCCACATAATATTTGTTTTTATTGTATTATTTTCAACAATTAATTGTTCATAGTTCGGGAGTTTATTCAATTTATTTTTTTATTTTAAAGACAATAAAACGTTCTTGTAATTAAGTAAATGCAATTAGGAGGAAAATGTGCTTAATCAAAGAAATATGAAATATAATATCACAAATATGTTGTAAATAAAATGTATTTATTTATATTTTGTTATAATTTATTTGTATATTTGTGTGTTTGTAACTTTACTTATAGTAGCTTTGATGTGTTCTTGTTTTTATATATTTTTATTTAAGTTTTAGTTTTTAGTTTTAGCTTTAGTGCTTCATGGTAAAATGAAATAAAAAGAGTAGTGTTACTAACTTTTTATATTTTATTTCAGTTTATTTGTATTACAAGAAAAATGTATTGCTATTTTTTCATGTTTTAGTTTTAGTTTTTTTACTTTTATACCATTTTAATGCTCACAACACAACCAAAAAAATAATTTTATTTGCAGTGCGTTTATTTATTTGATTGTGTTGTGAACATTTTCAGCGCGTGTGTTGTCAAATGGATCAAGTTGTTTTCTTAATCTGAAGTTGTTGTTTTTTTGTTTTCTATTTGCAGTGCGTTTATTATTTGATTGTGTTGTGAGCATTTGCAGCGCGTGTGTTGTCAAATAGATGAAGTTGTTTTCTTAATTTGAAAATGTTATTTTGTTTTGTTTTTGCAGTGCGTTTATTTATTTGGTTGTGTTGTGAGCATTTGCAGCGCATGTGTTGTCAAATTGACGAACATGTTTTTTTTTACTTGCAGGTGTTTTTTTATTTTCTATTTGCAGCACGTTGAGCACTCTTGGCCACCGTAGGAATCCAATCTCATGACAATTCGTATATGTTTTACGAGGAAGCAAATTCATATGAACTTACTTGTATGCATTCGTAGGTTTTGTGAAAAATCGTACGTATTTTACGAGGTGGCAAATTCCTAGGTTTAAAAATATACAATTAGTCATGAGATAATGACGCATGTCTAACAACCTAAACCTACCTGAAGGTGTCATGAAAGGTAAAGTAATCTGATATTATCAGCAACTAAATGAAGAAATCTTAAAGGTGCAGTGCCAAAAATGACTAGTTTAGTACTGATTTTCATGAAATGGACATTAAAAAGCAAAGTTATATCTGCCAAACTATAATTAATTCAGTCAGTGAATTGTGACAAGTGAGACAGCAAGCACATATTTTCAGATGAATTATGATCCGTTTTGAATAAAAGCAGGGCAAGGATGTGACCTGTTTTTCCTCGTCTAACATCCACTGAAGAAGAAAATGGTTTTGCCAGGATTTCATCCATCACAATTATACTTGTGATATTGAGTGAGCACAGCCTTGAGACCGGCGCTTAGGTCTAAACTTTGTTTCCGTACAATGTTAATTGACTGCAAAATGCTGAAATTAGCTCGGTCATTATGTGACTCGTTTAAGTTAACGAGGCAGATTCTGCTGGAATGTGTATTGAATGGTTGGAGTATAGGACCTGACATTCAGCACATTACGTGGGTGTCAGGAAATGCTTTCAGATGGAGGAATTATTTTTAGATTAGCTACAGTCAGAGTCTGTATTATGCAGCTCTTCCTTCAGCCCACAAGCAGGACGTTTTGTGTATATCTGTACAGAGCTTGGATTTAAAAGGACTGCATTCTGTGCTGTATTTGATTTGATTTATTAAGCATTTTTATATAGAGAGATATTTTTTAAACTATGATCAATAAGGAATCAGTAATTTTCTTGAGTAATAGTAATATTATTTTATTAAGTGAAAGTATTATTAGTATTACATTTAAAGTTTATTTTTAATATTAATAATATTAATAAAATAAACAAAATAATTGTATTCAGCAATGATGCATTACATTGATTGAAAGTAACCGTGAAGACATTTATAATATTGCAAGACATTTCTGTTTATAATAAATGCAGTTTTTTCTGCTGCTTATATCTTCTGTGTTGGTCTATAATAATTAAAATATCCATATAATAATCATAATATAATCATAATACAAACAATATCTACAACTGTGCAATGTTTAAAAACACAAACAAATAAATAAATAAAAAACACATTCCACATGGTTTCCACAAAAATATTAAGTAACAAAAACTTACTTCAACATTACTAATAATATGAAATTATTCTTGACACAAAATGGTATGGCTATGTTTTTTCGTAAATTAAATGTATATACACATATACAAAATGTATGTATGTATGTATTTATTTGTTTGTGAAATAATATTTAAAACTGTTTTCTATATTAATATGTTTATATATTATTTTTAAATATTTATCTCTGTGATTTAAGCCTGCATTTTTAACAATTATTACTCCAGGCTTTAGTGCCCCATGATTGTTCAGAAACATGGATACGGACAGACAGACAGACAGACAGACAGATAGACAGATAGATAGATAGATAGATAGATAGATAGATAGATAGATAGATAGATAGATAGATAGATAGGTAGATGGATGGATAGGATAGATAGATAGATATAGAGAGATAGATAGATAGATAGATAGATAGATAGATAGGATGATAGATAGATAGATAGATAGATAGGATAGATAGATAGATAGATAGATAGATAGATAGATAGATAGATAGTAGATAGATAGATAGAGAGATAGACAGGAGATAGACAGATAGATAGACAGACAGATAGATAGATAGATAGATAGGACAGATAGACAGAGAGACATAGATAGATAGATGGATGGATGGATGGATAGGATGATAGATGGATAGATAGATAGATAGAAGATAGATAGATAGATAGATAGTAGATAGATGATAGATAGATAGATGATAGATAGATACAGACGAGATAGACAGATAGACAGACAGACAGACAGACAGACAGACGACAGACAGACGGACGGACGACAGACAGATAGATATATTTATAATTAATTGAATGTTGCTTATTTTGAATGTTTTACCAGTAGTGTGCAGTTATTTAACATTTGAACAACAATTCTAAATTGTTCTAGTTTTACTGTATTTTTGTTTAAATAAATTCAGCTTTCCTTTCCTTTCCTTTCCTTTCCTTTCCTTTCCTTTCCTTTCCTTTCCTTTCCTTTCCTTTCCTTTCCTTTCCTTTCCTTTCCTTTCCTTTCCTTTCGTAAAAATGGATATATGTGAGTATATATGTGAGCTGTGTGTCTATATATGAATGTTTTCTTGTGTTTTGTGCATCTGTTGGACTGAGCTGGATGGGCCGTGTTGTGAACAGGTCAGTTTCTCCAGCACAGCCTCACTCCATTCTTCCCATGTGGCCAGATTCTGTGCAAACAGTCGCCGATGAATCCTAAGCCTGTTAATCGCAACAGCACACCGAACCCCACAGATGGTTAATCTGGCCTTTGTCTCCGTCACTCGTCCGCTCACCATTCACACAGACTGTTGATTTCATTCTGTAAATTCTTAATCCTGTTTAGCAACACTCTTCGAACCCTGAATGGCCTTTTCCTCCCCTTTCCCTCCCGCTCTTTTGTTTTTCCCAGCTAAAGGGAGAAGGATCCAGGCCTGAAAGGAAAATGCTTTATCCTTCTTTCGCCTTGACTGCTGATTGGTGGAAAGAAGACGCTTCAATAGGATTCAGTTCTTTTGCTTTATCTATTCAGTTATTGAAAGTTCATGCCCCTGCTAATTGAAGATTATGCAAACTAATGCAGTTTCACACTGCACTGTATTTTCAGATTTTTTTTTGTTTTTGTGTGTGTTGGTATATATTAATTTAAATATCCATATACTACTACTACTACTACTCATCATCATCATACAAAATACTATCTACAATATTAAAAAGTTAAAACATATAAACATTGTACATATGAATGAATGAATTGTTTATTTTAGACAATTTGCCAGTAAGGAATAATAATAATAATAATAATATATTTACAAATGTTAAAGTATATAAAAATGTAAAAAAAATATAAACATTGTACATATGAATGAATTAATAAATAGTTTTTTTTAATAATAATAATACAAATATAATTATAATTGTTATTATTATTATTATTATTATTATTATTATATCAAATATGTATCGCTTATTTATCAACTTTTGTGCAAATTACAAAATAAATTGAATTAGTTATGTAAGTTATTTTAAAAATAAAAAAAATAAAAAAAAAAAAAATCAATATTCTTTTTCTAAACATTTTATACATTATCATTATTATTATTAATAATAATATTATTAGTATTAATATTAGTATTAGTAGCAGTAGTAGTAGTAGTACTACTACTACTGCTACTACTACTACTTTCTGGCATGCTTAATTGTTTAAACATGATAAATTATATAAAAAAATAATATATATATATTTAATTATTTAAATATTTAAATTAAATATTTATATAAATATTATTTTTATATTTGTTATTCATTTCAAATAATAAGATTTTTTATTTTATTTTTGTCTTGCACAAGTCTTGTCTCGTTTAACTACTTTACATTATAAGCAGCTTGTATTTTCTAAGTGAACTTTTGAAGCGGTTTCCCCAACACTGGTTTGCCACATTTGATGAAAACAAAGGCCTCTGTCTCTTCGTGTATCTGATCCAGTCGCTCTCATAAGCAGAAATGCCAATGTGTCATTTCAGATGCAATAAATGTGGGGGAACTTTGATTCGGGAAACAAAACGAGGAACAAAGACGATATGTGAAGACGGCAGCCCAATGATCTGCTTTAGCGTTCCTCCGAGAGCGAGTTGTGCTGGATTTGGACACTGTGAGCTGCGGCTCAAAGCAGATGCTTAGCAGACGACTTTGTCTTCTGACAGCCGCTGAGTGCTTGTGAGAAAACAGTGACAGTGGATCTTGGACGAGAGTAGAAACAGATACCGCATGGAATTTGAAACGTCAGCTTTTCATTTTCTGATTTTTTTTAAGCATCCTCTACTGCAAAAATAAATAAATAATTAAATTAAATTCTTAAATTAGTAGTTTTGTCTTTTAATAATCAAGCTGTCGTTTTTGAAAGTAGTGCCAACTCGATCTCACAAGAAAAACGTAACCATTTTATGTTTTTGCAATTTTTTTATGAAAAACTAAAAAGTCCACCCCTAATCCTAACCTGATTTTAGACACACACTCTCTCTAATTTAATTAATTGTATATTAACAAGACAATTAGATTTAAAAGGAAATAACACTTAGAATTTTTCTGACTAAATTATTGGATTACTATTGCTTATACTATTTATTTATTTATTTGTTTGTTTACTTATTTATGTATTCATTCATTCATTTATTCATTTTTCATTTGTCCTTCCGTCCGTCCATCCAGAGCCGATCCTCCCTATACTCCCCATACGCAAGCTGCGTAGGGCCCCCGAAACACCAGGAGGCCCCTTGCTCTCAAATATTGTTCACAAATCTGTCTAAATCTGTGTTAGTGAGCACTTCTCCTTTGCCGAGATAATCCATCCACCTCACAGGTGTGGCATATCAAGATGCTGATTAGACAGCATGATTATTGCACAGGTGTGCCTTAGGCTGACCCACTAACACAGATTTAGACAGATTTGTGAACAATATTTGAGAGAAATAGGCCTTTTGTGAAAATAGAAAAAGTCTTAGATCTTTGAGTTCAGCTCATGAAAAACTGGGGCATAAAGAAAAGTGTTGTGTTTATAATTTTGTTCAGTATATATATATATTTTTATTTTGGCTCTGCACAAAAATAAGGCAAAAGATGCCACTTTTACGCTTTGTGAGTTAGTAGTCCTATAGCTACAATCAGGTAATTAGCTATAATTAGCTACTTTCCAACACTGCAAACAAAACAACTCCAGATCAAATGGTTTTGTTTGGTCTGCTAGCTTGAAAAATTATAAATAATGGATGAATCCACCTTACCCCTTTTTGCACCTGCTCTTTCTATCTTTTTCTCATTTTGAACAAACATCAAATACAATTGAACACGCAGCATAAGCGGCGTCACATCAAAGGCTGGTTGCGGACTTTGAAGTAAGACAGAAGTAATGAATGTTCACATTTAAAACCCCGCTGCATGATAGCGTGAAGGCGTTGCGTCGGCGAGTCGACTATTACCAGGGCTGATATCTTGCTAGTTTTAGTGACTAACCATCAATGCAAAGCAAACTGCTTTTACCCGCCGAGTATTTATTCTGCAGTCAGGAACTTTAAAGTTCAATAGCGTCTTTTCAAACCTGCTTTTGGGTTTGGGCTTCAGCAATACAAATATGCTTAGTCATCCAACAAGTGCTCAGATGAGGAGTTGGCAGGTAAGACAATAAAAAGCCTTTGCTTAAAAGCCCATGGAGTAACAAAGGCAGTCATTCAATGACACAAATGAGAACCACACACTGTTTGAGAACAGGCAGAACAGATGAAAGCAGTTAGCTGGAAAGAACAGGGATACAAACAGACACAAAAGATGAAGCACCAAGAAAATGCGTTATTGGCAACTAAATACAATTTATGAAGGGAGTAGCAGTTCAATTTGCTTCGTGAAATCATTTTCATGAAAATTACGCAAATTTCAGGCCAATTTTCTGATACCTCGATGCAAAACGCATACAGTATTATGACATTATTTAAGTTGTAACATGTTTAAATATTGTGTAAAAAATATTACAGTACTTTTCACAATACTAATAATTATTATTAGTAGTAGTAGTATTGTTGATGTTGATATACTCACCAGTAATGCACTTTTTTATGTTAACTTATGTTTTCGATTTTTTTACTTAGATTTGTGTTTTTTTTGTTTTTTTTTATTGTTTAATAAAACACATTTACTTGTAATTATGCAGGTTTTAGACCAAAATTAGTTTAAGGTAAAACACACAATATGAAACATTATTTCAATATTGTAATATACGTGAAAATTGTGATGGTATTTTTTATTACTGCCTTTAAGCTATTTTTATTAAAATTGTAATACAAAACCATTACAGTAGTTTTCCCTGAAATATAAATATTAATAATAATAATTGATTTTTGTTTTTTTTTATTTAATTTAATCAGATTTGTGTATTTTATGGCGTTTTATTCTTGGAATAAAGTTACATTTGATGTTGTATGTAAAAAGTAACTATTTATATTTAATGCTTTAATTTTTATTTAAATACTTTTAACTTAATTTTATTTTATTTTTGTATTATCATTTTATTTTATACTGGAATAATTATGGAATTTTAATTTAATCAGGAATTTTTTTTAATAGTCCTGAAAATAATGCTTACCAAAAAAAATCATACATTTTTATATATGCATGCTCTTATTTCAATATTATCACACATTTTGGGGCCACTGCAATTTAAATACAAACCCTTCAGTAAATGTTGTACTGTACATTAAATGGGTTGCATGAATGACTTTAAATACTATGCAATCATTAAATAAGCCTGTCAAAATCTGCTAGATTCTTTTTCCTGATCTAGGCCCACATATAACCCAACTATTGCATCCCTGCATATCCTCTGAGCCCAGAAACTTCAGAAGACAGAGAATGCCTTAGGACTGCAGAAGCAAGAGTCCTGTGTGTGTGTGTGTGTGTGTGTGTGTGTGTGTGTGTGTGTGTGTGTGTGTGTGTGTGTGTGTGTGTGTGTGTGTGTGTGTGTGTGTGTGTGTGTGTGTGTGTGTGTGTGTGTGTGTGTGTGTGTGTGTGTGTGTGTGTGTGTGTGTGTGTGTGTGTGTGTGTGTGTGTGTGTGTGTGTGTGTGTGTGTGTGTCTGTCTATGCGGGTCTATGGTCTGCAAAGATTGCACAAAAAGCAGAAAGATGCAGACAGTGATTTGCACTTTCTCTCCTATCTGTACAATCAGCTCAGCAGCACTGTGTGCCTCTGAAGTTATAAAGTGAGCAGACAGAACTTATCTATTGAACTTTAAAGTTCCTGAAGTGGCACTGTGTACCACTGCTGTTATAAAAGTCCTTGGAATTTGATTAATTCTGCTACGCAGCCACCACCTCGGTCACTGTAAGCAGGTCTGCCGTAACTGAAAATCTTTAATCATATTTTATTCCATGCAGCATCTTCACTAAGTCATCTTTGTTTGGGTCAAATTGGAGATTGACTCACGCTGATGTCTGTGGGACGCTTTCTGTCACATTACAGCTCATTAAATTAGCCTTTCTTGGCACTTAATCAGTAAATAGCATTGTGTTTGCCTCCATACCTCTTTTATAATGAAACCAAATTTTAACAAATGTTTTTTTTTAATAATAATAATAATTCATTCATTCATGTTTTTTTATCATGTTAAAATAAACTTCAGAGGCACATTATTATACTTTATCAAATAAATTGACAATTTTGTATTTCTTTCTGGTCCTTTTTTACTTTATACGTTTACACAAAATGTATTAATTAGTTAGTTAGTCAGTTATATAGTAATTGTTAACATTGTTCAGAAGGATCTGCCGAGCTAAGGGTGCTACACACAGCCAGGAACGGGTTGTTGATGTGTTTGTTTTGTTTTGTTTTTGTTTACAGTATATATAAAATAATATCTATCCTTATTTATTCATTACTTTTTTCTCTTTTTTTCTTGGTTGTTTTGGACCTTGTTAAAATAAACTTCAGAGTTTCTTTCTTTATGGTATTTTTTGGCCATACTTAATCAATTAGTTTTGTATTTTTGTATATTTATATATATATATATATATATATATATATATATATATATACATACATATCCTACTTCCTCCACAGCTGCCCATAGTGACTAGTTAGGCAAGTTTCTGAACACTCAATAGGCTTTTAGAGAGTAGACGTGGACAGGCATGAGTCGGCGCATTTATCTATATGACGTCAGAAGTTAAAAGAAACAAAAGGTGCAAAGATTAGTCATGCACAAGTCATTGGAACAGTCAATTTCCAATATAATTCAGTACAATAAAAGAGCAAACCTTAGAGATATCCACACACTCCTGTGAATTATTGCATCACAATATAATGGAGTTTGTGAGTGTGTTTGTTTCATTTCCAACACAATGAACAGCTGCGGGTTGACAGGAGGTCTTGTCTGGACACGCACCGGGAGCAGTGTTAAGCAGGGTGTTAGTGCGTGTCAGCAGAGAAGGCAGAGGTTGTGTTGGGCCACAGCGGGACTCGGCTGTTGGCAAGAGGGGGAACATGACGTCCCACCGTGTGATAGCACCATTCAGACGACCTCTCCTCAGTGGAGGTTAAAGTGTCGTCCTCTGGAGGGTGACCCACCGACACCTCCTCTGTTGGGCTGTGACCTGTACTGTCCGCCTGCTGCTTTCAGCCAGAACCGTGAGTGTGGCGGCGGTGGCGGAAGTCAACAAGCCCTCTGTGGCTCAACGCTACAAATCAAGCCAATAGATTCTGGCCAAAATATGTTCATTACATCCATTTTGGACCAATTTAAATTATATTTTTTGGTGGAAAATATGACCCATTAATAGCCTTTCCACCACTGTAAATTCCATTAAGACTATTCCAGACTATTCCAGACTCTAGTTGAAAACTTCCTCCCAAGTCTTGATTAAGCAATCTGTGCGACATAAAAAATCATCAAGGGCTTAATGAACATTTATTTACAGTATTAATTCATTCAGTCATTGAATATAGTCATTTATTTAGTCATTTTTAACATGAATCTGCAGAGCTGTAGGTGCTACACACAGTCTGGAACTGCATGATGTTGGACAGACTTGCAATATTTCAATAATCATTTTTATTAATTTTAATTAAGAAAATAAATATTAATTAAATACTTAAAACATTTACAGTATGTTTTCTGTAATGTCTAGCATTATTCAGAAGAATCTGCAGACCACCACCAGGAACAGCACACGATCTGACAGACTGTATTTTCTTTTAAACAAAAATATAAACTATTCTTGACCTTTCCACAGCAGATGTCATTAATGAACAGACGTTGATTGAAATTCTCAAACTCTGCAAGAAATAAACCTGGTTGAGCACTTCCTTCCAACTCGTTTAAGCATTCAACTAAGAAATCAAAGGCTCGATGAACATTTAATGGCAAACAATCACGTTGGATGTGTGTTTTAAATTGCACTATAGAAATTGATTAGTAAGTATTTCCTTATTATTATTATTTAACATTTATGTAAATTTAAATCAGTAGACACTGGTTTTACACGAGTTCAGTTCAAGACTGTTCTGTTCTGTCAAACTGTGTGGTTTTCAGTTCTTTTTAAATCTGTTTACAGTGGCGACCGGTCAAGGTGTTTGCTAAGTAAAGCTGGTTAGCTCTGGGGGTTATTCTCCCAGGTCATGAATATTTTAGTTTTACTTCAGTGTATGCAGGATAAAGTTCTGTCTTCAGAGTGAGCAGCCCAGCACACATATCATCTCACAACCTCCACCTGCTGCCTTTAAGTGGATGCAGATTAAATATACACACGTCTGAAAATAAAAATCACTTTTATCAAGGTTCATTTTTTTTTATTCATGCAAATTAAGTTCTTAATTTCCAATCTTTTCGACAACTGCCTGGGGTTCCTTCAGAGCAATTACATGGCCAACCCATTTTAGTCTTGACTGAAACCTATTCATCACCACAAGAGATCTGCCTCAGCACCGCACTGATGGGATTTCGGTGTGCTTGCTGCCCACAGAACACATTTCAAAGTAACAGCATTTCTTTTTAATCATATATTATTGTGTTGCATAATTTAAGGTTTTTTATTTATTGAATTTTTTCTCCACAATTTATTATAAATACTATGGAATATTTGTCCTATTCTGCAACAGACCTTACCAATTCAACTATTCATGTTATATATATATATATATACACATATAATTTATATTTATTTATACATACTTGTTATTCATGTTAAAGTGGTGGTTACCTTCTACTTCTGTTTGTAAAAGTACTATAGAAATGAGTAAATAATGTACTGCATTGTTAAACTGAAAAAAAGTAAGTTCACCAAGACAGATTTTGAAGTTGCTCTTGTGAGAATGTTTTTAAAAAGTGAAAATGTGTTTTTGTTTTTTTTAAAGGCTACGTTTGGAGGCTGTAATGTACTTATTTAATTTGAACATGATATGGATAATTCAGATTGGATGGATGGATGGATGGATAGAAGGACGGACGGATGGATGAATGTATGGGCAACAATTCAGATGGATGGATGGATGGATGGATGGATGGATGGATGGATGGGTATATATTCAGATGGATGGATAGATGGATGGACGGACGGACGGATAGATGTATGGGCAAACATTCTGATGGATGGATGGATAAGCAAATATTCGGATGGATGGATGGATGAATGGATGGATGGATGGATTGATGTATGGGCAAACATTCTGATGGATGTATAAGCAAATATTCAGATGGATGGATGGACGGACGGATGGACAAATGGGCAAATATTCGGATGGATGAATGCATGGATAGGCAAATATTTGGATGGGTGGATGAATGGATAGATTGGCAAATATTTGGATGGATAGATGGATGGTCAAACATTCTGATGGATGAATGGATGTAGGCATGGATGGGCAAATATTTGGATGAATGGATGGATGGGCAAACATTCTAATGGATGGATGTATGAGAGATGGATGTATGAATAGGCAAATATTCAGATGGATGGATTAATAGGCAAAAATTCAGATGAATGGATGGATGGATGGATTTGCAAATATTCGGTTGGATTGATGGATGGGCAAATATTTGGATGGGTGGATGAATGGATGGATTTGCAAATATTCGGATGGATGAGAGATGAATGGATAGGCAAATATTCAGATGGATGAATGGATGGATGGGTAAATATTTGGATGAGTGGATGAATGGGCAAATAATTGGATGAATGGATGAACGGACAGATGGATGGGCTGAAATATTCAGATGGATTGATGTGACTGAAATGACAGAACCAAATAAACAATTGTTGTAAGTTTGGCTTTATGAAGTCAACATAATTATATACTAGAGTGTTTTGTCTGCATGAGTTTTGAGATCATAAAACTGCTTAGAAGTGATTGTTTAAAGGCACAGTTTTGTCATGAGGGAAATATCGATGAATATAAAAGCGATAAAAGCAAACGCCATTGCGATGCTCTCCAGAGCTCCACACATCCAATGCAACCCACACATTAAGTCCGAACGGTAGATTTTGACTCTGGAGAGTGACAGAAAGAACAGAAATAAAAGCGCAAGCACAGGCGATTGCACACACGCATGTTTAATTCCCTCAGTCATGCGTTTGATTGCTTTAGGATGTGAGAGATGGGAGTGCTGGATATCAGAGCCAAATACACACACACACAACCACACACACACACCGCATTAGCGTTTCACACCAATTAAAGTATTTCTGGAAAATATGACCCATCTGTGACCTCTCGGCCAGCGCTGGTGGCCATGTGGATTAAGCAGTTATCGTCACACTAGATCAGAGAGAGAGAGACACCATAGGGTGAGAGACAGACAGATAGATGTGAACAAAGCAGTTGGGGCACAAAGAATGGAGGCTCTTAAACTGGCCCCGTTTTCCACGGCACAAAGAGACATTAACATAATCGGCATCGGACGGCACGTCAAATCAATCCATTCGTGCAGAAGAACCTCATTACCTGATACCTGGGTGTACAGGATAAATCCAGTGCTGGAGGTGTGTGTGTGAGTGTGTGTATGAGAGAGAGAGAGAGAGAGAGAGAGAGAGAGAGAGAGAGAGAGAGAGAGAGAGAGAGAGAGAGAGAGAGAGAGACCACAATTTCAAATTTCACAATTCTCTATACTAATTTTGACAAATTAGCATGGTATTTTGGACGTGTTCCAAGCACTCAGTGGACAGGACTGTGTAAGATGGGTTTGATAGTGTGGAAAGAATGGTATAAAGTGGAAGATACAGTAGTTTAAAGACGCCTTCAACTTTTACTGTACGGATTTAAATAAATTCATATAATAACAAATTGGAATATCTTCTTTTGTATTCAACATAAATACATTTTATATAATATATTTAATATGTCTGTAGTAAACTGTGTAATATATATATATATATATATATATATATATATATATATATATATATATACACACACAAGTATTAGTATATAAATTACTATTGTAATACTTACATGTCCATTTAGTCATTTAGTAGATGCTTTATCCGCTTTTTAAGTCTCAGTTAGCTTAACACAGTACACGTAGAATGTTTTTTTTATATTATATAATAAATAAAAATAAATCAGATATAATACAAAAATATTAGAAAAGCTAATGTTAGTTTTTTTAAGAAAACAAGCAGTGCAAGTCTAAAAGGGACATTTTTTTAAAGAATAAAATTAGAATAGAGAGTACTAGAGTTCGCGGGTCAGATAAAGATGGAAGAGATGTGTTTTTAGCCAATTCTTGAAGATGGGCAAGGATTCAGCTGCTCGGATTGAGTTGGGCAGGTCATTCCACCAGATGGGAACAGTTAATGAAAAAGTCTGTGAAAGTGATTTTGTGCCTCTTTGGGATGGTACAGTAATGCGTCGTTCACTTGCAGAATGCAAGCTTCTAGAGGCACATACGTCTGAAGTAATGCATTTAGGTAAAGGGGTGCAGAGCCAGTGGTGTTTTTTTAGGCAAACATCAATGCCTTAAATTTTATGCAAGCAGCTATTGGTAGCCAGTGCAAATTGATAAACAGAGGTGTGACGTGCATTCTTTTTGGCACATAAAAAAAAATAATCTTTCTGCCGCATTCTGGGTTAATTGTAAAGGTTTGATAGAACTGGCTGGAAGACCTGCCAAGAGAGCATTGCAATAATCTAGCCTGAACAGAACAAGAGCTTGAACAAAGAGTTGTGAAGCATGTTCTCAAATAAAGGGCCTGATCTTCTTGATGTTTGAATAAAGCACATCTGAAGGAATGGGCAGTTTTAGCAATGTGGTCTGAGAAATTCAATTTGGAAAATTGTGCACTGATGATTTTCATTTTATTAATGAAGAACATGGCAAAGTCGACAGCATTTAGATTTGATGAAGGAGGGGGAGGAGGAAGACTAAAGAGTGAGGAAAAAAATAGTTTGTCCTTTTAGCAGTGGAAACATTTGCAGAGAAGGAAGAGAGGAGTGACTGATACACAATAAGGTCAGTAGGATTTTTTTTATTTGCACCACACCCTTTCGGCAGCCCTGAGCTTAGAACGATGTTCGCGGAGAACATCAGACAGCCAAGGGGCAGAAGGGGTGGCATGGGCTGGCCTGGAAGACAAGGGGCAGACAGTGTCTAAACAAGATGTGAGAGTGGAGCAGAAAGTATCAATAGCACTGTTAGCATCAAGAGATGATAACTGTTTAGGAGGAGGAAGTAAAGATGAAACCATAGCAGATAGCCGGAAGGGTGAGGGTGAGAGTGAGCGTAGGTTACGTCGAAAGATGACATATATATATATATATATATATATATATATACACTCACCGGCCACTTTATTAGGTACACCTTGCTAGTACCAGGTTGGACCCCTTTTGCCTTCAGAACTGCCTTAATTCTTCATAGCATAGATTCAACAAGGTGTTGGAAACATTCCTCAGAGATTTTGGTCCATATTGACATGATAGCATCACACAGTTGCTGCTGATTTGTCGGCTGCACATCCATGATGCGAATCTCCCGTTCCACCACATCCCAAAGGTGCTCTATTGGATTGAGATCTGGTGACTGTGGAGGCCATTTGAGTAAAGTGAACTCATTGTCATGTTCATGAAACCAGTCTGAGATGATTTGAGCTTTGTGACATGGTGCATTATCCTGCTGGAAGTACATCAGAAGATGGGTACACTGTAGTCATAAAGGGATGGACATGGTCAGCAACAATACTCAGGTAGGCTGTGGCGTTTAAACAATGCTCAATTGGTACTAAGGGACCCAAAGTGTGCCAAGAAAATATCCCCCACACCATTACACCACCACCACCAGCCTGAACCGTTGAGACAATGCAGGATGGATCCATGCTTTCATGTTCTTTACGCCAAATTCTGACTCTACCATCTGAATGTCGCAGCAGAAATCAAGACTCATCAGACCAGGCAACATTTTTCCAATCTTCTATTGTCCAATTTTGGTGAGCCTGTGTGAATTGTAGCCTCCGTTTCCTGTTCTTAGCTGACAGGAGCGGCACTCGGTGTGGTCTCTCTGCTGTGTAGTCTGCTTCAGGGTTCGACGTGTTTGTGTTCAGAGATGGTATTCTGAATACCTTGGTTGTAACGAGTGTTTATTTGAGTTACTGTTGCCTTTCTATCATCTCTAACCAGTCTGTCCATTCTCCTCTGACCTCTGACATCAACAAGGCATTTTCGTCCACACAACTGCCGCTCACTGGATATTTTCTCTTTTTCAGACCATTCTCTGTAAACCCTAGAGATGGTTGTGTGTTAAAATCCCAGTAGATCAGCAGTTTTTGAAATACTCAGACCAGCCCGTCTGCACCAACAACCATTCCACGTTCAAAGTCACTTAAATCTTCTTTCTTCCCCATTCTGATGCTCGGTTTGAACTTCAGCAAGTCGTCTTCACCACATCTAGATGCCTAAATGCATTGAGTTGCTGCCATGTGATTGGCTGATTAGTAATTTGTGTTACCAAGCAATTGAACATGTGTACCTAATAAAGTGGCCGGTGAGTGTATGTGTGTGTGTATTCGTTCGTTCAAATGCAAATAAACATACAATTAAAATTTAAATATTAGTATATTATTAACATGAAATATAAATAATTATATTTACTGTGGTATTTATTTATGCATTTAGCAGATGCTTTTATCCAAAGCGACTTACAGTGAATTCAGGCTATACATTTATTGTCAGTATGTGTGTTCCCTGGGAATTGAACCCATGACCTTTTGCGTTGCTAACGCAATGCTCTACCACTGAGCCACAGGAACACTCAGTGTTAATAATTATACTTATTATACTTAATACTTACTACTGTGTTGATACATAGTATATATATATATATATAGCCATAGGAACAAGCAGTGTTAATAAATATACTTATTATACTTAATACTTACTACTGTGTTGATACATAGTTTATATTATATTATATTAATTATATATCTATAGCCACAGGAACACTCAGTGTTAATAAATATACTTATTATACTTAATACTTACTACTGTGTTGATACTTAGTTTATATTATATTATATTATATATATTATATTATATTATATTATGTTCCCATATTTTAAAAATGAGCCTTAACAAATATACAATTTTGCATTTTTTTTCCTCAAATGTGCAACACCCCACCCATCCAGCCAATGTTTTCCCATAATGCAGCATTCTTTCGTTGTCCTTTCTATGACCCCGCTTTCAATTATGTCACATTCTAGCCACGGGCGGAGTCACATTTCGGCCAGCGGTGAACCAATCACATGAGTTCAGACAGACTCCGCCCCACGTCACGTAACTGAAGCGTAGCTGTAGCCAACCTATCGCTAAATGTTAACATCATTCACTCGATGCACTCATACATTCGCCAACATTCAGCATCCCGTTGTTAGCGGCGAGCGTGTCGATTTTCTGTGAAGGTCGAGTCATTTTCGGTGTCGTCTTTTGGTCCCGCTCTTTGTTGTCCTGACAGCTCATGGTTTACAGGTCAGCGACAGCAGAGTGAAATAAAGTGTGAGGCGTAATGAGGCGACACGGTGTTGTACGTTAAAACACCTCCTAGTCTAATTCACACAGCTGCAGAAATGTTAGCACACAACCCTGAACACCCCCACTGTTAGCGCCTTAGTCTGCCTGTCAGCTAGCATTAGAAAAACAAAAATCACCGGAGGCTGTGCTAGTCAGGCCACCTGGTCACAGCAGGTCTATTTAGTACTTATTAGTAATTATGCTTAATACACAGTTATAAAATACCACAACTTGCTGATTAGTTTGTCGGTAATAATATAATTGTAGCTAATAAACAATGCTTTGCATTGATATTTTACACTTTCAAAGCACCTGGCCTTGAGCTCTACTGTTCTAAACATTTTGATGTACACTTGTAGGTGTAATATTGAAATAATGTAAATTAATACTGTAGATAATAGAGTACACTATATATATTAAATGACATCCTACATTAAAAGGAGGTTCATGTCATACATATACAGCCGAGGGTTGAAGTAACTGACTTTGTTTATAAATAAAAGTAGAAAAAGCAGTAGAATAACATAATAATAATTGTATTAATACTACTACTACTATTACTACTACTAAAAAATATGATATAATACATGAAACAACAGGTAAGAGAAAAATAGTTATAATAGTATAAATCATTATTAGTTTTAACTGTATAGTTTATTAAAATAACAAAAAAAATGAATTGTCTCACAGAGAGTAAAAAAAAAAAAAAAATAAATGAAATGTGTATTGCTCAGTTACAAATGTAGCAGACTTTTAGCAACGTGACATGTAAAAATATAAACCCTTCAGAATAAGTGTGAATAATAATAATAATAGTTGTTTTGTTGTTGTTGTTGTTGTTAATAATAATGATAATGAAGATGATACTAATAACAACAATAATAATAAGGAATATACGGAAACAACAGGTGTCATTAGCACAACTATATTTATGTTTCAAATGTTAGTATACCATAAATGTGTAACTTTTGTCAAATGTATTTTTTATTATATTTAATATTAATGTATTATTTTATTCTGACTTTTAAATGTGACACATTTTAATAAGTATACGGTTTATTTTTTTAGGACTACTAGCTGTATATTTAGCCTTTATTTTTCAGTGTTTTAATATAGTTCAAGGATGGCCATCTCTAGCATCAAGGACGGGTGAGGGGACGCTGCGGTCGCTGGGAAATAATCACAGTATGTCTGCCGCAAATTTGATTAAGACTGATAAATATCAACGCTCGGTTAATGAGATGTCAGACGTTCACTGGAGTTTCTCAGCCTAACCTTTTCCACCCACAAAAAAATTATATAAAACAAGACGGCGCGTTCCCACATATCTCAAGGTCATCTTTCACTGTGCTTGTCCAGTATCTGAGCTGTACATTTTCATCAAAACACGACACGGGAAGAAAAGATGTGTCTTCATAGCTGAGAAGAACATTATGATTACAAGTTCAAGGTATCGAGTATTAAATGAATTCCTCACATAGACATCAAAGGAACTGAAAATTCAAGCACATGAGCTTGTCTTAAAAATGATCACACACAGCCAGCACTTAAGAAATATCTTAAAGTAAAAAGAAAAAAAATACATTCGCTCACTAGGCAGCTTGGTATTGGTTTTCAGTAACAAATTATCTAAAATCCATTACCTCTCTTCAAAGGCAATATACTTAATTTAAACTTAAAATAACAGAATATACTTTCAGTCTACTTTTGAAGTAGGTCTCAAACATACACTAAGTCAATGTATTTCAAAGTATATTTGGCCTCTGTTTGTTTGTTTATCTCAAAATATACTTAAAAAAGTATAATTTAATATTCTAAGTATGCTTGCATGTGTGCACACAGTGCTGTTAACCCACATACATTTTTTTATAAATACATAAAAAATATTAACATTTGGCGGATTTTACTGGCAAGTCTTCCATAACCTATATATGATGTTAAGTTCACTTATAGAAAACTTACAAGTAATGTTTTATGTACTTTTAAACTAAAATGTGGTTCACCTTATTTAGCTACCCTCAAGGGGTAAAAAACAAAACAAAAAAAACAAGTAGGATTTACATTGAAACTATTTTCACTCAGAAATTTCACAAATAATTACAAAGTGGTGAGTAAGACATTGATTTAAACCTGAAATTAAAAAAATCTTAATTAC
This sequence comes from Ptychobarbus kaznakovi, assembly GCA_027422405.1. Taxonomy (NCBI): domain Eukaryota; kingdom Metazoa; phylum Chordata; class Actinopteri; order Cypriniformes; family Cyprinidae; genus Ptychobarbus; species Ptychobarbus kaznakovi. Next base: position 17,161,880 of record CM049815.1, read on the forward strand.
TCTTCGTTTTATTTAAAACTTTGAAAAAATAATAAAACGGTATACCTGTAAGTTCACTTGTAATATATTTCATGGCATGGCTGCAATAGAAAAAAAAAAAAACATAGACATAAATATGTACACAAAGTGTAAACTGATATACTTATAAAGTGAACTTGTGAAATATACATAAGTTGACTTATATAACTTTTTCTGTAACCGTGGGTAAGTGTTGGTTGCAAAGTACTTGTTTTTTGTACATACATTTTACATTTACTCAGAAGTAGCATAAAGCTAAAACTGTCAAGCCTAATGGGTAAGCTAAATCTGTGAAATAAACAACACTTCTGGCTCTACTGGCCTTTGATACAAATAGACAAAAGTAATACAAATGCAATAAAAATGACTAAATATAGCAAAACAAAAACTAAACAACAAAGCATATAAAAAGTCAAACAAAACACAACAAAACTAAACAGCACAATACAATAAATAAAACAAAACAGCATAACACACACACATACACAAACAAGCAAGCAAAAAATTTAACCAAACACACCATATGAAACAAAAAACAACACAAAACAAATATAAAATAAAACAAAAAGCATAACACAAAAACAAACTAAACACAAAGTTTAACTGAACTTATCACAACACAGTAAATTAAACACGAACCAAAAATTCAAACAAAACTGAACAGCACAATTCAACAAATAAAACAAAAACAGTACAACAAAAAAGATAACAAGGTAAAATAAAGCACAGCAAAACAAAACATTATTTGTTTGTTATTTAATAAAGCTAACTAGTATTTATTTTATTTTTGTAAACAAAGTTATGTAGTTGATTACAGTTTGTTAATAGCTTGAATTGTTACTGAGTACTTTTTAAAAAGTTGTTTAAAGTGAAAACCTCTAAAGACCGGGAAGCTAAATTGATGAAATAAACAACAATCTCAACAACAAATTAACCCAAAATATTCTGTCCTTTTGCTATCTTGCACTTCATAATACCACAACACAGGCTGCTTGACAAATTTGAAACTTTACGGTAGATGATAATTAATGTATTGTTTGAGTTATGACACAGACAGCGCATGGTGAACTAATCCAGTTTGGCGTGTGCAGCTGCGCTCAAAGATCTCAACAAAGACCTGCTTGTTGGACCACTGTCATTGCAGGCTGCCATTTTGGATGAATCAGTTAAGGTGAACAGCATTTATTTGGGGGGCTGGAGGCTGGAATGCGATAATCCGTCTTGACGTGGTTGGGAAAGTACAGTGGAGTCAAAATGGAGAAAAGCCTCTCTTCTAGCAACCCCTTCTAAGCTAAAGCCCTGTTTTTGGACTTTTTACACTCAATGACATGGGAAACCAGAAGACAATGTAATGTCGCCAACACCTTCTGCAATTTAACTTAGATTGAATCAACAAGAAGCGTGCAGTACTCCAAAATACATACCCAAGCTCATTAATCACTGTAAATACAGAGCTGAAGACATGACGAGAATTAATATAACAGGTTATATTAGTCCCCTGGTAAGTTGTTGTATCAGGATGCAGTCAGAAATCATAATGAAACACTATGAAATGGTGCATAATAAGACCTGTGATTTGTGACTGTTCAACAGATGACCACTGGAAAAACAATTAAAACCTTTAATGACACAGATATGTCATACTTGTGTATTATGGAACAGTATGTATTTTTCTGCCAGATCTTGGCATCAGTTGTGAATGCACTCTGCAGACACAGGCAATGTTATGTAAAGACAAAGAAATAGTTTTTGGTTTTGCCTCATTTTCTTGCAAGCGCAAGTTTGATGCTGGTTGTTGGGAAAGGCTCTAGCATAATTTGTTTGTTTGCACCAATTGTTTTGATATTTAATGCAATTGACATGCCACTTTTTTGTCTCAATTCTACAATTTATGTAAACAATATTTTGATGTTTTAACTTTTTAACAATTGTTTTGAGCACACACACACACACACACACACACACACACACACACACACACACACACACACACACACACACACACACACACACACACACACACACACACACACACACACACACACACACACACACACACACACACACACACACACACACACACACACACACACACACAAAACAAAACAAGTAAAACAAAACAAGTAAAACAAAACAGCACAACAAAAAACTAAACATAAAAAGTTGAACAAAACAACACAACAAATCAAACACAGAAACAAGTACAATTTAATTACACAAAACAACAAAAAACAAAACTCAAACAAAAACAAAAAAAATCAAAACAAAGCACGATTAAAAAAACACAACATAAAAAACAAAACAACACAAAACAAACTGAAAATAAAACAAAAAGCAAGTAAAAAAAGCATAACACATCAAATGAAAAACACCAAACAAGCCAATCAAAACACAACACAGCACAGTATACACAAAAAACAAACAAACAAACAAACAAAAGTTTAAGTCAAACAAAGCACAAACCTGAACAACACAATACAACAAATAAAACAAAAACAGTATAAAAAACGCAAAAAATAAGTAACAAACAAACACAGTAAAATTCAACCAAACGCAACAAATAAAATGAAGACAAACAAAACAAAACAAAACAAAACAAATACAAAACAAAAGGCAATCAAACAAAACAAAAAAATACAAAACACAACTAATGAAACAAAAACAAAATAAAACATAAAAATTAAATCACAACATTAAAAAACACACACACACACAAAAAACATACAAGCCAAACAAAACAATAAAATTTAAGCACAACACAAGAAATAAAACAAAAAACATAGCACAATGTAAAATTAAACACCACTTAAAACAAACAAAAAAGTAAAACAAAACACAACAAATAATACAAAAATCACAACAGAAAAGTTGCGTGTAAAACACACTAATCAACAACACAACACAACACAACACAACACAAGACACAAAAAAACATAATAATAAACACAAAATAAATAAGATACAACAACACAAAGCACAACATAATAAGACTGTGATTTGTGACCATCCAACAGAAGACAACTGGAAACACACTTAAAACCTTTACTGACACAGATACAGCATGCTTGTGTATTCATTTCCCTGAAGGAGCAGTGTATTTTCTCCCCGGTCTTGGCAGCGAACACAGTCCGCTGTCAGCTCCTCTGAACTGCACACATGAGCACACAAACTCCCCCATTCTTGTGGGAGCCCTCTTCCAATTAAACGTTGTGGTGCTGGGTCTGTAATTAGCGTTTCCAGTCAGTTGCTGTCTGCATGTTGCTTGGCCGAGACAGGCCTGATGCTAAACGGCACACTATTTGTCCAACAATTATGTCAGGTCCCTGTGTCACGGCACAGACGTGACCAATTAGGCGAACCTCTGCACCGTGCAAGAGAAAGAAAAAAGGGATTAGAGCGGAGGAGATGGGCGAGGATGAAAACAGGGTGAGGGGGAGAGGTGTGGGTGGAGAACGAGGCAAATGTAATGGGAATAAGAGAAAAGAACACTTAGAAAGGCTTTGCCTGGAGGGAGGTGGAAGGCTGCGCTCTTTCTCTGTACTTTCTGTATGTTCTGAGGCTGCACTGATCATTTTTTTTAACCAAAACATGGGGCACAATATTCATCAAAGCACGCTGGGTAAAGCTCGGTCTATTAAAATAGTCAGTGCTGTCTGTGAAGCCTGCATGTATAATGCATTATGCAGGTTGACATAATGCATCACCATGTATTCGAAAAAGCCTTTTAATACATTTTATAATCATTTTGTATAGGTTCTCGTGCAAAAATATTGTAATGTGCACAGAGAGTTTGATGTTAGCATGCTGCTAAGATAACAACAAAGTACTCTAATTAGCATAAAAACAGCAAACAAGTACATTCACTAATAAAGTTACTTTAATCATACTTATGAGTATTAAATGAAATATGCAAATAAATATAAAACTACGATCAACATTTTTATTTATTTTGATTGCCACTGAGATTGTCACAGAGGATTCTGGGATTGTATACACGTTGGTACATTGTATATGTTAATTATATTTGTTGCTTGTGTATTTAATGTGTTTATATAATTTTGCAGTTTTGCCGTTTGTTTGTTTGTAAAATCATGAAATGTAGAATAAAACAAAATACATCATTTTAAAATAGAAATAACATTAATAATAATAATAATGATAAAAATGGCATGTGTGTATATATATAGAGAGAGATTTATAAATTCATAAAATGTTAAATAAATAAATGCATAATTGAAAAATATTATTATTATTAATAATAACACAATGTGTTTATTTATTTATTTAAATATTGTATATTTTCACCTGCATGCCATTTGTCAATTCATTAAAATCAGAGAACCATTAATATGTCAATGTGATGTTCAATTATTAAAAAATAAGCTTTTAAATCACAGTAGCAAAAAAAAATTAACGTTGAATTGCTGTACGGAAACCTTTAGTAATAGTTAGACTTTATCAAAAGGAAAGTACACCCAAACAGTGAAATAGCATGTGTGATTTCTGATGGTAATAATAGTGAGGCTTGCTTTAGCAAAGAAACTATTTAAACGATGCAAATGCAAAGCAATAGTGCTCTGGAAGCACATAAATCTGTGCAAAAGAAGCTTTCACGTCTGCTGTTGTCAAAACATTGTGCCGTCTAGGATGTGCGGTTGCCCCGTCTAAAAACACCTCTGTTTCCCTTTCCAATCTGACAACAGTTCTTGTGAGCGCACCATGTGATGTTACGGCTCTCACCGCAAGACACTGACAGCAACTGGTTGCCATTGCAAATCAAGAGATAGCACACAATACAAGCACTGTGTCATCACATTCCTGCCCCATAATATCTGTCAGGGCTTGCTTAACTGAATCTATTATCTGGCATGGCCAAGGAACGGTTGCAGACGGGGTTTGGTGTGGTAACATTTCCTTTGTATTCTCTCTCTCCTGCTCTCCATTCTATGCAGGCAACAAACAAGTAATCCTCCTTTTAAGGACCTCTGAGCGTATCGCTGCAGTCTTGAAGGAAACATGCAACAGCGCACAGATCCTTGACAACAAGAAAAGGAGAGAAAGGCTGGTGCATAGGCCTAGGTATGCAAAAGCTAAGAAATCATTTGTATATTTTCCTAATTTTCTTTTTTCCCAAGAGCTAGCATCAAACTTGCACCATTTGTCTTCATACACAACTTGTTTTCATAATTTGTTATTTATTGTCATAATTGTTACGTTATAATAATTGTTTTAATAATGTTGTAATATCTGTTATCTAAATCAATGGCATTACATTTAGTTTTTTTTTCTTAATTAAAAAATAAACCAAAATTCATTAATTTCGGTATTTTAACTTTTGTTTAATGCTAATCAATGTTTTACAGTCACATTTGTGTCTGTTAAATTATATGGTTCAACCAACAGGCAGAAATAGAAAAAGAAAACTACAACAAACAGAAAAAACACAAAACCAACATACAGAAATATAAAAACACAAAACAACAATCACATATATAGAAATATAGAAAAAAAAAACAAAAAAAGAAACAAAAGAACAGAAAAAACAACACCAACATGCATAACTATAACATATAACCAACTTGCGGAAATATAAACAAAACACAAAACCAACATGCAGAAAAATAAACACAAAATTAAATTAAACAAAACGAAACTTACAAGCATCAAATTAATTGATTATTAAACAAAACAAAATGACAAAACTAACATGCTGAAATATAAACAAAACACACAATGAAATGAAACTAACAAAAAATAAATAAACAAACAAACAAAAAAACACACAAAATAAACAACACCACAACATAAAAAAAAAAACACAAACACAACAAAACAAGAAACAAAACAAATAAAACACATGCACAAAAAATACATAAAACATTAAACAAAAATGTAAAACAATGTAAAGCAATGATATCCCAGAGGCCGCCTGGATAACCCAATAGCCATGTGTTAACAACCAATTAGTCCATTGAATTATAAAATATAATGTAAGGCAACTTCCCAAAAACTTGATTTATATATATTATATTTGATATAAAAAAAAAACTTTGCCAGTGTTATATTTTTACTTGGTGGTTGTACTGGTGGTTATATATATATATATATATATATATATATATATATATATATATATATATAATACTTATTACATTCAAACTTTGTTAGATGTATGAATACCTGGAGGCCATTATACATTGTTTATAATTTACCCCCCTCTATTTACTGGTGGTAAGCATATGAAGACTGTAAAACCACATATTGCATAGATAAACAATGAAAACTTTAGTAATACAACATAAAGGCCATTATCTCTGCAGTTAAGCCTGACCATGAAGATCCTCCATTTTGTAAAATCCAGCTCAGTCTGAACAGCAAATGAACTCCACATACTTTCTCACAGTCCGTATCTGCAAGGCAGGTGCCCTGACCTGTAAAGATCAAAGCTTTCCCCACTCAAATACAGGCCAGAATGTTTTATAGAGGAAGAGGACGGTCTTAAAAATCCTCAGGCTTTTCAATTAAGCAAGAATTTGTGGCCCCAACATGCCTGAGAAAGGACAACAATTGAACATGTCGATACACAATAACTTTCAACAGCGGCCGTAAAGAAATCAGACAGCAAACACAGGTATTTCTTAAATAATTTAATTGCAAAAGGGTTTTTAAAAATATTTCTACAAGAATGCATTATTTAATCGCTGTTTTTTTTTTTTTTGTCTTCACCATTAAATACATCTCAATGCTTTCCAAAACAAAAAGAACAAGAAAAAAAAGTCTTGAAATGTGTTTCGCTTCTCTCAATATAAGTACAGCACTCAGCAGACATTTCACTTTTGCACGTCAGTAATTTGTGATGTGATGAGAAGACTGCTTGGAAATAAAAAATTTGTTTTGCTTGATTCTTACTATAAAAAGAGTAACTTCAAAACTCAGGAAAACTATCACAGAGAGGAGAAGAGGAATAGAGAGTCCGAGATGGAGAGCGACCATTGGCACAGAGTTATTGAACCAAAATCATGCAAGTTATGTTCCAAAACGGCTTCGATTAAAAAACTATGACAACAGCACCAAATACAGTCATACGTACAAACATACACACACTCAAATCCAATTATGAGAGAATATACCATCAGACAAGTTGAATGTGTCAAAAGCAGCTACGTTTAGTTCCCGAACGGCTCTGTAAGTTAGGAACTTTAAGGAACAGGGTTCATATACATCAAGATCTGTCATATAAGAAAAAGGATAAATCGCTTTAGCGCGTTATATTACATGGAGCTCTTGTAATTGTCAAATTAGGAATGAAACAAAACCACAAACAGAGGAGTACTGTGCAGAATATATGCAGTACCGTTTCCCATAGTGCAGTATATAAGCACTGAAACTAGTCTAGATACAGAGTTTGGTTAACAGAACATCCTTTACTGGCTTCTTAACCCATCAAACATGCTATCGTTTTGCATATTTTACGTCTTTCTTGTTTGGCGAGGGGAAATCTGATCAGAGCAGATCAGAACAGAAGAGCCATTCAAAACCTGAAGGCAAACAATCATGGGTTGGTCATCTGTTTCTGCCAGGCTGTAAACATTAGCCCGAAAGATCAGCCTAGTGTTAATCAGACTGGCAGGCTGTGATGACGGGCCCAAGCACATGGAGTCTGCGGTGCGGTGTTTCATCAAGCCTTACGTGCAAGAAAAAGAGGTGAAGTCTTAAAAAATAAGGAAGACAACCGACAGTTTCAGGAAGTACAACATATCCTGCCTACCGCATAGCATTATCATGAATTACTATTGTGATTCAAGATCTCATTGGAAAACGCCCCCAGAAATCCTGTAATTGAACAAAATGAACAAAACGTGAGCTTGGTGAGTGAGCTTTACAATTGGTACTAACAGTTTCTCTTTGTGGTGGTGACGGAAAGGCTTAGCTTTAATATTGAAAAGATTTACTGGGGATCTGCCCAACATTGATGAGATGTTCAACACTTCTATTCATTTCTCTTAAACCAATTACAATACACTTCCTCTGCATCGTTTCATCATGAAGGCATTCCAAAAATGTCTTTACCATCTTTTTTTAATGTCAGCATTTGAATTTATATCAGATCTTTAAAATAAATGAATCGTTCCTTTTGGCCTCTAGGGATATGTTAAAATAAAATCATAAAATAAACACAATGAATTTTTATCTCTCTACATAATATTATTGATTCACATATAACTGGAGCTCCTTGTCACAAATCGTTTCATGCAATGGTTCTCCACAGGGGAACACAACTGAATTCGTTCATGTTCATGTACAGAATGTGTGCATAATCCTTATACTCTCCCTTTGCTTTATACACATACACACATAGAAGCACACGCACTACAACATAGTCATACTGACATTACACACACTCACTCATTGAAGAGATGGCCAGTGATTTTTACACTGTATATATATATATATATATATATGATCTTTTTTTAAATCAGTATTTTGTTAACATTCTCAAAACAAGATAAAAATGTATTACACAAAACTTATTTTTAATTCTAAGGCATAAAACTCTGTGAATCTTGTTAGATTTATGCTTAAGGATTTGGAAAAGTAAAAAAAAAATGTTTAATGATATATTCTCTGAAAACTAGTCTTAATATATTGTGCAATTTTTACTTTCAAATTGATCTTTGTTTCAAGAATGTTACGATATTTGTCCTGGTAAAAGACAAATTTACTGAAAAAAAAGACTTCTTGCAGTGTAGTACAGGTTATCACAGTCCTTCTCTTTTCTAACTGCTAAAAAATCCTGATATAATGACTGATGAGCAGCTAAATGTCAACTCATCATGGAACAGAAACTAAACAAGGTAAGGGAAAACAACAAAAGAGCATAAAAGAAAACATCGATTGAAATTGTGAAAATGCAACTGAGAATCCATTATTTCAAACTATGAAAGCATCCTGAGTTCACCAGGTATATTCTAAGAAGTCCTTTTGTCAGTTTAAACCTGGTGGACAAATGCAACTTCCTCAAATCCGGTCCTGCGACATCCGTGATCTTTCGCTCTCAGCTGTGCCTCTCCCTCCCGTCCGTTTGAGGCATGTGCCCTTAAATAAAACACCTTCAATATGAAGATGGGGAATAAGCACAAAATCACACGCACAATAGAACATCTGCTAGCATTGGAGGGATTTCTGCGCAATCGTGTCCACACACTTCGTGAATTTATATTCACATCTATTTTTATGTTTTTTTTATATTCAAGTTAAGTGTACTATTAGAGGAGTATCTCTTCCTTAAGCAATGTCCATCCAGGAGAGTCAGTCCCTCAGAGTTAGTTTCAGGGAGAAATGCATTATGGGAGGCTTCCGAGCCAGCCTCATGAAAGAAAATACCACACGCACGCATGCAATCGCCAACCCCAAACCGAAGCCTCGTGAGGCATCCATGGGATATAGGCTTTCCTCTCCGTTCTTAAAAATAAGTACAACATAATCTTATCTAATCCTGTCGGGTGTAAAATAATGCAGTCGTTACAGGAAAACAGGGAAATGGAAAATAAAAAGTTGTCCGAGGCACTGCGAGCCAGTTTCATCTGATTAGTGGAGATGATCTGGGGTCGTCTGTTAGTTCGCTTTAGAACAGTACCGCCCCCATCTCAGACCTGGACGGGCAGCGTTTGGTTCATTTGCAGTCTCATGTCTTGAATGCTGCCGAGAATCTTCTTTTGGTGGCCGGCTAATGTTACACCTATCCGTAACAGGTCTCTGTAGAAAACAAGAAGAGGAAAAATCTTATTGCAACTATTATACAATAAATAACGCAGTGGTTTCTAAAAGAGAGGACATAATTGATGTTATTGAAGCAATAATATCCCATGGGAATTTAGCCAGGTGAGCAAATCCGTTAGCAAATTGTCGCGACATTGAGCAAATAGAACAACCCCACCCTTTGGCTACTGAACTGAGACAAGTTTGTGGTGCAAAGCCAGTTCTCAAACTGGAGATAGGTCAAGCGCTGGTCAATGATTTGCAAGGTTTTGCACCTAAGGCTACCAGATGTCAGATTTCACATGAAGAATGTGCTATTAGTGTAACCACAGTTGAAAGTGGTTAGAAAAAAAGTGGAAAGACTTGGAATAATATTTCACTGCACAACAGACAGTCATTATACTTTAGAATGAGTGTGGTGTAAAGGTTACCACAGGCTTTATGATAAAAATGCTTCCTATTGTTTCATTGGCTGAAGTAATCTAATCCCTTCATGAGGTTTTAGTTTACACAGCAACACGTGTAGCTAAAAGCTAGCGCAGACTCGTGTCGTTTACTCTGTTTTTTCACCTTTCGATAAGCAAAGAGGACGTTTTCAGGGAACAAGCACTCCTTGCAGGCCCCCAGTCTTTCTGCCCTTCTCATCTCTACAATCACTAAACATTAGCAGAGTAATTTCACACAATGTAAATGTGTTTTCTCTCTTTTTCCTCTGTTGGTCCCATCAAGCCAACAATGCTGTATAAAATGATAATAAATGGAGCCCATTAGGAGAATTACTAGTCATTAAGAGCACAAGAAAACCACCGACTGGTCCACCTGTCAAGTTGCCAAATTGAAACAAATTACCCCTGCCTCTATCATTTATTACACTTTAATGGGCATGATGAATTTATAATTTTTTCTTTATTAGTTTATTTGATCCCAACTGCTCTCTTCACATTTGTCTAGACATTTAACATAGCGAGAAATCATGGATTTCTTTTCTGGAATGTGACCGTTTTAAGAAACTTTGGTCATGGCATTTAATGAGGATGAAATGTTGCAATAAATTAAAGCGAGATGAGGGGAATAATCACATGCTCAAAAGCTCTATCACTAACCCCGTTCTTATCACTATAATATTGAATTTCCTTATAGTCTCTTTAATTCCCTATTGAAGTTCTGTTTTAGGTTGCTTGGTCCGAACCAGAGTTCGATTCTACACAGCAGGTCCACACCGCAAGCATCATTATGAAACTACCCTTACTTATTTTTTTTTTCACAATTAGAAGTTGCACAAGTGCACAGTGTCTTAAATTCGAACTTAACGAGCAATCCAAAAAAGGAACCGGACACTCACTCTGCAGTCATCTGGGCCACCAAGTCAAAAGAAGCAAAGCCAGCATTAAGGAAGTTGTCTCGGTAGCGGCTCATCTTGATGGCATCCAGCCAGTCGCCCACAGTGGTGAAGGTGGTGTAGTCAGGCACACAGCGGTCGAGGAGCGGCTGGGAGGCCCTACAGAGAAAGAGAGGAGTGGAGATAAAAAGAGAGAGAGAGAGGGTTAGGTCACGCCAGGCCTCCACCACCGAAACCTCACCCCCAAACCCCCCACCACCACCTCTCCTGGCCTGTAGGGCCTGAACCTGCCACTGTGGCTTACTGGCTGGAGACGTGCAGGGGCCCACCAGAGAGAACTGCAATGATGCTGTGGGTGTGGGTCCGTATAAGAAAGCAAATGTCTGGACTTAAGATGTATCGATACTTGGCATGCTCCAATTCTACATTAATTTTACAAAAATCACTTGCTTATGAATGCATTGATTTATCCAAGTGGGTTGACCACCTCCTTTATTGGTCCAAAATAAACATTTATTTTAGTTAAATCACGTTTGCCTGCATACACCCAAAAAGATCATCCTTGCACTATAAAGCAACTAAATTTAATGTCATGCATAAAAGCAGCCAGTTTAAATTAGATCAGACAAAACCAACAGAGACCAGACTTGATCTATGAGCAGATTGAGGTCTTAATAACTAACAGTAAGGTCTGGGCAGTGGGGATAGGGAGGTAAGATTTTCGAGCAAAGACACTTCTGTCTACGAGCTCTCTGCTCTGCTGAACCTAGCTGTCTTTTGATGGCATTAGATTAATTAACAATTAAAAGCATAAGACAAAGTTAATAAGAATGGAACAAAGGCTCTATTGAGGACAAGGTCTGTAGATGGATGGGAAGAGTGATATTTTAATAAGCTCCTGCCTTTAGGGCTGAAGGGTTTGTGGTCATTAACCTGGAAGGCAGCTTTTCTTAATGGGGCATTGTTAGAGCTGGTCTGGCACTCACATCTTAGGGGCGCTGACTTTAAGTGTGAGACAGGGAAACTCTATGAGGAAACTAAAAGAACAAATGTATAACTAAACGTCCCTTAACTCAGCATCGAGCGAAACTATTAACTAATTAAACTCTCCTTAGTTTAATTAAGGAATTAATCACTAAAGGTAGTACACAGAGCATCAAATGCAACAACAGGAGCCCCATCTCTCAGTCTTTCATTAGACTCAGCAGGCAGGCCACCTCTCCATTGGCCCTTTTAAAATGTTGTTACTTGATAATTAAAACCATTCCCATCTCTTAATTACATTAACTAATGATTCTTCCTTTATCCTCTGATCATTGGAGAGTAGAAAAAGTGTATCCCACCATTTACTGGTTGTTAGAGGCCCTCCCCCAGGACCTAGAGCCTAGAGGCAGGCACCCTGAGGTGGGTCAAAATCTTCTTGAAGCTTTTGGATCACAATTACAGTGTATCTAACTGAAACAATCAAATTTGTGCAAAAATGCTGATCAATGAGCAAAATTCTGTTATATAGTGACTTCATCTGGAAGGCAGCTGATGTAATTAAATATCTCAAACAGAAAATTCTCTAGTATGTGTAGACCAGAACAAGCATCTCAGGCAAAACAATCGATAGCCCTGTGATGGTGCAATTAAACCAAATGTTTTATAGACTGAAGGTCATCTTAATTTCCATAACGTCAGAGTTTCTCAGCTTACAATATTGTTTGTCAATTGAAAATGATCTAGAATCAATAGGCTCTTAATTCAAATGCCTCTATAACTTTGGCCCAATTCTGAATTTAAAATGAGTGAATTAGTTTGATTGGTTAGTTGACTAGATGCAAACATGTTAACTAACACACTAATATGTCCATATATGCCCTTACCCAGAATGTGTGCTGGTGACCACCTTAAGGCTGGCAGCATTGCGAATAAGTTTGTCCAAGGTATTGACGATCTGGGAGAACTTGGGTCTCAAGTTTCTTTCTTTCACCCAGCAGTCTAGCATGAGTTGATGCAAGGCAGTAGGGCAGTCCATAGGTGGGGGCAGTCGGTAGTCCTGCTCGACTGCATTGATCACCTATTTATGAAAAAAATATTATTGCTTGGTGTTAGTTTACCCTTAAAATAAGTTGAACAGAGAAAAACGTAGAGAGGAAACTTACATCTTGGTTGCTCATGTCCCAGTATGGGCGTTCGCCATATGACATCACCTCCCACATCACAATGCCGTAGCTCCAGACATCACTGGCTGAGGTGAACTTCCTATAAGCAATAGCCTCTGGTGCTGTCCAGCGAATAGGGATCTTTCCTCCCTAAAAATGCAAGAGCATACAATGTTTTTTTTATTAAATTTTTTATCTCAAATGGGAGCTGAACATTGTTCTATAAACATTAAAGGATCAAGACTTGAATGCTGACCAATGAGCTGGTGTAGGTGGGGTCAGTGGGATCATCCTCCAAGAAACGAGAAAGGCCAAAATCGGACACCTTACACACCAGGTTGCTGTTGACCAGAATGTTACGGGCAGCCAAATCACGGTGCACGTAGTTCATGTCGGACAGATATTTCATGCCAGCTGCAATGCCTCTCAACATACCAACGAGCTGGATGACTGTGAACTGTCCATCATTTAGCTGTTGGAGAGAGTGGGAAAAATCACAGACCCATTCATAACAGAAATGTCCGCTGTCTAAGTGTTTTTTAACTTTCCAGGATGTGACTCATCAGCCATATTATTCATCTCCCAAAGTCACAGCTAGCAGCTACACTATTTGTCATCGCTGTCTAGAAAGTTTAGTTTTTTTTTCAAGGGGACAGGTGAGAACATCTCTTTTTAAAAGGAAAATCTCTTTTAGAAAACTAATGGGGGGCTAACACTTATGCTAGACTACGACAATGATGGTATTTGTATCATGAAGTAGATCACTTTAAGTATTAGTTGCATTTCCATACATATTTTTATAGTAGTAAGCATCTCTAACCCGGAGAAAGGAATCCAGCGCTCCGTTCTCCATGAATTCAGTAACAATCATGACTGGCCGACTTTTCGTCACCACCCCTTCCAGGCGTATAATATTAGGATGATCGAACTGGCCCATGATGCTGGCCTCACTCAGGAAGTCTCTTCTTTGGCGCTCCGTGTAGCCTGCCTTCAGAGTCTTAATGGCCACAATAATCTCACGCCGTCCAGGGAGTTTCAGACGGCCACGGCACACCTCTCCAAACTCTCCTACATAGGTAGTGGACAGACGAGAGAGAGAGAGGAAGAAAATGGTGGAGTGGAGAGAGGAGAGGGAAGAGTGGAGGAGTGTGGGAGAGAAAGGGGAGAGGGACAGTTACTGGTTAGAATCAAGGAGCCAGGGGGAAGCGGGGGAGACAGCAAGAGAAGCCAGGGCTAAAGGTGATGCTATTGGAGTGTATCCAGGGGGCGAGGGAAGGAGTAGGGTGAGATCAGCAATGCTTCAATGGGAAAAGTTGGGGGTTGGGGTACCAAAGAGGAAATGGGAAAAGTAAGACAATAGAGGAAGGGGTAAAGGGTACAATCAGAGAATGCTATGGTCTAGAGGGAGTGAGGGTAGAAATGTAGGAAGTAGGTGGGGACAGAAGCTTGGGAGGATTGGACGGCTTGCGTCTGCAGTCTATGCCAATGTGTAAGCAAGTGCAAGAGAAACAAAGGGGTCAGGGGAGGACATGGTAGGGGTTCATCACTTTAGACAAAGCTAGGAAACAACAGGTTCAGGTAGCAGCGTTAGATGTTAAAAGCCTTATTTTTAGGAGTCTGAGATGGGGCTCTTCAACTCATTACAACATGGCTACAAGTCATTCTGAACCAGAATCCTATTTCTTTTTGTTTTTTGGCTTTTAGAAGCTAAACTTCTAATGTTAAGATGTAGAACATTTACAAAACAAAGGGGAGTTGTCTCAAGGGCAGGAAGGAGCACCATGGACGGAGAAGTTAACAGGTCACAGGGTCAAGAGGACATTTATTTGTCCGAGAGGTATCATCAGGCTCAGGACAGGCTTGGTAAGTTAGCAGGAATGGTAGCGCTATAGTTAGCTCTGAAGATAACCTCAGAAGCTCCATTTTGTAAGTAAAGCTGTTAGAGACGTTGGTAGGTGCTAAGGGTTTGGATTTTGGAGCGGGATGAGTTGATTTGAAGTACCGCTTGGTGTGAAGTCCTCTAAAGGTATGGCCTGGGTGTGCCTAGCTGTCTTCCCCCTGTTGCTCAGGAGCTTGTGTTGTTGGTTACCTGCGCCAATGACTTCCTCGATTTTCACACAGGAAACGTCAATCTCTTTGGCAAACTCGTGGATGGCCTCATTCGGGTCCTCGTAGGTGAATGGGTCAATGTAGACCTTCATCCCTGGAGTGACTATAGGGGATTCAATAGTGCGAATAGCCGTATGAATCACACTGCTATAATACACAATATGTATAGCACTGTTAGTCAACAGATGACAAAGTAAACTCTGTAGAGACTTACTGTATTGTTGCAGTTTTTCTGTGTACTCTGATTCTGAGCCATTTCGTTGCTTCCTGTGAACCAAGACAATACAGTCAGTAACAAAAGGTTGATGATTTCCTATCTGAATGTAGGAAAATATGCATTTTTAAAAGGACCTGTTTTTTTCCTGCCAGTCCCTTTAGGGATATAAATTGAGGTCGATTAAAGAACGAGAATAATATGAAAATTAAGAGAACAACATAATCAGCCTCAAGAGACCCTTGTCACTTCACGACAGAAGTCAAATCTGCATAAAGACAGCTAAGAACAACAGTAGCAGCATTAGCTGTCTTGCTTCGGTTGCATACTAAGGAATCTTTACTGCCACATTGTTTAATTCTCTCCTGTCTCTTAATTCCTTCCTTCACACTTTTTCCACTATCAGTCCATAAAATGCAATGCAATTTCAACAAACCCAACCCCCATCTAGTATATGTTAATGCAATCCCTTTGTTGTCTAACTAGTAACCGGGCCAATAATACCCGCTGGTGATTTGTATCTCATTTCCAATTCAAATTAAGTTCCGGAATATGCCAAGGCCTACATTTTTTTCAATCGCAGACAAGTTAAGATACTAAGACATACTGTGCTGATTAAAACGAAAAAGAGTGCAAATTTATAATTTTTGCATGATAAGGCTTTAAATACACAGCTGCCTTGCCCTCAACTGTGGAAATGGGAAGGTAGCCACAAGATGGAAAGTCCTAGTGCCAACGATCATCTGGACACTGTGGAATTCCAATATAGGGCACATACACATTTGAGACCACTGGCTACAATTTACCAAGTACAAGATCCAAAATAACTGACAACCCAGAATGAATCTGCTTCTCAAACTGCTTTAATTAATTCTCAGATAGGTTCTAAGGAAGCATTATGAGGAACTAAATTGCATATGCACTAAAAACATTCTGATGTTTCATAGGTATACTTTGACTTCTAATTATTTCTTCTACTGTGAATGTCATTAAGATAAGTTAGAAATTGAACCATTTACCTGAGGCAGACAATGGCAATAACCACAACAACAATGATGAAGACCAGCCCTGCTGTCAAAGAGCCCACAATGAGAGGTAACTGCTCCTGTAGAGTCTTGTCTGCATCGGCTGTGTGAGAGGTACAAAGAGAGATATCATGGGATGTATTCAAGATAATTGTAATTCTCAGATCTATTTATAGCTTTTCTTTTTCTATGAAAGGTATTTAAACTCTTAGATTCACAAAAATTCCATGATAGGCTTTGAAATAAAATAGATTTTATGTGATAACATAGGTTGTTTTACATACCCTGGTGGTTGGTACTAAAGTCGGTAGGGCTGCTGTAGCGGCCATACCCTGCCACCGTTCGGGCTCGAACCTGCACAACATACGGCGTGCCTGGCTTCAAACCCTCAATGCGTGCCGAGCTACGCTGGGCTGTCATGGTGTGGGCAATAGCTTCTCCCTGGTCCTGTGGGAACAGTGATAAAACAAGCCATAAAAAACCAGCCAGAACCCAAAAGCAAGCGTCTGGCAGCTCTGGTTTAATATGTCAGTACAACACATCAAACACGAAGCAGATATGCCTGGCCCTTTCTTCTCCTCTATGCAAATCATCCTGCCTCCATCCCTGCCAAGCTCCAACTGCCTTGCGGTATCAGCGTTCAAAAGAAGGGGATGAATCAAGGAAGGAGTTAGGGAGGAGTGTTAGGGTACGAGAGAGAGAGAGAGAGAGAGAGAGAGAGAGAGAGAGAGAGAGAGAGAGAGAGAGAGAGAGAAGGGTTGATGCTGTTGTCAGGATGAACGATTATGTATAGAGCAGAGGATGACAGTGGTGGAATTGTGATTGAATGCCCTTCGCTTCATTGACTTACACTGGCTCTTACCTTCTCATGGTATTTAATCTCATAATCCAAGATGATGCCATTTGGTTTTTCAGGGGGGAGCCAGGAAAGACTCATGGTGTTGGCTGAGGCCCCCATCAGGTGGACGGTAGGAACTGCAGAGGGAGCTGTGTAGGATAAATGATAGAAATCCTATCTTAATGAAAGCTGAATTAATTTTGTTTCACATTTAGAGCATGCTCGCATTGAGGATTACCAAAAAGCTGCTTTGATGTGTAAGCATCAGACAGCTCTTAGTCCTGGGCCCTTTCGGGGCCCCAGCCTCTCAAACTGCACAGACAGAATGGATTCTAAAGTCTCTTGTGAAAAGTACCATGACAGACAAACCGGAAGGCTTAGTATCTGGCAAATCCAGTCCACACAACCCAAAAACACATGCAAATATATGTATAGCTGCACACACCCTCTGTCCACTCCCTATGCTCTTTATGACCCATGATGACGTCTTACTGTCTGTCTTCTATAATCAGATATTTTTTTGATAACTATGCACTTTCTTTGCCAAATTATTGTTATGTGAAAAAGATGTATTATTTAAATTGTAAAGTATTTTTACATTATGTTGATGTAAATTGTGCTCTCTTTAATTTAATCTAAAAAAAAAAATTGGGGGTAATTAACATATCCTTCAACACTGCCTCTATGCAGGATATAATCTATTGTATGTTTTTAAGATTAAACGTAACCTGGGATTTGTTTTACCCATGTATTCGTGTTAACACAACTTCTTCCATAGCTCCTTCCTTATCTTCGCACCTAGCTTTACATAATCTGTACCGTCCCCATTTGTCCTCAGACCTGATGTTGCCGTCTCCGGTTTCTGATGTAATCAAGTTTGTTCACACACTACAGTAGCTCTCTACATCCCCTACTTTTTTTGCCTCTGTCTCTTTCTCCCTCACTCATTCTTTGTTAAAAGCGTTTTAATCCCCAGGTCCGGTTCTTTGATCCTTTCCCTAGTAGCTCTTTATTATTCTGTCTGTCTCTTTGTCCACCTCCCCCAAAATCTCACTCTCCCCCAACCCAACACCATCAACCTCCTAACCCAGGCCTTGCTCAGAAAAGCCTCACCCTGAAGACAATGCTCCCTGGGCAGCCCGCTTGCATACTTTCACCCCAGGATTAAGGGGCCTCATCTTGAGCAGACAGTGGAAGTAACCATGATGTCCCTTGAGCTGATGGCTCATATTTATTTTTTGTCTTAAAAGGCGGATGAATATCCAAGCACATTCCTGGGAGACAATCTGATCACAGACCCTCTTGATTTTTTGTAACCATGGGGGAGGACTGCTGCTAGCATAGAGTGCTAAAGAGAGGGTTATGCACATGCATAACTATCCTGGGAAGTCCAGTGTCAATTCAAAACTTGAAATCACACAATAAGTGGCTTTTTAACAAGGTTAATGCATCTCCACATCTCACCAACCCAGCACACTCTAGCTTAGAGTAGCTTAGCTTTGCTACCGAGTCTCATAGCACAGCTCACTTTCATCGATACATTATGTGGGCTGAGCTCTTTGGGTAGAGTGCCGTGGGTTGGAAATATCTTAAGAGAGGCCATTACACTTCATTATTTCAAACTAGAGCATGTGCAAACAAAATAAATAAATAATAATCATGTTTGTAACCTTTAAGGACACACATGGGAGATAATATCTGTAACCTGTTGGAACATGGTAGCTTATCTAGCTGGTCAAGGCTGGTTATTAGAGTCTCTAGAACTAAAACAGTTTAGGTAATTTTTGGACCATGACAGATGGTAACAGCTTTAAATCAAAATAAATCACTGAACTCACCAGCCTGGTTGGTGGTGATGTTAACAGAGGCAAAATGGGGTGAATACGGACTCTTGTTGGAGACTCCATTGACGGCCTGAATCTCAAAGCTGTACTGGGTGTGAGCCTGAAGGTTTCTGACTGTCACATGTCTCTCAGTAAGCCCAAGGTGGCGGGGAGAGATATCCACATTGTCATCACATCGTGTGCAGGTACCACGTTCAGGCAGACATTTCTTACAGATGACATTGTAGAGAAGATCCTCCCTTCCACCTTGATCACGTGGCTCGCTCCACTCAAGTACAAGAGACGTCTCATTTACACTGGAGATGACGCTGCGTGGAGCTGAGGGCATGGCTGCAAAAATTAAATATATATTTTTAACCTTGGTTCGTTGCTTTCCCTGCAGGTCTATTTGCAAAGCTGGGGTGCTGCTAGTTTAGGTCACAATGCTGGTTTGGCTGACAGATTGACAAGCTCCCTAAACCTCAACAAAACTTACAAACTAAGCAGCACCTGAGCAGAGGATACCAACCTGGTAAGCAAATAAGACCATCAGACCAAATTAGGCTAGTTTAAAATGTTTTTTTTTTTTTTAAGCAGGACATTTAAATAAAATCGGTCAATTGGGGCTTCACATACACTTTATGCAGATTAAGTGCTTTCGTGTAACTAAAATTAAGCAAAACCTTGTTTTTCCCACTTGTGCTGTTCATTTTAACATAAAAATGTCTAAAAATAACTGTGGTGTTCACTTGGGATTATTATTTTTTTGCATGTATCTGTTCAAAGTACTGACAAAGAACACAAGCAGAAAGGAGCTAATATGAAACAGGAGACAGGGAAATGTTTTGAAACAATCCCAGTAGTCTTCTGCGTGCTGGATGGAATAATTGCTTTACATATGGATGAACATATGAACGTACATATGGTGTTTGGATTAATGTGGCTTTTGAGAGCAGAGAACATGGCAAATAAACAACACTCCTTATGTTTAGATAAATTTATGATGGGTGAAAGGGCAGTTTATTCGAGGGCATTACTCACTGGTGCATCCTGAGTCAGGCGAGTCATTGTCTGCCCGATAGTATCCGGTTCTGCAGGAACAGATGCTGGCGGCTCCAGAACTTGTCCGACTGTTGGGCGGACATGGGGAGCAGAACCCTTCACCCTGCTTGGACTTGAAGTTGCCTGGACTGCAAGCTAAAGAGAGAAAGAGTTGTTTACTTCGACTGTCAGACTATTTACTTTTTTGCTACTCATTTTTCCTCTATGTTTCCATCTAGGTATATTTTCATTGCATTCAGCTGCAAAATAAATAGCAATTTCCTTTTTGCAATTTGCATTTTGTGAGCTCTGCTTGCCTTAATTTAGTTTCTTACTTTTGTTTCCTTCACCCACAGTATGCAGTCTAACTCTTTCCATCATGGCATTGTAAAATACGAAGACGCACAGGTTCTTGCTTACGTATTTGTTTGGCACCGTTAATTTGCGGTTGTTTTCCTTCAGGGAAATAACCCCCTCATGACTAGACGAGTTCCAACAATATACCCTTGCCTTGAATAAACCCCATGTGCATATGCTAACCGTCAACTTCAATTACAAACACATGCCTGTTAATTCCAAACAAGAGCAGTTTTCGAAATTAACTTCTTCAATCAATACTATAGGACGTGTTCCTCTAAGATAAACAAAGCATATTAAAGACTACAAGGGAAAGTGTGAGCTGTTATCTTATGAATACAAAGATTAGTGTGTCATTCACAGGTCTTTGGCCTTTGTGGAGCTCTGACACCATTTACGGAGATTGTGTACACATTGTATCACATCTACGATAAAAGCAGAGGTGCTGTCCTGGCACACGATGCCAGTGTGATATTTCTGCTCAGAATGTCACTCAACTGTCTAAGTGATCAAGTAGTCAGTTTTATGTTTATTACAAGGAAAGCAGTATGATGACAGTTCCCAACCCAACGAGCTGTTTTATCAGTCGCTATGCTTTTTTAGGGAAAATAATGAATTGAACATCTGGTTTCTGGACAACACCGATGCTGTTCCTGAGGTCATCTTCCAGGTTCCCTATCTCAGAATGTGCAATGTTGACACAAGGCTTCATTAGAGCAGGTATACTGTTAACGTGGGAGCTTATTTGTTTAACCATTAATCAGGGGAGGCCAGAGTTAGGTAGTGTAGAAGGAACATAGAAAACAGTTCACATAGAGATACAAATGAAAGAGTGTAGGCCTTGTGAGGTTGGGTTTATCGCACATAACGTATCACTTTGGAGATTAATGAGTTCTCAGTGTTTTGCTTCGCATTTCAGATGTACATAAATCGACCAAAATCTCGGCGAGACAAATGAGACCATCTAGTTCTAGCTCCCATGAAAGACTGCTTGAAATTCCCCTTCAAAAAAACTCAGGCTGTTTTCTGAAGGGTTGAAAGTGCTGGTTAATCGCATCCAAGAAGGTAAGAAGTCAGCCCTTTCCTTTCATCCTCATCCTTCCTCTAGCATCTCTCCTGACAGAGCGAGAGAGAGGAGAGGTGAAAGAAAGCAAAGGAAATGCAAATCCTGTGGCTTTTTTCTCTTGTACACTCTCTCCAGTACAGTCTATTGCTCACACTCTATTGCCCAAACCTTCTTTGCTCTCTCCCTCTCTCATTGAGAGCAGAACATAGGACTTAAGGGAGTGATTAGAATTTGTGGTGAAATTGGAAGCGAGGAGAAAGAACGGATAGGAGAAATATGGAGCGCTAAGGGAAAAAAGGGTATTGTCGATTAATATTCATGTGAATGTCCTAACTGTGCTCTGGCAGGGTATTAATGAGACCAATGGCCTTCAGATGAAGGCGGGCAAGAGAGAGGTGACAGAGAGATTTATCCCTCCTTTAGTTTCCGGTTGGCTTGATTAGAGAACATTTTATCAGGGCACAGCTGCCAGGGTTTTCACCTTGAGCCACCACAAGCAAACAAATGCGTTTTTAACTGTACATCAGGCAGCAGATTTCCAAAGGACTGTCCACTTTCCCCTGCAGGTATACGCACGTTTGATATCAACTTGGCAGTAGTATAAAAAGTCCTTCATTACTTTGACAACTACATATATTTTCTGGGGGAAAAAATGTGAGTGAAGCAAAACTTGCTTTCATTATGCTAAGGTGTTTTAAATGGTTGGTATGGCATTGCAATGCGATTCCTAACTTTTTAAGGTATCATGCAGTTGCTAGCATTTTGTGGTAGATTGCCAAGGAGTTGCAATTTGTATTTATAAGGCATTAATTATTGTTCTTTTTGCATACTATATGGTTGCTAGCTGTTTTTGTTTTTACCATTTAAGTTAAAATGTTCCTACACCATGTCATATTCCAGAGTAGTATACAGTTTAAAGCAGCATTTATGTATGTGCTTTGCACAAACAGTGTAGGGCGACAGGCTACAGGGCTATAGTTTAATACTTAAGTTTTAAGTTTAAGGTTAAGTTTTAGTGTAAATCTCCAACTCTCTGTATGAACAATCATAACAGTTATGATTACCTCATACACCACAAATAATCGTATTTTCTCTATACACAAACAATTTGCTGTTCAGTTTAGTTCTTTAGTAGAGGTTCACTGCTCAGTGGCTCTGTCTTTGTAGTTATTTTAATGTGCTGGAACCAACTGCCTCTTTGCGACCTTTCACTTTTGGTGCCTTGACTGTCAGGGTTACTTTTCTTTCTCCATCTCGTGCTCTTCATTAATGTTTCACTGCAGCCCTTGCCCTTGGTCCGCAAATCGATTCCGGTCTCCTCTCACTCCCAGCTCTCCATTTGACCCTTGACCTCCCACTGTCTGCTCTGCTCACTTTCACCGCGGCTATGTTACACACTGGCTTAATTCACCTTAGCTTGAACCTGATATGTTTTTCATCAAGACCGCTCCTTTCTCTCAGCAAAATGTTCCACTCTGATAGATATACAGACTTATGCATTGCTTTGCTCTGCTTAAATTGAGGTCGAATAACCAAATTTGCTGTCAGGCCAAACACTTCAATAACAAAAACAGGATTATTTGTCCATTTGGCTTAATGTGATACCGAGAGATAAGACAAATTGCACAGTGAGAAAAACACATATATCAGCACTCACCTTGACACTGCGTGTCCTTAACTGTAGGCTCGAACCCAGCCATGCAAGTGCAGGAACCTACAGGAACCATCCACTCTCCATCTCCATTGCAGTAGAGTTTAAGAGGGACAGACACCTCCAGAGCATTCGACACACAAGTGCCGGGGGCAATAACTAGTGACGTAGCCTCGGCTCCTGTGGCCGTCTCTGGGAAGACGGCAAAATTGGCAATGGTCGTGGAACACTTCTTGTAGAAAACTCGGACGGAGATTAAAGACATGCAGGCGCCCAGGTCCTGGAAAGCCAGATAGAAGCCAGCCTTGGAAAGTGGACCAAAGCTGCGAATCTTGGTGTTGACCCTGCCAGACTCCAACATAGAGAAGCTCTCGTCCGGAGCAATGGTGTCCACCTTAACATAAGGATTCTCCATCCAAAAAGGACTGGTGGCGGTGGCAGAATCTGAGTCGGACTCATAGTAGAATAGATTGAAGGTCTCTTTACATGATCCTGGAATGTTGGGAATACTG
Organism: Ptychobarbus kaznakovi; assembly: GCA_027422405.1. Classification (NCBI taxonomy): domain Eukaryota; kingdom Metazoa; phylum Chordata; class Actinopteri; order Cypriniformes; family Cyprinidae; genus Ptychobarbus; species Ptychobarbus kaznakovi. Next base: position 17,185,779 of record CM049815.1, read on the forward strand.
TTGCAATCTCGTACGGTGAACTTCATCTCCACATATACACGGAGAACGTCCTTTCGAGGGATGAAGTCGCTACGAAGCCAGTTGTTCTGGTTAAGCTCACGAACGTTGCACACTTGGTATGTTCGGATGGGGTTCATGGTATCGTCGTAACCGCTAACTTCCTCCCACTAAGAAAAAAAAGGGAAGATAGAGTCACACAAGTTCACCTTCAGAATGAGCTAGCACTTTATATATACTGTATTGGAGGATTCTCCTAGCAATAACACATGTTTTATCTAAAGTACGGTACAATACGATTTATTGCCAGAATTACAAATGAAACCATTCTCATTTTGATGTTATCCAGGGCTTTAGAACTCTGAGGTGTTATGCTACAGAGGTACGGCAGGCAATAAATTGCTGCTTCTCAGCTCCAGCCCCACACACCGGAGCTAAGAAACAATATAACAGAGGGAGCAAGCCGAGAAAAGAGTGAATGGGGTGGATGAAAGAGAGGGGAAATTAAATTTTGTGCTTTTTGGTTTGTGCCTTTTCAATTACACATTCTGCGTGGTGTCATTAAGTGGGGAGCTGCACGCTGGTCTTTCATCTGCGTTCGCCAGTTCAATGAGGAAACCTGCCTGGCAAATTCATCAAAATTACCGTAGAGTTGTCAGAACTCCTTCGAATAAAAACGACGAGTGGATGTTTACCGTATACCTCGAGTGTGGAGTACACTCTGCATCACTTCACAATCAATTTCCTTTCAATTAAACCATCATGATTACATTGTATTCATGCAGATCAACAAGCTAAGTCCAATGCTCTAACAATATCATTTCTTCCTTATCTACCAAGTTTAAGAGCACACAACTTTTTTGAAAAGACAAGTGAGAGGTTGATTGCATTTGTGGTAAAAACATGTGACGCGACAACTACGCAGACTTTGGTCGCGTAAGAACTCCTACTAGCAATCTTGGCAGCTAATGAAGATTATTACATCAATCTCGGCTTGTTTAAACAAACAGTATACTATATCAACAAGGAATGATTCATATTCATTTCAGTAAAGGAACAATTAGATTCGTACTCAATCTTGGGAAACCATCCCACTTCTTTTGATTACAGCGAGGAGAGAATGAGCTGTAGCCAAAAACGAAAACTAGCACAACATCAAGAGATTTGTTGAGAGCGTAGCATAGTGTTTGTGTAGAGGTGAAGTCTTTAATTAACACAGAGATATGGATGTTTTGCGAACAGGCCATTCATCCCTATGGGCCCCGGGACCCGAGGCAGACAGGGCTTCCAGAAGTCTCTGCTTTATCACTGCCTTTCTGAGCCAAGGGTGCTGAGATCAATAATAAGCATCAGGCCAATGCGACAGGAGAAAGGATGAGGTGTAAATGGGCATTTAGTTCAGTGGAATAAATTGCTGAGCGAGTGAAGATGGGAACGAGGAAGTAGCCCACACATTGGGATAGTGGGGCACCAAACATACGTCTTTCCAAGAGTTGGATGCCCAATCAATTTCTTTTCACCTCGATTTTTTTGAGAAATAAGCCTTACGAATGGTTTTAAGCTACTTCTCACAACAATTAAACAACAATTAAACGTTGATATGTGAAAGCCCTAGGGGTTGAACGACTTCTGATTTTTTAAAGTCGACTTTTATGTGATGAAAGTCAAGTCGAAGTCGACTAGTTGCTGATGACGTCATTAATGAACAAATAAGTCTGGAGCTGTGACAAACACCTTGTGCATAGCTACGAAATATGACACAGCGCTGCCCACATGACTATTGCACCTATTACAGCTTTATTTGTATCAGTTCTTTAGTCTTTGGGTCGTTATATTTCTCACAGATTCCTGCTCGTTCTAAATCAGATACAGATAAGTAGTATAGTAAAGATTACATTCATATGAATGCATGCATTAGTGAGAGCGGTTGCGTGTGTGAATTAATTCTACCTGCAGCGTCTCTCTACTAGTAGTGAAGCAGTGGGATTTAGTTATTAAGAAATACATGCTTGAACTTTTCAGTTCCAAAGCTATTTTACCGAGAAATCACAGAACAGTGTTGACAATACATTTTCGCGATTAATTATTCTGTGCGCGCGATCTGCGCATGATGTATTGTACGCGCTACTGTCTGTAGCTATGTGTGTGCGTTACAGTGCAGCAGCGCATTAGACTAGAACGAGATTAACATACCTGTACAATAAGCTGTTTAAAACCTGCATTCTGCCGTTCAATTTCCAGCATCCAGTAATATAATCACTCGTCTTGTGGAGCGCATTCAGAGAATTAATTAGTTTGTAATTTTAACTGTTTGGAAACGGAGCGTAAATGTGGATTTATTATCCTATTGCGCCCTCTATAGGACCAGCGACTAGTCGACTTCAAGCTCAAAGAGTCATGGCAGAGCACTGAACTCGACTAGTTGTTTAGTCGATTAGTCTGTGCAACCCCTAGAAAACACACACTTTGGATTCAATGTGAAAATGTATGCACATTAATTTCCCCCTGCTCCATCTCTTCGATTTGTTAAAGGAAAAACAACGATGAATGCATTTACTTTAGAAGCAGATGCTGTTGTGGAATTATGTGGTTTATTTATAAATATATAAGTGCATTACTGCTTTATTTTTTACTAGGTTTGTTTATATTGGAAGAATAAGCAGGTCAGGATTAAGTGACAGCAGGTCGTTATGTTTATTTTTCCTTAATGGTGTTACAGTCTGTATTTATCTGTGTTTATTTCTCAGGTTACAGGTGTCAGGCTAATGACTAATAGAGTCATATTTTTTTTTTTTGTGGCAGATTAAATGAAAAGAGAAATGGAACTGCTGAGTAAGACTGGGATTTATTCCAACTTTTTGCCCCTGTTTTTATTATCTGGGCACAGTTACCATTTCATTTTTCTGGGTGCGACATACCATTGAACTTAGTGTCACACAAAATTAGAAACGAGTGTGCCGTAGGAAAGAGAGATATGGAGGGTGCCAATTAAGCCAGTGGCTTAAAAAAACTGTCAAAATTACATTTCGCACCAACAGAAATAAGAAATTATATTTTGCTGAAAAAAAATTGACAATTAATTATGACACGTAGGCAACACACTCCCCCACCTCACCCAGATTCTCATAACTGCAATACATAAATCAAATTATTTAAATTCAACAGAATTTATTGATCATGGTCATTTTTCATGTATAGCCTTTTTATATTTAAACAAAAACAAAAATTCTGTATTACAGTTATGATAACCCAATGAGAGTAATTCGAAGTAAAATGTCTGAATGCATTACATTAATGACAATTTGGAGGGAAAATTAGTTTCTGTCTGAAAAAACATTTGAGCCATTTAAAGTGCCATCTGAAATGTTCTTCTAAAATTAGTGTTTTTATCAAGCTTCTATATTTATGTTCAGTTATTTCACTTTAATTGCATAAAAAGGCACCTATACATTGCCATTAGAGTAACATTACTGAACCTAAATATAGGATCCTGAAAAAAAAGAAGCACATTTTTTATGAAAATGTCAGACGGCACTTACAGGCTGAAATCCTCATTTGTTGTGGGATTTGCTCCGGAAGGAGGATTGAAATAAAAAGTGGCCAGAACTCTGGGAAATTTAAGGCAAGGAGACACTGTTGCCACATTTCCCCTATCTGTCCTAAAATACAGTGGGTGAAATGTATAGTGGTGTGCATGACAGAGAGCAGAAGGGAAAGCATTGGACAATGTATGTTCTGAAAAGCGGCATCTGTTGGGGTGTAACGGGGTTGTTCTTGGGTCCATTGTGCTGGTGAATTTTATTGCTTTAATGGGGGCGGGAGGGATATTTACAAGAATAATATATGGACGGGGAAGGTGAAATGCCAGTTGATTTGTGTCTTTGGGGCTGTTCTTGCGCCTCGGTGCATTGGTGCTAAGTTACTCGGAAGTAAAGGTTTTGGGGAGGGGTGACTGCAACAGCTGAGATGGTGTGGCTGGGGGCAAGAAGGGGGCGATGGACACATGCAGGACCCTGAAGAACAGGATATAAGGAAGAGAGGTGAAAACTCAAAGAATTAGACAAATGCCAACAAAAGAAGTAAGAAAAGGCAGCAGTGTCTGAGTATTGTGAAAGATATACCGAGCGAATGATACTTCTGCTGTGTCTGCCAAAAGCTGGTGTGCATAGATTTCACTTTTGGAGAATGAATGTAACACGGCTAGGGTGAAATCTGATCAGGGCATTGCCTTTATCTGATGAAACTCAGAGCTTCCTGTGTTTAACACACTATATTTGAACAAGACTGTAACTGGGCCTCTTATAATACCTCTTGATTTAAAGGTTCGGTAACTACGACATTTATGAGAAAATCTCACGAAACTGGTCATGAACATGTGCAAGTCATTTTTATGAAATATTCATAAGTAAAAATAAATTAATAAGGCTCTTTTAGAAGTTTTTTATTTGTTAATTATTTTAATTACAATTAAACCCCTTTGAAAGTGTCATTACTGGATTTGAAAAAAATCTGTATTTCAAAGAATGTATATATTTTTTTCTAATTCATTTTATTATTATTATTATTAAAATTATGGAGGAACTTATTTGACATGGAAAAATGGCAAAATGCCCACAGCAAAAAGAAAAGAAATTACAAAACAAAATCAGGCTAGCAACTTTTAATATGTGTGTGTGTGTGTGTGTGTGTGTGTGTGTGTGTGTGTGTGTGTGTGTGTGTGTGTGTGTGTGTGTGTGTGTGTGTGTGTGTGTGTGTGTGTGTGTGTGTGTGTGTGTGTGTGTGTGTGTGTGTGTGTGTGTGTGTGTGTGTGTGTGTGTGTGTGTGTGTGTGTGTGTGTGTGTGTGTGTGTGTGTGTGTGTGTATAGTAAAAACATAAATGAATCACAAAAAAAAGGGGGAAAACAAAACGATGAAACTAAATATAAAAGCAAAAAAAGCCAAAACAAAACAAAAATTATTAAACAAAATACATTGAGAATAAAACAAAACAACAATTTCACACACGTACACACACACACACACACACACACACACACACACACACACACACACACACACACACACACACACACACACACACACACACACACACACACACACACACACACACACACACACACACACACACACACACACTACAAGCTAGCAGCTGTAAAACTCAAGAGGTTATACAGTAAAATTAAGACAAAACTAAAATTAAGCAAAATAAAAAGAGGGAAAAAACATTAATTGATCAAACAAAATAGTGAAACCAAAATAACAAATCAAACAAAATCAAAACAACAAATAAATCAAATAAGCTTTTATATGAATATATACAATTATATATATATATATATATAATATATCCATTATAAATATTATAAAATACTGGTCTTTCTTTTATGTTGAGGTCAAATGTGACCTGGAGATAACTTTTTGCAGATTCACCCCTGCATTTGTTATATTTTTGACTGAAGGAGTGGATCATATAAGCACGATGGCCTCAGGTTAACCAAAGTCAAACACACAAAAGTAATAACTCACCCCAGTTTCAGGATGTGAGGTCCATGCGAGTTCAGTGGTGGCCCATTTGGTGTCCATCAGTGTTTCTGCAAAACAAAAAAAATAAAGATCCACTGAGTTTAAGGAACAAGATTAGACTAAACAACCGGCAAAAAGTAAATCATTAAATTAAATGAAATGGAAAACCTTAGGAGGAAGTGATTTCACACTGTGTAGGACGAGCTAAGCAGCATATAATTGTCACTGTCCATATTGTTAATAGGTATTAATGCATTGCGGTAAAAATATGGGTGCAGGAACGAAGAAACGCTATCATGCTAATCAACAGTGAAAAGACGGCAGAAAGGCGAAACAGCTTTGTGGGTGATCCAGAAGGCATTGTCAAAGATTTATGACAGCCCTCCTCTAATTAGATTTAATTAGCCGTGTATTTGCTGGGTGGGAAAGAAAAGCTAAGTGTTTTTGAAAGACAACCCGCTCCCCTTGCCACACGTACACACACACACACACAACACGCCATCCACACACTCGCACCCTTAAGCTAGCAGCTGTAAACCTCAAGAGGATATATAACAGAGAAAAGGAGTTCTTGAATAGCATCATAAAACTCACAAAAGGAAGATCTTCACATTTCCTCAATACCCAATATGCTCTGCCTGTCGGTTTTTTCTGTTTTTATCCCACCAGCCATATGTGCAGCTCTCTGTTTTTATTATAATGAAAGCACACTCACTCAGCCTGGACTACCAACATATTGAGTCAACCATTTTACCTTCTGCCACCTGCTCCGGCTGTTTATACGTCACGGCTGCAGTTACAGTGCACGTTGAGACTGTGTTTACTGAATTAGATGAATGGGTGCATTTAAAATAAACACTGTTACGCCTGGTATTAACATTCATTCAGGGTGTAAAAAGTTGAAATGGTCGTGACCACATGTAGGACTTTCTGGGGAAATAAAATAAAATAAAGATGATGATGATTATTATTATTTAATACCCCAAAAAGCTCTAAGTTGGCTCTAATAATAATATACAGTAATAATATAAACAGCTCTAATAATAATATATTTTTTTATAATCATATTTCATTATGATTCCAAAATCAATCTAAGAATGGCTTGTTTGTAAATAGTATCTGCACATCTGCAGGGTTATTTAAGGGTCATTGAGATACGTTTTATTTTTGCTTTCGGGTTAATTTTAGTTAAAGTTTTAGTAATTATATTGTGTGTCTGTCATTTTTATTACTTTTTTGTTGTTTCTAAATATGTATATATTGTTTTTGATAAATGTTTATTTCAGTTTTAGGTTTAGCTCTTTAGTACATCAAGTTAATTAAATACAAATGGGAAATGTTGCCTTGGAAACTAGCTGAAATAAAATTATTAATACAATAAACAAATCAAATAACAGTTTTCATATTTTATTTCCATTGACATTTAAGTAACAAAACTTTTTTTCTCTCTTTTTTTAGTTTAATATAATAACATGCTGCAATTTTTTTATTTGTATGTTTAAGTTTGTTTGTTTGTTTAAATATAATATAAAATAAACTTTAATTTATTGAAAAAATGGGTACTTGAGTCATTTTATTCCAATTATAAAATAAATAAACATGACTCAACACCAATAATAATACTAATAATGCCTATTATTTTTATTATAAGTATGATTGTTGCTATAAAAATAACCAATAATGCTACTTTTATAATAAATAAAAAATAGCATTTAAGAAAAAACTAACAATAATAATTTATCACGCAGCTGTAAAATTACAAGGTAATATTGTGACTTTATGATTTTCAAACATTAAACCAACAAGCTTTCATTTTGATATAAAATGAGCCCTTAAGCTAAACTGCAGTCGTTGCAATTTTGATTTTGATTAATTGCGCAGACCAATTTACATTATTAGCACAGTGCCAATTTATCCTGATGCGTCCCGGATGACAGCGAAGGACCGCCTACTCACCTGTCAATCAAAATCACACATAGCACTCTGTCTAATTTGACTGAGATCATATAAAAAATATCAAGCTGAAGTTGAGAAGTTTCTAACATGTAGGTGTTTGTACGATAAGCAGAAAGTGAATCTGAGGCAGCTGTTTATTCTTCAGACATAACCGGCCATTGATTTCCTTTCGGGATGTCATGCGGTGCGTCCAGACCATCATATTGTGTCACTGACTGACAGGTCTGCCGATATTCAAACCCGTTTAAAAGAAACCCACAAGTCAGCTGCCAGATGAGAAAATGCTAGCGCAAATAAAATGCAAGACAAACCCAGAGAAAAGTAGTGTAGTGCAAGCGAGCCGTGAACGTTCGGGAGCGAGCTTCTGTTTTGTTTGCGTTTTGTAAGCTGTGCTGAAAAACAGCAAAGCCGAGCATTGTGTCAGCTGAGCGAGTGTTTAGATGAGGAGGCAAGTCCCGGCTCAATGAGAGAGCGAACGCACCCCATCCCGCCGCAGTCAGGGGGGTGAGAGGCCATGCCCTCAATGCGACGATTCATTCACACTCCAGCAGCGGCACCAAGCCTCCATTACGCCTCACAACTGTTAAAATGGCTCCTCACAGGGAAAGTTTTGTTTGGCTGGCTGGGACACGACAGTTTATTTCCTGTTCCTCTCGGTTCTGAGGAAAAAACCTAAGAATATGGCTCTTTTCTGGCAGGACGGCAAACCTGATTGACTAGTGCGGAGACCAAACCTTGCCCTTGCAAAACCTGAATGTTTCAGTGTGACGCTTGGGAAAATTTCAGGCTATAAACTCAATGACATAAAACACACTCCATAAACTAGAATCAGTGAGGCAGGACATTTATGAAACTTGAGAAAACAGGAACGACACATAAATGAACTGCCGCAAAATGAAACGCAGGTTTACTTATTCACCTCCTGTTGACTTAACGGTCGTAAAAAATAATTTCAACTGTTACTATAAAAAATACTGAAATATATTAGAAAATAACTATATAATTTATAACCAACTACTACTACTAAAGAAAGCTTTATTAAGTACAATATTTTTAATAATATACACATTATATATATATATATATATATATATATATATATATATATTCAGTACTATTGTGTAAAATGATAAATATGACTCACTTTATAATAATGCATACTTTAAATATCATGAAACTTTAATTACATGAAATCAGTGTTTTTTATATTTTCAGATTTCACTTTTATTTTAGTGAAAGCTTTAATTTTGATGTGTGTGTACAGTATGCATAATTTGTATTGGTCAAAACACTAAACTTCTTACAATTTATTTTATTTATATATATATATATATGTGTGTGTGTAGAAATTTGTGAACTATATTGCAATGTATAAACTACTTAAAACTAAATAAATAAATGATAATATATTATTTAGTTAATTTAAAATTGATTTTGATCCTTTATCAAATTTTTTATAACTTAATAATAACTTAAAATTGTAAATACAAATATATATATTTTTTTTTTCCCATATAAACTCAAAATGGAAATGTACATATTTGAACTAAAGCACATATTCGCTATGAATGTGTTGTTTTAAATATGGAAATCTGTGTAAACTATAAATGATAAGTCAGTGTTTTTGGTTTAAACACTAAACATTTGCTTCAACTGGGGGGGGGGGGGGTGTCCCAGGAAATGTACACCACACACCACACATATTAAAATACAACCAATGTGTAGACACATGTTTAGGAATAAATAATGGTGTAAACTCAAAATGATACAGTGAATTGGTTTACAAAAAACATACAAGTTGCATGATATGCACACATTCAAAGGGGAACTCACATTCTCATAGTTGCATGTTAACACACACACACACACACACACACACACACACACACACACACACACACACAACACATGTATATTGATGTAAGAAAGGTCAGCTCTTCCATGCTAATCCTCTGATGACAGAGCAGTGCTAATAACAGAGGAAGACCGAGAAATACTTGAATCAACACACTCACTCACACATTCTGCGGGTTTACGAGGGCCTTCAAATATTTCTTTGTTACTGTAATCAATGGTTTTCAAGAGGGGTATGTGAACAAAACCACCTCTATTGATACAAAGAATGTTCCGTGGATTTAGAAACTGAGTCAGTGGTGTGTGGGCAGACAGGTGAGAGAGATTACTGCACAATTTATGCTTCAGTGTTACCCGGTCTTTTTGTGTGTGTGTGTGTGTGTGTGTGTGTGTGTGTGTGTGTGTGTGTGTGTGTGTGTGTGTGTGTGTGTGTGTGTGTGTGTGTGTGTGTGTGTGTGTGTGTGTGTGTGTGTGTGTGTGTGTGTGTGTGTGTGTGTGTGTGTGTGTCATTTGGTGGTTAGAAGATGTGGAAAGTAAGAAAAAGTGGAACAGGAGAGTGCAGATTGATGACTAAAAAGAACTGAATTTACATATAATTTAGCATTTCATGAAAATTAAAGGCCAAGTGTGTACTTTCTGCACCATTACCGTCCCCAAATGAAGCTACACAAAAAAAAAATAGTTGTTAAACCGGTTTTCTCCTATGCGCCATTGGTCAGTCGAACAAAAAGCCCCGCCCCCAAACTCATGCTATTGGCTGACCCAATGTTTTTGTCATAAGCTTGTCGAGATATTGGTAAAAAAATAAAAACAACATTATATATATATATATATATATATATATACATACACTTTTTATTATTTACGTTTTAATTGTATTTTAGTACATCAGACTAAAATAAAATGAGAAATGTTGCATTGGAATATATATATTTATATATATATATAAATAAATTAATTGTAATGAAATCTATTTTATTGTAAACTGTCACATTATTTAAGTAGTATTTCATTTATTTATAAATGTATTCAATTATGTATTTGTTTATTTATTTATTTAGAGAAATAATAAAAATTTGTGAATTTGCAATAAAATGTGTACTTGAGAAATTGTATTTTATTATATATATATATATATATATATATATATTAAAATACAATTTCTCAAGTACACATTTTATTTTTATAAAACTTTTTATATATATATATATACATACCCCGCGACCAAAAAAAGAATGTCACTCTCTGTCTCCAAACACTTGAGTTCTGTTTTGCCACCCAACACTGAGATGTGTCAACAGTGTGGGGAAAACACTGCATTAAACTTATTAAAGCTATTAGAGCGATTGCTTTGTGTGTGCTTTTGTTCCTGCTTTTATTAGCTCTTGGAGGGTTAGGTGAAGCAGCAGAAAGTGGGGGAGAGAGTATGGGAGAGAGGGGGAAAGTCATTGAAAGAGGATGGAGGGGGAAAGGGGGGATCCTATTTAAATTGAAATGTGGTGAGCGGTCCGGGCTTTTGTGCCACGCTGGAGTGTGGTGATTAGAGGAGAAGGCGGCTTTTGGCGAGCTGGCGTGCAACCTCTAATTGGTCGACGCTTCTTGGTGTAGGTGGCTGGATCTCCAACAGCCTGAATCCTCCATGGGAAACCCATGAAAGGAGCCTCCCCATCCCCATCCGTCCACTTGCTGTCAGTCACGGCACAATGCTTGTCACTCTCCCGGCCATTTATGTACTAACAAGGCTCACTGTCAATGCTGTAGATGTAGCGCTCATTTCATGATGGATTTACCATATTACTAGTAAAATTGACTGAAAAGTCTTTGCTGAATTCATAAGTATACAGTGGAAACTCTTAATTTTAGAAAATCACAGCTTTCTGCCACTTGATTATTGTTGTCATGTAAAACAATCAAAATGTGTGCTAGATTTACATATTTTACAACTCAAAGTATTGAATGTACACTTGAAGTGTACTTCAATTCTTAAAATATTGTTTTTTCATGTACACTTGTAGATAACAAATATTAATTAAATAAAAGGTAACTTAAGTGTACTAAGTACACTTAAAAGTACATTTTAAGTTATTGTTTTAATAATATTTTGCATTGCTTTAAAGTACACTTATTTTGATGTTGACTAGCATACTATTTAAAGTTTGTTATTCAATATTACCTTTACAGTTAAAATAGTTAAGTGTACTTAATTTAAATGCACTACGATTATAAATGTGTAATTACAAATATGACACATGGCAAATACTAGATTTTGCTAATACTACCAATAGGAATTACATTAAAGTATATTTTACTTTACCAAAAATGCTTTCCAGTATATTAAAAAGTCATTTCTAACCATTTTTCAAAGACAATATAAATACATTTGAAGTCCTACTTAAGTGGGTCAAAATACACTCTAAAATTCAGCTAATTGCATTTTAAATGCATTTAATAAGCTATACTAAATTTGCAATAAACATGCAATTAAGTGTCTAAAAAACATTGGTTTACCAAAAATGCTTGCAAGAGTATTCGATAGTCAATTTAACCACATTTTAAAGACAATATAAGTACATTTAAAGTCTGACTTAAGTGGGTCAGAAAAAGCGATACAATTCAGCTAATTGCATTTTAGATAAATTTGCACTATAATTATTTTGCAATAAACATGCAATTATGTGTCCAAAAATTACATTCCATTTACAGTTAAGTGTATTCTTTTAAAGCACATTATTTACCGTAATAAGTACTATTTTAAAAAATACGCTAATGTGTACTTTTTCACAGAGGAGTAATTTGACCGATTTCATAATTTTGTGGAATTACATGTGGTTGTCGTGCAAATCTCAACGACTCTTTCAACAGTCTTGACACCGGTTACGATTACAGTGTTTGACAGGAATGGGAGCAAAGAGTATAAGTGCGTCTTCTACATTTTTGTTTGTTGTGTTAATTAGTTCTTCAGCTGACATTAGAATATGTCGGGATTGGCGCGAGGTATTAGGGGGTCTGATTTTGAAGTTGACATCAAGGGACTGGGGTTGGGGAAAATGAGCCTGTTTGCTTTGATCAAACAGAGTCAGACATGCTGTTCACGCTCACAGACAGCACAAAGACGAGCATGCCGGGTTCAAACGGCGAGCAAAAAGATGAGCCACGGCCGAGATGAATACTCAAGCCCTGTTCGTGTTTGCATGAACCCCATAGTGCATTCCAGTTCCAACTTCATCTCTAGAAATGGGAATTGCACTCCTCCTTATGCACATTCGTTCTCGTTTCTTTCCATTTCCAAGGACTTTAATTACAGAGCGCAGTCAATCTGATGAACAGGCAGCCCCTGAGGCGACTGTCTGCTAACCAGGTGTGTTCACAACTATGCGTTCCCAGTGTCGAAATGCATGTCCTTATTACTAGCATGTCCAGAGCTCTTGAAGAAGTGGGGTGATCATGTCGTCTGTTAAACCCAGTGAGTTGCATGCATTACAGGATTATATAATATAGAAAACATTTGGCATTCACATTTCTAGTGGGAAATCAATATCCACTCAGAAAAAAGGTACAAAAGCTGTCATGGACTGGGAATTTTTCAAAATATATATTTTTGGACCTTATTTACACCTGAAGGATGCATGTTAATACCTTAAAAGCTACTACTATGAACCTTAAAGAGATACTCCACCCCAAAATTATATTTTTGTCATTTTTCACTTACCTCATGTCGTTCCAAACCTGTAAAAGCATAGTTCGTCTTCGGAACACAATTTAAGATATTTTGGATGAGAACCGGGAGGCTTGTGACTTGTGAAGCATCGCCAGTATACCCCATCTGCTATCAGTGGTTTAATCGTAATATTATGAAGCGACGAGAATATTTTTTATGGAATTAAAACAAAAACAACTGCTTTATTCAACATTTAGGCACCGTGACGACTCCTCTGAGTCAGCATAGCGACATTTTGGAGATTATACCCTGGACGTAAAATGCGTGCGCTCTTCTGTATCAGCCGGGCCACAACGATGCGCTGTTTGCGTTAAAATCAGAGCATAAATCGACGAAGAAGACTCATCCCTGTCTCGAGGCTGATATAGAAGAGTGTACGCATTTTGCGTCCAGGGGATAATCTCCAAAATGGTGCTACGCTGACTCTGAGGAGTCGTTAGGGTGCCTAAATGTTGAATAAAAGTCGTTACTTTTTATTTATTTCCATACAAAAAGTATTCTCACCGAAGACGAACAAAGCTTTTACGGGTTTGGAATGAAATGGGTGTGAGTTAAAAATGACAAAATTATAAATTTGGGGTGGAGTATCCCTTTAATGGGTAGATACGATAAAAAAAAAAAAACTATTTTAAAAGAAATGGGAGAAGGGAAAACCTGTTCTTCCCCAAAATGTCAAATGTTTGCTTTTTTTTCTTAGAGTGCATGTATTACAGCATGACAATGTTGTAATAAAGATATTATTACAAGGTTATTCAATATATAAAACATTTGGCCTTCAAATTCCTAGCGAAAATCACTGTATGCTATATACAAATGCTGTCACCAGGGCAGTACCTTTTTAAAAGGTAACTTTTGTAATTATTATCCCCTAAAGATGCATGTTAGTGCCTTAAAAGTATTTATTAATAACTAAAGAGTACATATTATTATCTTTTGAAATGCTACAGCTCCAATGACAGCTTTTCAGAAAGTGTATATACACCATAAGCTATGGTATAAAAGGACTATTTCGCCCTGACACCTACGCCCATTATGGTCAATCGCCATGAATTCGGCGCATGTCCCCTGAAGCACTTAGTGAAAGAGTTACGATACTGCACATCAGTTATTCTGTTGTGGCTAGACAGGACACAAGATGCGTTGAGATGGAGATAAAGCACGATCAGCTATTAATGAGCACTTAAGCTAACACGCTGCCGTATTCTGATACCGAACGTTGATCCGATTACAGATTTCACACTAAATGGGAGCCGTCTGTTAGACTCACATTGCTGCAGGAGTACAACCAATTAATGCGTTCATGTTTCTTCTTGTAGAGGCGAATTGTTGTATGGCAGCAAGGCAAACAAGAATGCATAGGCCTCATCTGTATTTATAATTTTAGTTTGGTGTTTGTGGTTAGAAATGACTCAAATGTGCTCTCCACTAATCAACATCTACCAAGTACTTTTTGGTTCTCCAGTTCTTCCTTAAAAATTTTACAGCATGACGTCTTCGCTACCGCTGACTCTTCAGGCACCGTTACACAACTGTAATGATAGTGTTTGCTGATCAGAGAGAACGACAGCTGTACTTTTATGATGTATGATGCGTTTCATGTGGATTCCTCGTCTGAAACACTAGCATAACGTAATTTATGCGTCAGAGCATGTGATTCTCCCCACAGTCATGTTTCGGTATCGTATTAATGGTCACATGTTTGTGACATCTAAGTTAGAGTTTCTGTTTGGGGTTTTGTACATAATTATAAAGGAAAACTCTAGAATGAGAGTTTAGAGATATAAGGGGCGTGGTGATGGGAAAAAAGATAGGAAATGGCGAGAAAAATTATATTTCAATGCTTTTGTATTATGTCCCAAGTTTTGGCCGGTTACCCTAGAAACTTAGTTGTCACTTGCAAAATGTTTGTGCTTCCGAGAAACTTTGCGTTTGCCTGCAAAACATTGAGATTATGTGAAGTTTCTCATGGGAAAAGCTTTGCATGTTTCTCAAGGAAATGTTCATTTTTGCAGGTGAACACAACGTTTCTTGATTGAACGCAACGATTTTGGGACTTTTGGGACTACGCAAAATTTCTTGGGCCAAACACAAAACGTTTGCGCACCAATGCAAAGTTTCTCTGGGAAACACAAACTTTGCTCAGACAACGCAAAAGCATTTAAATATATATTTTCCACAGATTTTCAAAAAAATAAAAAAATATTTTAATACATTTGTATTATTTAAATTTTCTGCATTTTAGAACGATAGCAAGAACTAGTGCTGTCAAACGATTAATCGCGATTAGTCGCATCCAAAATAAAAGTTTTTGTTTACATAATATATGTGTGTGTGCATTTATTATGCATATATAAATACACACACATACAGTATACATTTCAAAAATATTTACATGTCTATATTTATATTCTTATATAAATATATTTATATAATAAATATAAACATAACTTATTTTTTTCTTAAATATACATGCATGTGTTTTTATTTATACATACCTAATAAACATACAGAGCACACACACATATAGTATGTAAACAAAAACTTTTATTTTGATTCGATTAATCGCGATTAATCGTTTGACAGCTCTAGCTGGTGATGGAATGACATAACAACCATAAAATGTTAAAACAGCCTAAAATAACTAACATTTTTAGGTTCTTCAAAGTAGCCATCAATTGCTGGGGTCTCAACTGCTATTTCTGTCTGCCTTTTTAATGTTTCATTCACACCTTTTCTATCACTGTCTTCTTTTCCCTAGCGTCTGAGGGTGTATCAGTCAACAGGAAGTGTTTTGACAGGCCGACGCTGATCACAGCTATCCTTTCCAGCCACTTCATCCTCTCTCATTCACCCCATATCTCTGAAACTCCTTCTCTCTTTTTCTCCCTGTCTATCATGCTCTCCAGGTCTCCGTTACTGTCAGTGGGGAGCAGGGCCAGCTAGAATAAATACAGATGACTCAACTAGCCAGTTGAAAACTGCAAGCCGGTGAGAGCAAACAGGTTTACGGAAGGTTTGGAAGAGGAGGAGGCGCACTTTGACTACTCAAGCATTTTGTAAATGGCACTGAGTAAATAATAAAACATATGTTAAGGTTACAATAGGTCACTGATGCGACCCAAGCAAAGGGTTCAGCAGAAGTGCCAATTTTCTTACTTGTGTTCCACACACAGAAATACTTTCTATTCAGTCCAAAAATTTTGTCTGAATATGCTTTTATGTTTCTGGTGTCACCATGGTGTCATCTCTCTATTATTTAAAACAAATAAATAAACTCTGAGTCAGAAATATAAAAAAACAAGTAACGTTTAGAGACCTTTGCATTTAATAACATTGCATTTAGACGTTCCGTTTAAATGTAAAACAGAGCTTTCTAAAAAGACACTAATGTTCAATAAATAATTTAATTAAATACATAACATTAAATTATTACAGTGGCATTGAACACTGCTCATCAGAATGGGAAGAGTTGGAAATAGTTTAAACAGTAATGTAGCTTTAGTTCATAATGAAAATAAACCTAAAGCCTTCAAGATGTGTAAAAACTTATTTTCAAAATGAGTGGAGAAAATTGCAATCCATCGAGCATGATGAATCCTGCCATTGGCTGAGTTTAGCGTAAGCACATTTTAACCAACAATCAAACACCTCTCCCTCTCCTCAAGTGAAAAGTATAAAAGGACTATAATCACGATAACTATGTTTTGATTGATTTTCTCGTTCTGGTTGAAATTCAACTCTGGCTGTAAGAAACTGCCAGGAATGAAAGTCTGCCAAAACTGCAGGAAAAAAAATTAAACTCTAAAATATGCCTCCACGCTCAATAGAGAGCTCAATGCATCATTACCCACAACTCATATTATCAGTCAAGCTATGTCCCGAAATCTGGCAGACGGTACTGATGGCAATGTTTTTACATAAATCAAAAAAACCTGAGTGCACTGGCATTATCATATAGTGCTATTGAGGCATGTTGCCATGAAAAGTCAACACATCTTTGTTTACAGGGCAATTACAGTAAAAAAGACAGAAATGCCCAACTATAAATTGGAAAAGAAACCAACCCTGAGAAATGTTCAGTGGAGAAACGAATGTGACAACCAGCCCCGGTCTCCAGAGAGCCCTGTGCCCTTCCTCAAAATCCTGAATATGTTGGTTTTGGAGATATCTTTGTATTCCCCTCCTGTGTTTTGTAATCCAAGTCAAAGAATGAGGCATGAGGCATGTCTGACTTCCCCATACCTTCATTCCAGGTTCATTATGGAGGTATTTTGGCACCACACTGCCCACTGGCCTTGTCTGTCACCCGCGGAGAGGAGCTGTCTGTTGTAGCTGCTGTCCAGGGACTCATCTCCATCCTCCAACAGCCTGTTTTCCGTACTCGCCTCCCTTTGACACGTTCATTATGCCACTGTATAGGCAGCCAACAGACATCTAGGCTAAATATATGGTAATGGCACGATCCCTCAGGACCACCGGAAGGCATTTGCCATGCTATAACACTAAGGAGGTACTTCAGACTGGGGCGGATGTTGAAATGCCCCCAAATCCTCATTTTCTCCAACCACTTTTACCTTGAGATAACATGTTAGTAAAAAGACGCTGTGGATGACGTCAAAGCTGACATATCAGTTTCTGATCGATAATGGCTTGCACACAATGTGAAAGTGTGAATGTGATCACAAAATCACAGTGTTTCTTTACCAATGACCAATTTTTAAGATGCAAAAAGTTGGAAGTAAATATTTTCCATACTTGAAGATTGTAAGTCTAGGTGTGTGGCAAGTGCAAAGCTATAAAAAATACAAATAAAGTATACATAAAATATATTTGAAATAGGGGTTGACCAATATGTGTTTTTCAGGGCCAATACTGATTATTACAGATCAAGTAGACCGATATATTTTGAACCAATATATATGTCTGGTATAAAAATGAAAAAAGTGGCACTGACGGCAACTTGGTTTTGAAAATGAAATAATAAGCCAGGCCAATAATCAATCGGTTGACCCCTAATATAAATCAACAGCAAAACAAATTTAAAAATAAATATATAAATAAAAATTTAGCACAAATAGTGTCAGTCTAGCAAAAAGATGAATTATGTAAACAGGGGTTGCAAAATCACACATATATACAGGTATTTATTAAACATTTTCTTTTTCTTATAGATGTAATACAGATTTCCATATTTTAAGATTGGAAATATAGTTGTGTGACATGTGTAAAACTATCAAATATGCAAATATAAGCTTTATAAAAAGCATTTGAAACATAAAAAATGTAGCAAAAATTATTTGTGACAATATAGCAAAAAAAAAAAAAAAAAAAATATATATATATATATATATATATTATAAAGCCATGCAAAAAATAAAAATCTAACATGTCCATAGTTGAAGAAACCTTACAAATCTTGGGTTCATCCTTGCATTCTCTCTTAAGGATCTAAAAGTGTAGTATGTATAAACATTGGTTAGAATTTTTCTGGCTCATGGCTCTGCTTCAAATTATGTAATGATATATATGTCTGGGTAAAATTACTCCTGATATAGGCATCAGCCAAATATACAGTCTCATCTTACTATGCAAACACACAAATAACCTCTAATGGCTGTCAAATATGAGATTTCTGTTTTACATCACGGGACAGCTGTTTGTTAGTAGCTACTGGACTGATGTGGACCACATTTCCAGCGTTCCAGTGGCTTTTGATCGCTTTGTAATGTTTCAAATATACCGTCTGGGGCAGCCAGTGAGGTTGCGATTCCTTTTCATTTCTTGAGAAGCAAACCCAAGCTGGGAGGGCAATAACCCTGCTAACTTCCCAGTGCCGTCACATATTAGCATTGGCAACTACTGCTGAAGACATGGGAATAAATCCGTAGCTCAGTTTCGGCTGTCATGCTGCATGCTAATTATCAGGATATGTTGTGGTTTACCTGCTAGAACAAAGAAAACATGTCTAATGGCTTCAACTACACCACAGCGTAATAGGAGTTATTATGTTAAGTTATTTGGACTTCTTTTTTTACATTTCTTGCTACATATGACACATTAGCCTAAGGCAGTGCAGGCTTCTTTCGACTAGCTCTTCTCACGTTAGCCCATTAAGCCCAGAGCAACTCGTTAATGTTTACCTGCCCACTTATTATCTGATTCAGGTCAGAACTGCAACAACAAAGAAAAGTTAGGCAGTTACCGACAAGAATGTGAATGGGTAGGGCCTTTGTGACTGTTGACCCGACAAATACTCGCACAAAAACAAATACACACCCATATAGTCTCTGAATACGCTCAATGACTAAAGCATGGTTTGGAACTGTCCTGAGTGAAAGGGACATTATCATTCATGCTATATTTGAGAACACTCTTTTTGGAAATTTCTACCAAACTCTGGCACTTTGTATATATGTCAATAAAAGAAAGTAAGGCGCAGAGATATTCAAAATTTAGAAGCTCCCACAGCTGAATATACATGTATATACAAGCACAAGATTATGTTACCCCGAAAAGCATGTTCCTCGATCAACATTGTACAGCTCAAGCCAGGGAACTAATCATTTGATGGGAATTTTGTTCAGGGACCAGTAAAGTTGGCTGATCCAGTTACGTCCTAGCTAGGTGAATCAGAATAACGTAACAGGATTTATATTATTTGCTAATTTGGCAACATAAGCTCACTGCAAAAACATGCCTCTAACTACAAAAATGTACTTATATATACAAATCTGAAATTAAATCTAGTGATAGAAAAATACCAACAATATTTATTCCAACACTATGTGTATGGCTTTTCTGATGTAGTAGAAGTGCTCGGATACATCCTATGAAACACGAGTCATGATAAAAGAGCTCAAAGACTTGTAGAACCAAACAAAAATGGTACTCTTGCTTTTGTAAACACTACCGGTTATATTTAGTGTCAGGTTTAGCGTAGGTGAAGCGTTATATATCCAAAATGCAATGAAGCATAAACGTTTAAGCACCACTTACCGGATATCACCTGTTTCAGCAAAAACTGAGCACAATTTTAGTGCCACCAACTGGACATTTCACTTTGAACGTGCTGTAAAACGAACAAAAAGAAACGTAACATAACTTTCCAGAAATGTCGCTACAGGCATGTTTTTTCCAATGTGACTGGGTTCTAATTGAAGGTTAAAGCTTGTTATTTCTGTTTACTCCTTGTACCCTCCCTGTTGGCAAAAGATAAAAATGCTGGTTGTGATTCTCCCTATGCTTCTCTGTTAGATCTTTTCAGCCATGTTCTTAATTGCTGCTCAGTTAATTAATCTCACACTTGGCTGCAGTAATAACTTGACTCGTTAGACCTTTCTAAATGGTTGTCGGCTCTTTAACGCACAGACACAGGCTGGCAGAGTGTATGGAAGATGGTCATTGGAGTAATTTATTCACGGACTCCACCTCCGAGACTGTTGATAAAAAAAGAAACAACTGCCTGATTAGGACACATGGGCGTCTAGGTCATTGGTGATCACACAATCATGCACTTAAGTGTTTCACTTACAGCAAATTGACTCACAGATTGTGACAGAAGGTATTATGCGATGGAAGTTCATTTCTGGGCAATTATGCTGGAAAAGGTTGAACGGTTGACATCCAATTCTAGGGTGCCCCATATGGCCAGGGGTTTAGATGTCTCTGACCAATTAAATAAAAGCCTTGATACATGTGAATGTTTTTTTTATAATTGTGCGTGCAAGGAAGGGCCACTTGAAAACCTCTGGATATAAATCAGTACACAGTGCAACTGTGCTGAGTAGGCTATACAGTTCTGGGACCATTTATTCCACAATAATCAATCTCCACAGTCTTTGCTGGCTGACCTGGGTCAGGTGCAATACTCCCTGCCTGCTTCAAATCATTAACCTAGACTTTATGGCTGTCACTTGCAGCTCTTGGCCTCAACGAAAGGAATGGTGAAATTAATTTCCATTTATTACCTTACATACACTGCCATATTCTATAGAGATACAGTTCATCCTAACAAATATTTGGACTGGATGAACACGAGGGTGAATAACAGATGACAGTTTTTATTTTAGAGAGAACTGTCCCTTTAACCCCCAGAGCGGGAGTTTAAACATCATAATATTTGCATACACAGTAAGTAAATCAGGTGGAAGAGAGGTAGGCCAAAGCTAAGAGGTATATCTCCAGAGGCTGATTATGGCACAGATGCGCTGATGAAGGGCCAGGGGAGGCTCTGTCTGCCTGCCCGCCTAGAACTATACAGTCAGGGGCTGACTAATATATTATTCACCCTTCATTGATGTGTAACTAAAGCCAGCGGCTGGGGAGCCTGGGCCACCAATACCCCCCACAGACGGTAAACCCCTGACAGCTACTGAGCTCCATTGATTTATGGGTCTCAGTAGAGGGCCTGGTGAGAAGGCTGAAGGAGGGAGAGAAGGATGGAGGGAGGTCTGAGTTAGACATGAGAAGGGTCTCATATTTTTATTCCAATATATGCATTTACCATGTGGTTATGTAATATATAAAACACTTTTAGGCCCATATTGGGTTATAGAACACGTCCCACTCATAATCTGAATAATAATCAAATCTATAAAGTCCAAATGTGGGTGTATCTGAAGTCATCACACTAAAATGTCACATACAGTGGCACTGATGGAAGAACTAAGGCAAGTGGACACATGAGAAAACTGAGTTGAATAAATAGGGACAGTGTACCAGAGATGAGAAATGCAGGCCTGCTTTGTAGTGCAGGTGACATGGAAGGTTATAGCAATCTAGAGTCAATCATTGACTGATAAATCAAACACAGTGGCTTTAACGGTGTCTACACTGAACCAATAAAGTCTTTATATTGTGGTATAAATGTACAAGCGCTGGTTTGTTGCGGTAATGTGAAGTGCCTGAGAAGCACAGAAGGCAAAGACGATGACTGGGAAAGATAATTTTATGTGAGAACGACCTTCAATTTAGGAAGTACAGGTGCTAAGAGATGCAATTGACAGGTATTGAGATAATGAGAAGTCTGGGAATTGTCTGTTGTTGTTCTCTCTCAAACACTTGAACACACACACATAGATCCACTAAATTCAGCACTACACAAAGATAGACATGCTGTCACAAAGACTCTGTGGCCTCAACTCTAATTACAGACCTGCTAACCACACCTTGACTGCCTGGAACGTACACGTGAACATCTGCATTAAAGGTACCTAACATCTCTTGGTGGTCTCAAAGCAGGATGAGTTCGACATGGAAGCGCTCATCAAAAGAACCACAGGGTGTGTCCTAAACCTTGGCGTATATTACTCATAGGAACAAGTCAGCTGTACAGGAGTTCCATCACTGGAGGACTGACCATATTTACTGGTGACAATGCTGTTCTTATGAGTGGTGCATGAATGGACATGCTTCCCTAAGTCTGAACTTCATAACCCGAGGACAGGCGAGTACAAAGATGCAAATAGATGAAGAACAGAGAGATAAGAAAACAGATTGCTCATCCTTTAATAATAAACATGTATGTAGTGTGCTAATGACAAATTTGGTTTTCAGAAATCTAGTGTGGTAAGATATATGTATTTTCCAACAATTGCTGCATTCCGGAACACTCAAACTTTTAAACAAACAAATTCCTCGCTCTCTGACTGACCATCTGTCCAGGGTGGTGCCCTGCCTTTGGCCCAAGACACTGGGATGGGCTCCAGCATCCCCTCTCCCAACATTGTAAAAGCGGTTTGGAGAATGGATGGATGGATGATTGGACGTTTCTAGTTGCTGCAGTGACATAGCAGTGACTCATTTCCTGTTTTGAATCAATAAATGTGGCAAAAACGCTTAAGCCAAAAGAAAAATCTCCAGATATTACCCCCTTGATATACGTAAGTGTCTTCGTGTTTATAACACCACTGGAGTGTCTTTATTAATTAACCAGGCACACAGCTGCGCCCAGTGTTGAACTATATAGGTTACTCTTAAGTGTGTTCATACTTAGCTAGCTCCTTCAGACCAAGCCTTTTCAAATTGAAAGAAAGATTTATGAATAAGTAAGAACAGTGACAAACTGCTTGCTTAATTAACCAAGGAAGGGAAATCTAGTCTCTAGGCATATCGATCGCCACCTATTTTGATGGCAAGGGAGCATCAACAACCATCTCCTCTCGGCCTGCCATATTGACAGACGGCTGGCTAAATTGAATCGCTAATCATCACCATCCTTTTAGGTCATTTCCCAGAGGACACAATGGGGCAAAAGTGGCAATGAAGCTGTTTCACTGTGGTGTGTCTCACACCCATGATACAAATATGGCCCCTCAGTTCACCATCCCCATCTGGCCATGGGATATTTTAATTTGTTTCTAGAGCCAGCTCCATTTCACGTCAATATGCTTGCTTTCACACCCCATGAGACTTTGCATCGCGTCAGCATGCTGATTTTACTCCTGTTCTTAGTTAGAGACCTCTGCTTGACTCTCCTCCAAGCCGTGCATGAGATGACTATGGTTTGAAGCTTTCACACCTTCATTATTTCACATAAGATGAGATGAGAACCTACGCTGAGATTTTCTTAAAAGCCATGGGCAATGAAATATCAAAAGACTGAACTTGTCAAATCTATCCCACAAGAGCTTGACTTACATTGCTTATAGACATACCACTTATCTCCCATAGGATACTGTGACAGGATAGAGTTGTAGGAACACACACACAATCTTATCATTGACTGGATACTACAAAGGTGGGTAAATAGGCCCTGTCTCCAAGCTTATAGACCTGTTATGGGATTCTCATATCACCAAAGGGGTGAGATAACAGATAGGGAAAATAATGCCACAATTACAATTATCTCCCTGATAAGAAACACCCACATAAGGTGCCCAGGGAGAGCAGGGAAGAGGGAGGGCTGCAAAAGGATGGTGGGAAAGTGTAGAAAAGAAGTGACAGGGATGTGGAACAGGGAACAGTAAACAGAGTAGAGAAAGAGGTGCATTGTCTTTAGCCTCTCTGTCTGGATAAAGCCCACCTGTTGGGGGGAGAGGCCTCTGAACTTCCCACACTTGTCCTCTGGGTTTTCACCAGGTTGTCATCCCTTTTACAGTCGACATGCATCTAGACGGTGTTGCAGCTTTACAAATGAGCATACCAATGAAAAGAGTGACAGTTTCAAGCCCCCAACTGTTGCGACATATGAGACAACATCTGTCTGTTACACTGGAAAGCTATTTTTCCTGCCTCGAGAGTTTATTCATTCTGTATGCAGCCTGTAACCTTCTTTTCTACTTTTCCGCTGTCAGGTGGACCCGATCTCATGTGCAGGCTCAAGGCTGTCATTGATAGATGCTCGCCGGCTTTTTAGATTCATTAAAAACCCTTGAATATCCCTTGCCCATCAAGAGTTTCTTAGGCTAGCTCAGAAAAAGAGAGTGATATGTAGAAAGATGGACAGAGAGAAAATGCAGAAACAATTATCTCCTCTCAGGCATAGCTAGGCCGAGCAAGGCATATTTAAGATGCAGAGATAGATCCATGGCAGCTGTCCAAGACCGAAGATGAAAACTCTGCTCTCGCTGTCCTGAGCTCTGCCTCAATTTCCACCGAATTCATAACCCCATCTGACCAACTCCAGTGTATTTCCATTGTCTCTCCTCTCAGCACCTTTTCAGATGAACTGCTCAACCAATACTGTACCAAGTGCCTTTTGGATACTGGACAATTCTCTCAGTCTTCCTCTGTCCCTTTGTTCGTCTATGTTCTCATCTCTCCCGTTCAGGTTGAGGGCACTTTAATAACAGATAAGCCACTCGTCGTGGCCCACAAGTGACTTAAGGGGGTGCTCGGCATACCTTATATCAAGCGGTATTCAGTCATCCTCTTGGAGATCTACCTTTAGTGCTGTAACACATTTGTGTTTTTTTAATCAACGCTCAAAACTTTGATTATCTAGTTCAGGTTCTGGGTGTATAGTTAAGGGTTCAATTGAAAAGTAGATTGCGAGGATTACGACTGCCTGCCTTATATCTAATGCCTCTAATGTTCTCTAGACTTGGGACACGACTGGAAAAGGGCAGTTCTAAAGTCGCTGCAGAAACATGTCATTTCATTTACAGGGTTGCTCTTGAGACGTGACGAGCGCCCTTTTTTCCATGGCAGTTCTGGCCTATGCCAGCTACACCGGAAGTTGACGGGAAGATCACTGGACAGATACTATATTCTAACTCATTGGATCTTCTATCCTGTCACTCTTAAAAAGCTGGTAATGAGAATCTCTAGAAGACTTGGCACATATTGAAAGGGCAGTTGCCAGAAAGGCTAAATGAGAAGGAAGTGTGATCGATCAAGCCTGACAACAAGCTATAAATGATTCAGTCACAAAATATTCATTCAGAATCTCTTATTGGATGTGGATGGTGACCCTGCTGAAACTGAATGTGGTGTTAGAGCAACAGAGAGAAAAAGCATGTCTGCTTATACTTCCGAAAGCAAAGTCATTAATGAATTACATAGAACACTGTGCAATATCTTAAGTTCATACTCAAACAAAAATGTTATCTGAACAGTGAGATTGCCATCAGCTTCTTAAAGGAATTCACCAAAATGCATGCATACCTGCAGTGCCGATCCTTGACATTTGGGGGCCCTACGCAGTACTGGATGGGGGGGGGGGGGGGGGGGTTGGAATGAAAGAATGGATGAAACGCATTTGTTCATCTTTCACTCCGTCTCGAATCGCGCTCGCGGAAAGCGCTCATCTCTTCCGTACACTTTCAACTCATTTTTTTAAAATTAAATTACTAAACTAAAATAAAACATATTTGAGAGCAAGGGGGCCCCTGGTGTTCCGGGGCCCTATGCAGCTTGCGTGTTCTGCGTATAGGGAGGATCGCCTCTGTATACGTGGCACTTGCTTTGCATTTACATGAATCGTCTGATCCACTTCCAGCAAGCTGGATTTCAAAACACTCGCAGTGCAGCTAAAACAGACAGACTTGCAATGCCTTCAGGGACTTTTACGACACATACTTTTTCACAAGTACCTGAATTTGCACCGTGCCAAAGTGCCTTTGCTCTCACCTCGGACACCAAATGGAGAGGTGTCAGATCACGTAAGCATTAAAAGAGTTCCTGTCTAACACCAGTTCATTTTGTGTTGTCGGTTAAAACAAATTACGCTTACACAAGCATAACACAGTAAAAAAATAAATGTTGGCAACGCTTTTTTTTACTGTGTCCTTGTCACATGTACTTACTATAGAAATAACAATAAATCTGAACCAAAACCCCATCCTAACCAGATAGTAAGTACATGTAGTTAATTCACATTACTTAAATGTGTAATTACACTGTAAAAATGACACCATACAAGAAAGTATAACCACCAATATAGTTATTGCATATGTTGTTGTAAAATAAAACTAAAAAAAATAACGACTCTAATTAAAGCCTGATAAATATCCAAAATTATTTTAGTACAATATTTAAAGATTGTACCATTTTATTTTACAGTAAGAACTGTAAGAGTAGTATTTTTACAGATTCATGAACTCTATAAATCACAACACTAAAACATTCCAGCCTTTTCCTCTTCCTCAAATATTCCCAAATGCAAAAATTAAACCAGTCAGAACTCATTTCTGTAGATACACGCATTAACAAAATGAATGGCTAAGAAAGTCCACAGATGTGTAACTGAACAGCATGGCTCAAAAGTGCCAATTCGAGTCTAGATTTAACAGAGAGGGTAAAGGGCCAGCGTGCTTTTGGGCCCCTGCCTGGGGCTCTCAGTGTTTGATGTGGAGATTAGGAGCATGTTTTAACCATCTAGAGGCCTGGTCTGATTGGTAGCGTGGAGTTTAGAAGCCATCATTAGCCCTAACACCCCTCACCCTGTTCGCACATGTCCGTATTGCTAATCAAAGCAGATATTTCCACCTAGCGTTAGCATTAGCCATTTCCTGAAGGACTTCTAACATCACACATTCCCCCAATTGAACTAGGGTTGAGAACTAGCACAGCATCTCTCTGACAGTTTGTCAGTTCACTATCACGTAATGCAGCTTTTAAACCCAAAAACATACGAAAAGCTTGTATTTCTTTCAATATTATCAAAGATCTCTTCTGCTTTATAAGCAGAGCTGGCCGGACTGGTTTAAAGCTCATAAATATTGTCCAGCAAAGGATCAAACACACTGCAGTAAAATGTCTGGAAGCTTGTCCAAACTCCTTCTTGCTGAACGGCTTCACTGTAGAGTAATGGCTATGGTATTCTTGTAAAAATGTGTTAGTCATTTCTCAGGAGACTACATGTGTGTGTCCGATCATATGTCATCTGCATGGTCAGTGCTCACATTGGGTGCTACTTCTAGGTGCTTTATATACTACATGCATACAGAAAGATGGAGCTGCTTTTATATGGTGGTTTGAAACTAAAGCAAATCGTTTTACACAGCCACCATGTCACAAAATGCTGCTAGTTTTAGATTTTGCTGAGGTACGATTCCCGGGTGTCAGTAAAACACATCTTATAAAAGTCATAGATGGTGGACGAATGTGACAAATTTCAAAAGCATTAAAAAAAGTAGTTTCTAGGTAGGGAAAAAACTCAACGCTGTGTTTTTTCTAATCAAATTGACTCTGACTGCAAACTCACTGAACCAATGCACGCAAGCAGTCCGATTCCAAAATTGTACAACTTTTAAAAATCCCTGTGGCTGAGTTGGAGAGGGAAAACCATTCAGATGGAAAGAAAAATGTATTGTGCCTGTCATCATGTGACTTTGTTTGGGTATTCTGTGCTGCCACCCCCCTTTTCAATGGGCATTTTGGTAGTAGATATATCCCCTGCCAGCGACACCCATCTCGCTCCTGACCAACCGAAGACAGAAACCAAGCTCCGATGTCTCTTTTCTCTCTCAATCCCTCTTTCTTTCGGCCTCTCTTTTGCTCTCGATTTCTCTCTCTCATTCCGCTTCAGTAGTTGCAGACAGCACCGGGGGGATTTTGGCAGTGTTCGGGCCCAGACACATTCTCTCCTCACACTGTCATGAGTGTCAAAGACCTATTTTTCTGTAAAGGCCTTTGCGTCAGCTGCCAGGATGGCCCTTTTGAGTGGACACTCCAAAAGGAGCGAATTCTACATTCCAGTCAGCATCCAGTCCACTTCTTCATCAATTAACAGAGCACTTGGTTAAATATTGACCTTCAGCATACGTTATTGTTCCACGCTGGGCTCAGAATGTTGTCGAATTTTACAGCCAAAGCATTCTTGCGTTCAAAAGGTTATCAGCGCTAATGTTAAATAGGCTAGCGGTGCGAGCTTACGTGGACCACCACAGTAAGCCACTCATATTCTGCCTGGTTTTCATAGCATCTTTAAGCCCGAGTCTGAGATCCCTTTGAGCTCCTTATGAGAGTCTGAAACAAAGCCAGCGTACATCTGTTCACCCTATCCTCTATTTAACATATGACCTTTCTATGGCTCTCGCTCAAGACTAATAAATAAAAACAAAAATATGTATTTCATAAAAAGAACATCTATGAAAATAAATGAATAAGCAATTAAATATACCACACAAAGGGAATGCATACAAGGCCCCACACTCAAGTTATGTGGCGCATACATTAAATGCAGGCCCACCATCAGAAACAGGGAAACACCAATAATTAAAATGTGGTTTTCTTAAACTTTTACATTTGGGCCTCTCCAATTTTGAATATTTGGTTACATTTATGGATACAGTAGGCCTAGATAGGCAAGTTAAAAAAATGTATACAGGTATAGACATACATTTGAGTTTACATATTTTAGATCAATAGATAGATGCATATGAATAAATATCATACAAACTCAAAACTGTACAATTCACGTTTTCTATTTTAAATTAGAGGTGAACGACTTTAGCGAAACAATTTGCATACTTTGTTTACTTTACTAGACCGAACTGTGCGCATGTAAGTTTAACACGGCTTTTCTGTAATTGAATGAGTTTAGGAAAGAGCCTCTCAGCGGAGTGCAGGCCGTGTGTATGGTGTGAAGAACAGATCAATGCTTTGACCTCTTTTTAAACCTTTTGACTGCAGATTTTACAGATCGATGAAGTCGCGTCAATTTGCAAAATTCGGGTCTTGCGCACAACAGCTGTCATAATATATACTAATACTAATATAAATTATTTTTAGTAGTAGTATTATTAATGTATGTTGTATTTACAGGCTATTGAATTAATAGCAGCGGGAAAATAGCTAATAGCAATGTACCCTAAGTCAAAAACATCAAAAACAAGATTTTAGACTAAATTGTGTATGGTTCAGCTTCAATTCTCGCGATATGACTGTCACTAATTATTTTGCGTTTTTCATCATTTATTATTTGCCATCAGCACAGTTCCATTATAAACGGGCCTGTGCTGCGCTTTGATAAATGATTTTAGGAATCATTCTCAAGTAAATGCAAAATGGTTTAAATAAAATGGACAAATCATGGCCTATAACATGTCAGCTTCCCGAAACCCGGGAAGAGAGAGTGATTTTTAATGTATTAGTTTTTTTTTCTAAAGATACAATTGCATGTTTTGCTTACGCTCCGCGTTCAAGCCTTTCTTCAAGCTCACGTCACGGCTCTTCTGCACTGAGTGGGCCCTTTAATTATTCTCTTGTTTCTCATGTTAATGCTGTTTACCCCCCAAATTGACTCTGTTATTTCGTCAGTAAGGACTCTGTCTGCGTTAACTGCGTTTATCTTTGAATTACCACTTCAGTGGGACATGGAGAGGGTAGATACGCTCCAAAAAAAAGCATAACATGTGCCTACAGGCGCAGGACGCTTGCTTTTAACGACTGAAATATTGTAAATACAGTGTATATGGGGGAAAGGATAAACAAAAGTAAAGTCAGTATTTTATCAGGTTGATTTGTGAGGTTAAATGGTCTACGTCGTTCTCGCGTTATACTGCGAAGGCCTGTTTTACCACAGCTCCGATGAGATGCCTTAAATTACTCTATTTACCTCAGAATAAGTATACATGTTTTTATATAAATATGCTTATCGTGCAGTATGTGCTAAATAATAAATACAGCAGGGAAGTGGGAATTAAAACTAGGCCTTTGACTGATTAGACAAGAAGAGAGAGAGAGATTTGGATAGCCTACTAAAACGCGTGTGATGCCAGAATCAAACAGGGAGTGACGCGTAACTAATTATACACATAGTCTAGAGGAGACATCAGAAATGCATTAAAAATCATATTTTAAAGCATGTTGGACAGCTTTGATTCCCCCCCCCCCCCTCTCTCTTTTTTGTATTCAGTGGAATCTTGCACTGGGGAGATCTCCAGGGGACAAGAATATGGCATGGATGTTGTCGGCTAGAACACTAGAATATAATTTAATTCGTACACACTCGTAACATCTATTAGTATAAACGGACACATAAGATGAGTCATACTTTCAACCCAAACAATATATTGAGTCATTGGAGTCGCTGATTAAGTTATTCATTGTTATCACTTACAAAATGCTTTCCATGAAACAATTAATTATGATACTTGACAACAATTAACGGCAGTTACTATTCTGCTTGATTTTCGAGCTAAACGAGCAGAACATATCAGATAATATAGGCTTGGAATCGAGGCCCGTGTGCCTTTCATTTAAGCATTTACTCATGGCACAAAATTATAAATCAGGTAGCGAAGTTTATTTAAATAACTGGCGCAAAGTTAATATAGAAATATACACCACTTTGGGGAAAAGTCGGTGAGGGAAAACTAATAAATAAAATGAAGTAAACAACCCGTATGAACTCCAAACAACGTCCCGCATTCAACATCCGCCCACTTCACTCATTAAAACATTAAAATAATAATACAATATACAAGATAACCAACTCTTAGTAATGGTGTGTAGACAGTAGTAATCCAACATTGATCAGTAAAATGTAAGGCAAACCTTTTCATATCTATATATATATATATAATAATAAGTGCTGTTTAAAATAATTTCCCTAGTAGACTCAAAATAGACAAGTCTGAGCAGCAGTACAATAAGCAAGTGGCCACGATTCCATGCTTGTCGTCAATTGTATGGTTAAAAATACCAATAAAGAAATAACTAAATCGACATTATTGTTCTCCCTGAAAATCTATTAAGCGCCCCCTCACATTCATCTTTATTGGTGTCAAAAGGTCCCCCAGTCTAATGGGGGTCCAGACTTCGAATAATTAATTAAATCAAAAGCCAACTAAACTACCGATCTGAGTCATTATGAAATAAACGAATCATAATTGTGATTAAAAGGAACACGTACGCCAAAGGCGCCATAATTGATTCACAACACGATAGCAACCTCCAGATACAAAGGAGATAAAATGCCAATTTTGGTCCATTTTTGGGTTGCCCAAACGTCGTTGTATTTGTTCATTTAAATAAAAAGCTCAAAATGCACTTGTCTTTTGAGAAGACCTGGATTTGCATCTTGACTGACAGAGAGACTGTTGAAGTGGGACTCCCTGTAGAGACATTTCCTTAACGAAAGACAGAAACTATTGTCTTGGTGAAAGAAAATAAACAATAATTAGGAGGGAGAAGTTCTGCCGTGTAATTGCGTGTGTATTGGTGTCATTCAATGGCCATATCTATTACCCAGGAAAGCATCGGACCGGGCGCGTTTTTCTGCATTAATTAAAATACATAAAACTAAAACCGCAAAACCCGGTTATTATTTACAGGGTCCGAAGCGCAACTCCTGTAGACACGCATCAATAGTATCGACCCGTGACTTGCCTCCCAGACTCTAGTTTGGGTTGATAAGCATTACTAGAAAAAAAGACAATCTTACCTTCAACGGCCGAGGAGAGAGGCAGCAAAAAGCCGCATAAAAACAGCAAATAATCCATTGTCATAAACCAGAGACTTCGGACATGAAAGTGGAGCTCCAGGAGGAGATTGTAAAATCCTTCAGACCCTCAGTCCAGCTTCAGAGACCCTCTTCTCCAACTTCTGCTGTCTTCTTCTCAGCTCTCTTTCCATAAACCGCAATTGCAGCAGTGTTTATGTAATCCAATGTGCACAAAAAATATCTAAAGCAGCGCAGACTGTGCTTTAAAACTCGGTAAACGCTCCTTACAGCTTTATTTTTTTTTATCAGCGGAGAACATGTGTGTCCGTTTATAGATGTTGCACAGTGAAATCCCTACACGGAGAACAGTTGTTTAAATGTCCATTCCTCCTCAAATAGCATTCTGTTGTTGTCCGATAATAAAGCGCGTTCCGTATAAAATCACCTTATAGCGGCTTTACGCGTAAAATCCCTGAGCGCGTTTCACCTTCCGAGCGCGGACCGTTCCTGCTCCTGTGCTGCATGTGCACTGGAATGAAGATCGGCTGCTCTGAAATCAAGGAAAGAGTGAAAGAGGGAGAGAGAAAGGCGGTGGGGGGAGGAGTTTTCGCTCAAAACCAGCTGTCAGTCATTCTGCTGGTCACGCCCCCTGAAGATCTGGCGCAGTTGGCAGGGTGAGAGCGCCGCTCTGCGGGTTTGAGCGCTTGCATGTCTTCAAACTCTCGTGGAAACGAACGAACCTTAATGTATATGCTCTTTTGGAAACATGTTATGTTACAACGTGCACACGCGTATTATTTTAATAATTATTAGAGTTGTACGTTTACTAAAATAAAAATACTTAGCCAGATTTATTGCAAGGTTTATCTCAAAGCAGGCTATTGCACAGTATAAGCACAATTTGTATTGCTTAATACTTACATGCATAACTATATTATAGTTAATAATGATATTTTCACTATGATCACTATGATCTTTTTATTATTATTATTATAAACAGTACAGTTCCTGAATTTGTATTAGGGACGCTGCTTTTGGAGCCCAAAGCAGGAGGGAATTGTTAAAGGTTTGGCGAAACGCTTCAAATGTGCCACGTTTATCTTTCTAATCTCTTTTTTTTTTTTTTTTGTGTGTGTGTTATGATTGCTGATATGACACTAAACATACTGTTAAAATGTGTTTTACACGAAGAGGCTATATGCTGTACTTTTGCAAGCGGACCTACACATACAAGATCTTCTCATCTTGCTTTTGCTCTCTTTTACACACTCAAATCCCTCCGTTTATTCTCTCTGCCTTTTCTATCTTCGGTAAAAGGCCTCCTTTAAATATTGAAACTGTATCCAAACTAAATGTGTTCTTTCTTAAAAGTATTGTTTTCCTTATTGCACTTTGTGAAATTGTAAAATGCAGTAGTATTTAAAATTAGTATTATTATTACTTCTACTACTACTGCTGAATGTTTGTTACTGTGGGTTTAAGTTCTAATCTAGGCATTACATTTGATACAATTTAATTAGGTTAATTAATACAAAAAAATACTAGAAAACACACGTTTTCCAACTTTCAGAAAAATGCTTTGCATGAACAAAATAAGTTAAACAAAAAGGAGACTATAGATTTAGTTTAAATGCAGACTATTGAAGAAGTATACATTTATATGGGGGGGAAGTGAATTGAGGGATTCTATAATTGCTCTTAGGTCAATGAAGTAACTCTGAAATGACAATGAACGATCTTGTTCATTTGCGCTGCTGCAGTTCGTATAATTCGTGGTCTAGTCTTTTGTTGGGAAGACTGTACGGGGGAGCACAGCCGTTCAGTCTGCTAGTAAAGAAGGCATGCATCGATATCTGTGTGCTTGTGAGAGGAACTGAGAAAATGCACTATGACAGTGATTTGAAAATAATAAAACGCTTTTCTGATGTAATTATCACAATACATTGCTGTTTTTAAATGAGTGTGGTAAGATGTTTCAGTTTCTCTTTCAGGACTTATTTTATCCCTCGTTTAGCTAAATATTTTGTGACATTTATGATTAATAGACCTGATACATTGAAACATATACAGTGTGTGGCAAAAATAGAGAATTATTTAGAAATCTGTAGCAGTGTGTTTTAAGTGTAACTACTGTATAATACGTACTTCTCATGAGAATATTAGAAGATAATATTGTTTTGAGGTATAAACAAAGACTAAATATAAAAGGACCCAGTATAGAGCCTTGATTCACACCAAATGTTCAATTTAGTTTTAGCTGAATGTTGACTGCCAGTAAAAGGAAATGTATTTAAGATCAAATTTAGATATTTTAACTGCTTGAGAGGACAAGTGCTTCAGGAGTTTGGCGCAATGTTGTGTTTATATAGCTGCATCCATATCCATTATCGTTTTGTCTTCAAAGTTATACTGGCGTCATAAATTACTTAACCTAGAGCTGCATCTTTTTTTGTTATTTGCTAAAGCAAATTATTCAAAAATAGAATGATGCACTATATTTCAAATTTCTAAAATTAAAATACACATTTATCTAGTTTCAAATTTCCGTTCCTATTTTAACAATAAAGGACCAGTTAAATACTGTGACAAAAATACACAAGTGAGTGAGTCTAAGTGTAATCAAGAGCTTATCAATTGTAATTCCACATTTCTGTCATATATGTATTATTTATAGAGCTGCTTTTGTATAAAGACACAAGTGAGATCGGATTTATTGTGTAGGCAGTCTTGTGTTTTAATGAAATCATATGTGCGATCTGCAAGAGGGATGGGTCATGAGAACAGGGATTAGCTGCACACTGAGGAAGTCTTCTAATACAAATGTTTGTTAAAAGAAAAAGAAGAAAAAACAGTTTGTATGTGAAGCCATAAATATGAGGTCGAGCTAAAACTCTGACCAAAACTCTGGGGTCTATTTTGCATGAATGGAAAATTAAAGTTAATAGAGCGATTGGCTCATTGCCTTTAGGTTCTGTGTTGTTTTTCAAACCTTGGTTATTTGTCATTAGATGAGAACTGATTTTAAAGGTTACATGTTATTTGTATTCTAGATTTCAGTGAGGAAAACTCTTTTTTCTGTTTTATTGTCCCTGTGAATGGTAATAAGCATTCTGCATATTTTATAATAGCTGAAAAGACTGTTTTTGGTCTAACAGCGAGATTTATTTAAACATTCTTTTAGTTTAGTTTTGTCCATGGAGTGTCTTGAAAAAACAGACTACGCACCTGGCATTCATTACAAACTCAATAAGTAAAGTGGCAGACATTTTATTGCCATGTGGACATATGGACATTTCTCAAACTTACACCCGATCCCCTTTTACTACTGGCCTGCCTGCCCAACACCGCAGCTAACTTTGATGCTGGACTAACACTAGCGCTAAAGCAATATGCGTATGAGCGTATTGTTTTTTTCTGGGTGTATACAGTGAAAATGTGTAGATGGACTTCAGGCTGTGTTGCCCTTGTCTACTGAAGTTAGTGCCTGCTTTTGGCAGAACTCTGCAAGGTTCAAAAGAAGACAAGAAAAGATGGTTCTGGGCTGGAAATTTGGGCTTTGCATCGGCTCCTTAAATATGTTGGACTTGAACCAGAAATGAGTCATGCCAGTGGCCTGGGGTGTTGGATAAAAAAACAATCCCCTCAAAAAAAAAAAGACAAAACAATTGAAACCTACAGTTTCACATTTTATGTACAATCAAAGTCGTGCAGAAGTTAAAACTTGAAATGTTTTGCAGTTTTTTGTACATGTTAATTACCATTTATTTCTTTGTACAAAAAAATATGTTAAAGCTGTAACAATGTTATTTAATCTATCATTATTAATACATTATTATGTAAATAACACTTTTATTATCATACACAAATAATTGTATTAATATTAAGATAAAAAAGAATTGTAGTGAAAAAAATAGTTGCTCTATGCATGATGTTCGTATTCCCATTTGCATGAAATTGCTGAAATAAATTGATTTGGTTGCTAAAATATTTTATCAGGATATATGGGAAGAATAACAATTTAATGTAAAAAAATAAACCTATGTTTTAAAGTTTAATATATACTTAAACATATTATTCTGTAAACAGATTTCTTAAAATTATTAGACACAAATGAATATTTTATTAATATGACAGAATGACAGAAATGGGTGGCGTTTGTCATTTCAATGCACTGTAAAGCAGCTCTGGCCACTTTATTTTCTCCATTTGCATGAAATCAAATCAAATCAAATCACTTTTATTGTCACATCACCACAGCACAAGTGCCTTGGTGAGTGAAATTCTTACGAGCGTGCTCCAGACAGTGCAAAACAAAACAAAACAAAAAAAACAACAGTTTACATATGGACAGTACATATTTACAGACTGTACAGAGGACAGTGTGCAAAATACACATACATATACTCAGTACACATAGTGTACTATATAGACATACTTAGTTATCAGCTACACATTATACACCGTATGTACACAATCTATACATTATGTAATCTATACATAGTAATAATGTGAAGGTGCAACAGATTATAAATTTACAGCAGATTGGTTGTGCAACAGATTGGTTGTGCAACAGGTAGATGTGCAAGGTGCAACATATTATGCATATACAGCAATGTCGTGGGTGTGCTTTGTGCAACAGATGGTGTCCAGTGCAGTGTGTGCGTGTAGTCCGGTAGAACTGTGTTAAAGTGCAACTATGCATGGCATGTTTGTGAGTGGGAGTGTGTTGTATGTCGTGGGTGTGCTTTGTATTTCTGTCCACTGTTCAGTGTGTGCGTGTAGCCTGTAGAAGCCTGTTAAGCTGTCCCTCAGTGCAGTGCGGGATCGGATGCTGCGGAGTGGGACGTCTCCCTGAGGGCAGCAGAGAGAACAGACTGTGGGACGGGTGGCTGGAGTCTTTGATAATCCTCCGGGCTTTCCTTGCACTGAGGGAAAAACCGCCTGGTGTAGATGTCCTGGAGGGAGGGAAGCTCACCTCCAACAATGTGGCGGGCACGTCTCCCTGAGGGCCTTTGCAGGGCTTTGCGGTGGGACGGGTGCCAGCGGTGCTGTTTCCAATCCTCCGGGCTTTCCTTGCACCAGGCGGTGATGCAGCCGGTGGAGGGAGGGAAGCTCACCTCCAATGCTCTCCACAGTGCAGGTGTAGAAGGATTGCGGTTGAGGATTCTGGGCTCGTTCCAAAGGCGGTTCCTCAGCCGTCCACAGTCAGGAAGAAGAGGCGCAGGTGTGATGTGCCTTCTTCAGCACTGCATCTGTGTGAGCAGACCATGTGAGATCCTCAGTGATGTGAACGCAGGAAGAAGAGGAACTTAAAGCTGCTCAGCACCCGCTCCACAGGTGTCTTGTCGATGGTGATGGGTGTGTGTTCTCTGCTCTGTCTCCTGTAATCCACCACCAGCTCAGCTCCTTGGTCTTGTCGATGTTGAGTGAGAGGTGGTTCTCCTGACACCATTTAGTCAGGGTACTCACCTCCTCTCTGTAGGCCGTCTCATCGTTGTCGGTGATCAGGCCTATCACCGTTGTGTCATCAGCAAATTTGACGATGACATTGGAGCTGTGTGTTGCTGTACAGTCGTGTGTGTACAGGGAGTACAGGAGTGGGCTGAGGACGCAGCCCTGCGGTGCACCAGTGTTGAGGGTCAGGGGAGATGAGGTGTTGTTGCCCATTCTGACCACCTGACTTCTGCCTGTCAGGAAGTCCAGGATCCAGCTGCACAGAGATCTGTTCAGTCCCAGAGTGTGGAGCTTCGCAACCAGTGTGGCTGGCACTATGGTGTTAAATGCCGAGCTATAATCCACGAACAGCATCCTCACATAAGTGTTCTTATTTTCCAGGTGGGAGAGAGCAGTGTGCAGGGTAAAGGCAATAGCATCATCTGTGGAACGGTTACTGCGGTATTCAAATGTAGTGGGTCCAGTGAAGCAGGAAGCACAGAGCAGATGTGTTCTCTGACGAGCTTCTCAAAACACTTGCTGAAGATGGGGTCAGAGCAACGGGCCTCCAGTCATTCAAGCATGTGACTTTATTTTTTCTTAGGTATGGGCACAATGGTGGATTTTTTGAACGGGCCATGCGGGAACCACAGACAGAGAGAGGGACAGATTGAAAATGTCTGTAAAAACCCCGGCTTTATTTTTTAGCTTAGGTATGGAAAGCGCAATGGGGATTTTTTGAATGCTTTGAGCACACGGCCTGGTATAACCGTCCGGGCCCACGGCTTTACGGATGTTCACCCGTTTGAAGGATCGGGTTACATCCGCGACAGAAAGCGAGACATAAATGAGTTTGGATGCTGAAATATCTTCTCAAATCTAGAAGTGGTTGTTTTAAACAAAACTGTGATGTGTGAAGTGCTTGTTTGTGGGTAAGTTACTGCATGTAGAAATGTAATTTGTGGTGTCGTTAGAGGGGAACTGTTAATTGATGTCCTGACACCTCCAGAAAGCCTCCCCCCTTCTCTTTATCACTGCCTTCAGTTACTTTCTTCCCATCGCTCTGCACTTCAAACAGCCTAATTTGTGTACTGTACTGATCTCTCCAACACACACACACACACACACACACACACACACACACACACACACACACACACACACACACACACACACACACACACACACACACACACACACACACACACACACACACACACACACACACACACACACACACACACACACACACACACACACACACACCTGACATGTATGGGCTCATATGCGTAAGGGCATGAGCGTGAAATGCTGGCTGACAGGTTTCACCCACTTTAAGTACAGGGTTTTGGAAATGTATTGTCTCACAGAACAAAACATAATTGCTGTGCCACAGCGAGCCGGCTGTGCCGACAGACAACACTGATACAGTTCCCAGAACTGAACGCCTGCATTCAGGTTTCTGATTAGATTATCTTACAGAAAGTCATGTCTGACTCATAATATAATGCTAAAAAAAGATCACAATATATATTCATAAAAAATTGTAAAAAAAAAATTTATATATATATATATATATATATATATTATATGTTTATAGTAAATGTATAATAAAAACAGCAACAATCTATATATATATATATATATATATATATATGTGTGTGTGAAGAGTTTGGTTCCAAAAAATCTATAAATCCATTTAGCTTCATTTGTTTTCTTTGTGGCAAGATGAAAACCACTATTTTCGGTGTCAAACTTTCACATAGCATCTTTAGGTTATAAGAACATTAAAAATTCAAATCCAGATTTTGATTTTCAAAGATTTATTATAAAAAATCCCCTCCCCCTCCAAAAAAAGCAATACATCATGACACGTTTTTTTTATTTGCAATAAATCCATTGAATCAATATAAAAGTTAAACTGTTGAAAATACACACAAAAGTAAGTTGATCCACATATGAATTTGGTCAATACTAATCGTATTTACATGCATTGGACTAAAAATACATTGAATCAGTCATCGCTCCCAAAATGAATTCAACGGGTCATCTTGTTAATGCTATAAATTAATTAAAATAACAATTTATTATGAACAAGAACATGAACAACAATATCACATTAGACCACAGCAATTCCAAAATTACATTTCCCTTACATTCAACTTCCAAAAGTGCATTTATCTTTGCCATATTACATTCATTTAGTTGACTAGTGCTGTACTAACAAAAACATTAATGGCATTAATAAAAACACTAACACTGACAAGCTTCGCAATATCACGTTCATAATGGCATAATGGTTCATTTGATTATGAAGGTGATATCGCGTTGCTTCTCAGTGATCTAAAGCTCTGTCTATTAAATGCCGCTCTTTCTGAAAACACGTGATGGAGATTTACTACTAATCACAGAACCGGCTTTATTGACGAGATGTGCATGACAATCACGTGGTTTATTGTGCAGCCCTAATGTTTTTTATTAGTTTGTTGATCACAACGTACAAAGTAGATGAGGAAAACTAGGATGCCGCTTGAATTCAAAGCGCCACCATTACCGGTACTGTCTACAATGCTTGGAATGGTGCGCTGTGATTGGCTGAGCGGATGTATCACATTCTGCAGAGAATGGAGACTGGCGTTTGTTGCGGTTTGGAAAGATAGGGAGTAAACATGACAGAATGACACGACGGATATTGCATTTTGAGTAGAATTAAAAATGGACTTTTCAATACCGACCAGATACCATACTGATTTAGGAGAAAAAAGTCATTTATCGCATTTTGGAACCAAACTCTTCATATATACATAATAAAATAAATATATTTTAAAATATTAAAGAAGAAAAAAAGTATATTATAAATAATATATACTGTATATTTTGGCCTTTATCATGTGATGGTAAATGTCTCTCAGCCTATTACCACGCTGACAAATAGCCACTCAGACACCACCAATATTGCATAAAGAGTCTAATCCAAATGTAAATACAAAGCGACGTCCCTCCAATCTCATTCCCCTTCTCCTATTTGACCTCTGACCTGTCATAAACATTTCTCTAAACGAGTCCCGTCTTGCCGTATTACCGCAGCGATACCCGTACAGCGGCAGCGGCTATTAAGAGTCGATCACAATAGGTCAATGTCAACACAGCTTCTAAAGCCCGAGAGGAAGCGGGATGTTCGGGGGCAAGAGGGAATTCACTTTCATTTCCAAATGCACTGCGGATGACCATCACTGGGATATTACGGGATTGAGGTGATCCCAAGGTCAAGGAAGTTGATAAGTTCTTCATCCAGAAAAGTCCATTACGTATATACGGGCATTAAAAGACCATCTATCATCTAATTTAATTCGTTTTATGTTTTATAATGTTTTCAGCGTAATGGTGGGCAAAGTCATTCTTGCACCTTTGCTGAAAGCTCTCTTTAGTGTTTACTGTAATGCACCTTCCCACAAGTATGTCTGGTTCGAATTAGAGCCATGCTACTTCTAACATGCTCCCCAATGGCTGTGTGGCGTGTGATCAAACCACCCGTATTTCTCGGCTCAAGAGCTCATGGGTAATGCGAACCAGAGACGTTGGCGATGTTTCGGCAGAGCCGAAAGGCCCAAACGCCCTGCGTCTGACTGATGTTAGCAGGAATCTGTTGACTGATGCATGCATTCAGGAAGGAGAAATCCCGACATGACAAAACATCCACACACTTGATCATTGTTCTTTGTCTCCAAGTGTCGGGTTGTTTTGGGGGCCTCATTAATCTTATTGTAGTTCGCTTCATGGCAAACACCTGGATATATTGAGCAACGTTTATGAACGCAGCCCAAATACAGATAAAGTTCATCATGCAGGGAACTACAAATGGAGAGAAATCCAGCTTAATACATATGATACATTCAGGAAGATATGTTGACTTAATCAAATCTCAAGCTAAAAACACTAAACCAATGCCTTAAAATGTTTTGGATGCTGGTTGATGTAATGTACTGGTCATCATGTTTTAATATTTTCATTTTATTTAGATGTAGGGTAAAACTTTTTGATAAAATAGAAGTCATAAATATTTTTATTTTTTTATCTTTTTGAAAGTAGTTTCTTATGCTCTCCAAGGCTCTGTTTATTTGATCAAAAACAGTAAAACTAATTATATTATGAAATATTATTACAATTTAAAACCACCAATTTCTGTTTGAATATATTTTAAATATGAATATATTTAATGTATTTTATGTCAAATATTTATGTGAGATTTCACAATTGTTTTAAAAGTAATACATACTCTTATTCAGCAATGATGCATTACATTTATCAAAGGTGAAATCAAAGACATTTATATATATATATATATATATATATATATATATATAATCTTAAATATACAACTATGTTGAAGTGCAGCCTTCAACAATGCAAGCCCTGAAAATACAATAAAATCCAAGCACATTTTCCCCTTTTTGTTTCGATCATTGCAGTCCAGTGTTTCTTATTTTATTTAAGATATATGTAATTTCCCATGGCAAACGAAATAATAATTAAATTATTCAATAATGATTAAAGTATGACAGAATTTTCATTAATTTTAACATCTTAAGTTTTAGTCTTGGGTAAAGTGATGAAATCCTTCGAAACAAGTTATACGTGACAGGAATACGGCAGCAGAAATCACACAGAACAGAATCAAACCGTTATAATGCCAACTGACATGTATTTAATAAAATAAAACTAACATATGATTGAACCTAAAACGCTTCATAAACATACCCATGTCTCAGACTGATCGAATGTATTTATAGATTGGATGTGGTCTGTGTGTTAATAATGTACATTTTAGTTTGCATTCAAAATATGTGTGTGCTAGAACTACACTTTGTATATCTTGTTGAAGTGAACATTATCTTAAACACCACAATTTGCCTGAAAAATGATGTGCCACTCCATCCTGGATGTATATATTAGTGTGACGTACATACACATGTTAATGGCAGGCTTTTGGCTCTCATAGTCAGGGATTAGCATGGAAACTATGGTTCATATCAGTTGTAGAATGTGTGGCCTGTAAATCTTACCAGAGCGTGTTGTGACACACAACTCCAACCCAAGAAAAAGGGTGAGATTCCTGCGAGAGAATGTAATCCACACATACCCCCACCCATATATACGCACACCCGGCCCGACGCTGTCAGGACGACAATGAGAGGTTCTGTGTATCTTACAGGTGCTGGAACTGAGACTGACAGATAGCAATCCATCAAACGCTGAAGATTAACTGCTCGCAGCTGATGGAGAACTATGAAATAATACATATAATAGAAAACCGCCCTCAAGCAATGTTTGTCAGTGCACAAGTACGGAATTGCTGCAGAAAACAACTTCAATTAAAGTTTCATGTCGCTACAGTTTGTTTCACCTCTGAAGTTCCAGGCACATTTAAGGTTACTTGGCGAATTTTCATGGGAAAATTGCAGTCATTTTAATAGTAATCCACACAATCGTATGGGAGTTTAAAAAAAATATATATATGAAAATAGTTTAACTTTATTGTTCATTCTGTTTGTCAAAGAGCTGAAATATATGCTTGGAACTGGGATTGTGCATACTGTATATCCACAAATATCAGAATATTGCAATTCTGACTCTTTGTTTCTTTTTTTTATTCTACGTGTGCATGTAATCATGTCAAGAGACTACAAATTTGCGGTGGAAATAATTGTGAAACTGAGAATTTGGAGGGAAAATTAGTCAGAATTGCAAATTGTAAACTAGAAATTGTGAGACAAGTCAGAATTAAGAAATATAAACTCTCAATTTTGAGAAAGATTTGAGAATTGTGAAAGTAAATTCAGAATTATGAGGAACAAAGTGAGAATTGCAAGATGTAAACTTGTAATTCTGAGTAAAAATAAGCAATTGTGGGAAAAAGTTGCAGAAGTAACCTCTCAATTGGGAGAAAAAAGGTCAGAATTGTGAGATGTAAACTTGAATTTGAGTAAAAAGTCGCAATTGAAAAAATAACGCCAGAATTGCAAGATATAAATTAGCAAGAAAAATGTCAGAATTTATAAAACTTTCAGTTATGAGATAAAAAAAGAATTGCAAGATGTAAACTAAACTAGAAAAAGTAAAAATGACAAGATCTAAACTCGTGTTTGAGGAAAAAGTTGCAAATGCAAGAAGTAAACTTAATTCATGAGAAAAAAAGCATAGTCAGAATTGTAAGATATAACCTAAATTTGAAATACAAATGTCAA
Source organism: Ptychobarbus kaznakovi (assembly GCA_027422405.1). Taxonomy (NCBI): domain Eukaryota; kingdom Metazoa; phylum Chordata; class Actinopteri; order Cypriniformes; family Cyprinidae; genus Ptychobarbus; species Ptychobarbus kaznakovi. The sequence continues at coordinate 17,229,337 of CM049815.1, forward strand.
AATAGCTAAATGTAAACTTTCAGTTAAGTGAAAAAAGACAAAATTATGAGATTTAAACTAAATTTCTAGAAAAAGTCACAATTACAATATGTAAACCCGTATTCGTGTAAAAGGTCGCAATTGCAAAACTAGAATTGTAAGATATAAACTTAATTTGCAATACAAATGTCAGAACTGCTAAATAAAACAAATCAGTTATTTGAAAAAATCCATAATTCTAAGATGTAAACAAAATTGTCCAAAAGTTGTAATTGCTGGATATAAACTTTTAGTTATGAGACAATTGCGAGATGTAAACTTAAAATTGTATGCAAAAGTCAGAATTATGATATGAAGACAAAAGGTGAGGATTTCAATATGCATTGTCATAATTTTAAGACATAAACTCGAAATTCTGAGGAAACAAGTCAAAATTGTTTAAACTTTCATTTATACAGAAAAAGACAGAATTGGGAGAAAAATGGAGAATTGCAAGATATAAACTCATAAATGCAAGACATAAACTAAAAATGTTAGATTTGTGAGATAGTTACCTTTTAATTACCATTTGTGAATCACTTAGTGAGTCACTTATTTATTATTATTATTTTTGTTTATTCTGTGGCAGTAACACGCAAATTGTATAAATACGCAAATTTTCATACATTGGGAATTTTGCATTGAAATTTTTTTCCAGATGCAGATTTCGCAACGAGTTCTATTTGGTCACGCAGATTCAAGCTCAGGTCAAGTGGTTGAAAATGAGAACATGTGTGCTCATTGACAGAATGCTGGGAAAGACGTCAGACTCACTTTTTGGCCATCGTGACCTTTTTTGTCTTCAGCCATCTCCGCCGCAGTACCTTAGGGAAGGTGTAGCATTGCTGCAGGTCTCTCAATCGACAGAACAAGGGTGTCTGGAGTTTCTCTTGGCTCCTATGCTGAAATGTAAACATTCAGGACGCCTGGCGTCACCAAGCGAGCACCTGGTATTTCAAAGTGGACCCTGGCTGTGACAGTCCGCAGGCGGGCTGGACTGCTTTATATGTGCTTTTTCCCTTCCCTGGCGTTTTAAACATCACATGGTACCTTGTTTAGTCTAAATTCTCTGTAATAAACACCACTAGATTACCACAGACTTCCTGGAATCACACTCAGGACAGATGCTGTCCCTGTCGCCTCAAAGAGGACAGGCTTGTAATCAGAAGTTACATGCTCATTAATACTGAGCATTTCTCTCAGATTGTTTTTGTTTTGAATTAATTAATTAATTAATTTGTTGCATTCGAAATTCACTTCGAAATATGTAAATAATATTTAAACTTATTTTATTTAAATAAATGTTATATAACTGTTATGTACAGTATACACATACACACACACACACACACACACACACACATTTTTCACTAATGCCACCATTTATTCTGCCAAGGACATGTATGAAGCAACACAAGAAAGCCAATCAAAAGTTTAACTCAACCTGCAATATTTTTACAGTGTCAGACGGAAAGAGGAAACAGGATGCCCTCAAATAAAATTGTATTTGTCAAAATTTACATCATCCTCCCTGAAGATTGGGTGTATTTGTTGACTGAATTAAGCTGGTACACTTTTGGCCCGGTTCAGCCGTATGATGTCACATGACAGATTGAACGGTTCAGTGTTTGACATTCCTCACTGTTGACATGCAGCACGTAAAAACTGGGTTTCTTTCAGTGACACTTTCCACGCCCACCCACAGCTAAATAAGCCCGGGCTGAAGCCAACCTCAAGATACAAGCCCTGCTATCTTTCTAATGCCTAAGCGTGCAGAGTTATTTATTCATGAGAGTGTCTGAGTGCTGCCAACATATCATTCCTGATTTACAATCTATTTTTCTTCACTTGAATACTGCCATTGTGCTCTGATATACACCTATTCAGCCAAGCACTGGCTGCTCAACTGTCTCCACTACGATTTTAAAGAGCAGACAGGAAACAGAAAGTACAGGCACTTACCTATTTTAGAATACGATTAACTTCAATTTGTGCAGCACAAATGCAGAACCAATGGGAGCAAACTGCACACCATTTGTAAATGTAAATTGGCAAATTAGCTACTGTTGTATAAAACAACCAGGAACAGCGGAAAAACATCACTAGTTTTCAAAACCTAGGCCTTATGTTGTGTATGTGTCTCATCTTTGCACAGATGTTTGATTGAAATGTTTGTTTTCTAATAGTCTCTGTCAGGTTGGGTTTTACACTTTAGTACATTTTGTGTGCAAAAAGGTATTTTGCAATCCAGAGATCCCCTTTAGTGGATGAAATCTCATTTGAAGAGTGAGAATTTTGTGATGTACTGTGTGCATTTTCAAAAGACGCAATCTGTTTTCTGTTTTTTTTTTTCTTTATTTTAGACATGCACAAAATGAAAAGAAACTTGTATTTTGATTTTAGAATTGAGTGCATAAAATGTGCACAAGTTCTGATTTCACATTTATATTACAAAGTGCAACTGCCTTTGTATTTCTATGAATAAAACTGTATTTTTCTTGATAACTTAAATATTTGTAATATATTTTTTAGTTTGTTATTTTAAATAAACAGTAACTCAAATTAATCAAATATAAACCACTTAAACCTGTTTTATTTCAGTTTATTGCTAATATTTATAATGTTCATTTGAAGTTGCTTTACTAAGTATAACAAAACTGAAATAAATATTAATACAAATTAAATAGACATATTTTAGAAATTAACAAAAATGAAAAAGGTGAATAAAAAAAAACACAACAAAGTTACAAAACCTTTAATTCAAATTAAAAAAATAAACTAAAACTATATATAGCTGAATCAAAATGTTAATGAATACTATTATAGTGTTTTAATGATTCTAAAATAACAGTGGAATGAAATGCATTCAAGTGTGACACAGTTATTAAAATATAGACTAAAAACAGATTCAAACAATTACAAAACTGCTTTACTAAATATTTAAAAGCTATTATGGTTAATAACTACTAATGTTGCCTGCTAAATTAAAGTCATGTGGTTCAACCCAAAAAGTCAAGTAATCCAAACCAAATTGTCGAAAATATAAAACAAAAGTGATACAATTTCCATTTATTGAAGAAAGAAAGAAAGAAAGAAAGAAAGAAAGAAAGAAAGAAAGAAAGAAAGAAAGAAAGAAAGAAAGAAAGAAAGAAAGAAAGAAAGAAAGAAAGAAAGAAAGAAAGAAAAGAAATCTGCAGAACTAGTAACAACAAATGAATTGTGAAATTAAATAATTTCCACACAGCTTCCTGGATCACTCCTGTCTGTCATTGGTCAGACAAACAGACAGTCCCAGACTCGTGCCATTGGCTAAGCCAGTGTTGCTATGCTAGACTGATTGGTGTGCTCAAACAAACAAAACAATTTTGACAGCACCACAGGGAAAATAGGTTTTCTCTCCATATTAAGTTAGGATAGAAGTTGCACACAAAAATCTCCCACCCTCCCCTTAACAACTTTTCTTCTTTGCATTTAAATGTGTACATGTGAGAAAAGTTTAGGAGAAGACAAGCTTGAACAGTTTGGAGTTATCAAGGTCACTGGTCCGCCCTCACAGTGTCTATTTTCATTTGATCAAATTAGAAAAGGACAACCCCGTCCTCTGCGCTGGGGGCAAAGGTGTATCTGTATTAAAACACACAGCAAATTGAATTCACAGTTGATGAAACAAATAGATTTTTTCATATTGAGTGAACTCAAATGAAACGAGATGGCCAGCTCGGGGCAAGAATCTGTCCCATCTTTTAGCACTGTGCTCAGCGAGATAATTAATGAATGTTTAGAACACGATCTTTGAAAGAGAAATGCTTTTAAACCTCTCACCCGCAGGGCCAGATTCTTACCTATTACACGCCAATAAGAAGCTATTTTACATCAGAATGAATCGCAGCATTAGGCTGAAATGACCCAGTAAATATAAATATCCGAGCATTTGCCTGTTAAACTCTGAGATTTATTTTGAATCGGCCGTCTAAATTAAAGAGACTTTCAGCCATTTTCTACCCATGTCCAGGGAGCTAAATATATTTAAATATTTCCAGTGGTCTGTAACCCCACAGCTGGTTAACTCAAAACTGGAAAGTAACTGTTCTGACTTTTTTTGAATCAAGATGGAATAAGATATATTTTTGGAATCAACATTTTGAAATCAGGAAGGAATAAGATATATTTTGTAATCAACTTTTTGGAATCAAGATATATATGTTTTTTTTTTTTATAAATCTAAATATTTAAATATTCAAATAGACAAGTTCCACTAGCCAAATGTTCTACTTTCCGAAACAATCAGAATTAATTACATTTGGATTAAAATAAATGCCCGCATTCTCCACCACTTATTTTCGCCTTTTTATCATATTCTACATTTACCAACTTCTAAACAAAAAATTTAAGCAAAACAAACATTGATTGGCTGCTTTACATATCAAGCAAGCCACCTCTTTCTGTGGGCGGATCTTATGCTGATCGAAAGTCTATTACATTAAAGGCACTTACTTCATAAATGCATACTTTTCTATCCTGTCTGTGTTTTAAGGTCCATTAATGAACCATACTTTCTCATGTCGCTCTAACTGACCTCAAATTTAACGTTCAAATCAACAAGCTGCTCCAAGTCACCCAGAAAGCAGCCTGGCTCTTAACTAAGTGCCCTACGGCCGGGCTCTCGTCCTGTTTACGGATGTCATGCTTTTGATTCCATGGCAGGATGGCCACCAGATAAACCTTCAGGCTTCACTTCGGGGAGGAACACCCACATGGCGGGTGTGGGCAAACGCACTGACGCGTCTCCCGCCATCAGCCAGATGGAGGTCTCTGTCGGAATTTCACACCATATTGACAGTGTCTTTCTGTCTTTTATTCTTGTATGTTTGTACTTCTGTCTTCTCAGTTCTGACCAATTGGAAAAATAGGTCTATATTCATGGCTAAATCTGCTGTTTTGAGTGGATTTCTCTGTGTTTAGGGTTTAGATTAGATGTTAAAAACAGGAAAATACTGGTTTATGGTGTATGTATTACAGCAGGTTCAGGTACCATCTAAGTCTGCGAGTGAATCTCCAATCAGTTTTTTTTAACTATGGGATTTTTTTTGTAAAGCTTGATGAGATGACATTTTTTTGTCCCATCTATTAATTTATTAAAACAAACACACAACATACATTTAATGCATGCATTGACTTGGATACATCTCTTATGTGATTAGCATGTTTTTTTTTTGTCTGTACTAAAATACAAAATAAAGTCAGACTGATATAACTATCCTTATATCACAAAATAACTACAACAATGACATTTTGGTATAGACATTTAAAATAATATGATGTGTAAAAACTAGGATAATTAATACATTTACAATACATACAAATATATATTTATACATATCAAATGCAAGGCATTGATACTTGCCTACAAAATCACATCTGGCTCTGCACCCTTTATCTAAATGCATTACTTCAGAGTTATGTGCCCTCTAGAAGCTTGCATTCTGCAAGTAAACATCCCTTTGTTGTGGCATCCCAAAGATGCACAAAATCACTTTCACTGACTATTAAATGAAATGTTCCCTTCTTGTGGTATGACCTGCCCAATCCGAGCAGTCCTTAGCCATCTTCATGAATCGGCTAAAAACCCATCTCTTCCATCTATATATGACCCTCTAACTCTCTATTCTAATTTTATTTGATCTATTTGTTGACTTGACCCTCTAAAACTTGCACTCTCTATTTGTTTTATAACTGCTTGTTTTCTTAAATAAACGGCCTCTAACACTAGCTTTCTTTTTTCTTCTTCAATTCTATCTACTTGTGTTTTTGCATTATTGCTCTTTTGTTGGTTTGATTGCTTTTACTGTCATAATTTCTAAGTTTCTTTGGATAAAAGCATCTCCTAAATGTCTAAATGTATATATAATAACAAAAACATAATCAAATAAAAAAGTGTTTATTTGGTACTAAATTAATACTTAACAGATATTTTATATTTTAATATTTAACAATCTATTATTATTAATAACTTTAAATATTGCCTGCCAGTTCAAAGTCATGTAGTGCAACCAATATACAGAATAAAATATAATATAGAATAAAAAATACATTTTGTATAAAATAAAAATAACAACACTGCTTATTTAGTATTAAATTAGTACTTAATACATACTAAATATTCACTAATATTTAATAATTATAAATGAAATATATTTTACAATAGATGTTATTTTTTATTTTATTTTATTTGTTGTGGATGCTCTTATTTGTCATTGGCCAATCAAAGCACAACCTAATAAACAGACACTATCTAGTCTTCCAGGGTAGCCAACCAGGAAAGCCCAGGTCTGAAGCATGACTGGGTGGGCGGCATTATAAGATGAAATCGGTGGAGAGGATCTGAGTTAATTAGCTTAATCAGATCGGTTAGAGGGGGAGGGGCCGTTAGGTGCATTGGGTGTCCCGTCCTTCAGCTCTGAGATCATCAGATGCCCATGGCGTTAATCCCCCAAATTGAAAGGTACCCGCTCATAGGGGTTAAAATGGCACCCGCTTCCGATCCTCAGGACGAGACAGCGAAATTTAATTTTGGAGCCAAGACTCCCTACGCCCAGTGCTGATTGAATTTGCACCCACAAATGCGATCCGGCGTAACTGGCAGGAGCAGGAAACACAGCGATGCTGCTGACTTTCCACTTCTGAATTCATAATTATGAGATTGTTGCGTTCAAGTGCTTTGTTGTTGGAAAGAATAGGAATCATGGAGGACACCAGGTTCAATCTTGCCTATTTCTTGGCAAAATCTTATTAAAGCCAAAATGTATTTAGTCAGTATCCAAATGATTTTTAATAAAATGTAGCATCCCATTCGTTGACAACCATATCAATATTACATGTGCTATTGTAGCTATACTTTCACTGCAATATATAGTCAGCTTGCTGATGATTCTGGAATTTAAGTCAAATAAGTACTTATAAATATGACATATGATGTTAAATACATGACTATAACAGCAAGATAAATTAATCTAGATGATGCTGAGAAAAAAAACATACAAAAAACTTTGTCACTACTCCAATGTTTAAGGTTTATGGCCCATTCATCTCAGAAATGCAGGAATGAAAATTATTTTTCAGTCATATATATGATTTGAAAGGCAGTTCATGTCCAAATTTACTACTTTTGTACAGTATATATTTATGAAAATTACTACTTACCAGTGTTGAGGAAAGTTACTTTTAAAAGCAATGCATTAAAATATTGCGTTACTCTCTAAAAAAGTAACTAATTACGTTACTTAGTTACTTTTTATGGAAAATAATGTGTTACATTACTTTTGCGTTACTTTCGCGTTACTTTTTAAATATGAGCAGGGCTTGATTGTTTTAATACAAGAAGTTCTATTTATAGCAAATGTAAAAGCCCTTTCACACCAAAAAGTGTAATGAATAAACCTCAGGCTGAAGGAAGAGTAAATTCACGTCTGTACAGCAGAACACAGGAGAAGATTCAACACTCTTCAACAATTAAAAAACAATCAAGCACAATTTTTAGTTTATCTAAAGTAATTTTTGCTTTTTAGTATGGTTGAACTGGATCATCAAAGGTCAGCAGCAAACACATTGGTTAATAAAATTAGATTAGATACATTTGTGTTGTTTAACATATTTAATTATTGCAGGTTTGTGTCATATTCTGAGTTTGTGTTTCACTGTTTTAATTAATTTATATGAATACTGAATATTTGCGAGTGGGATAAATTAATGCACGTTCACATTTAGTGTAGAACCACAGTAAGATAAAGTCAATCAATAAATAGGAAAAAAGTAACTATCGTTACTTTTTGAAAAAGTAACTCAGATATTTTCTTGTAAATTAAAAAGTAATGCGTTACTTTACTAGTTGCTTTAAATAAGTTATATTATTACGTAACTCATGTTACTTGTAATCTGTTACCCCCAACACTGCTAGTTACGTTTTGTATTTGCTTTTCTACACAGTCCCAATGACTGTTCTGGATTGCTAATGCTAGGTGTTTGTTGCAACTTCCTGAAGTAGGCCTACTTCTAGAAAATTACACCGGACTTTAAGAAATAAAACTTCAAATGTATCAATAATAATTTACAAAATGGAAGGCAAATTAACTGGATTCACAAAAAAGCTAAAGTTAGCCATAAATTTAGTAAATTATTGATGTTTATCTTACATGAGGGTGTCAACTTGAAGTCAATGTAGTCTAATAATCTTCTGCAATACCCTTTTCGTGAATTTTTTTAAGACAGGGTGGAATGTTTTGAAGCGAAACAAACCGACTAATACCACAAAATCTATTGATGTTTGTATTGTTGTTGTCCCACTAAAATGATGTCACTTGCTGGAGGATGATGTCAGTGAGGAACTCGCTTTTGCCATTTAAAGAAATATAACAAGATAAAAAAGTTATAAAAAATGTGATTACTACAACTACATTTTATTTCCAGAAAACATGTTTTATTTGACACATCTGATGAGATAAAGGGGAAAAATGGAAACGATGTAGAAAGAAAAATACAAATAAATAAACATTTCTTAATATGCTATTTTTCAGTGAAAACTCATGACAGCAACTGGATTTACAGTAGTTAAATATTTTTTATTCCGTTTAAAATTTATAAAAGTAATATTTATAAAATAAAACTCAATGTATCTAATATGTTAAGACATATATGATGGGGCATGGAAAATACAATGATATTATACAATTTGAATTCAAAAGTGCTCTTTTTGATATTCTGGTCTATTGCTGACCAGGTGATCTTCAATTCTAATGAGATTTAAGCTGGATAGGTCAGATGTTAATGTCACAAACAAAAAAATCAATTCTGATTATTTCTCTGGTATTTCTTTGGTATTTGGTGAAGGTCCCTTCCAGCAGCTAGAAGATCAGGTGGTCTGTTTTAACTCTCTCACAAAGTTTAAAGCAAATCTGGCCTAATTCCATGCGTGTTATTGCACGATAATCCTAATGTTATTCCCAGATCACATCTCCAGGGTACGAAGCAGGGTTTATTCGGATGGCCTGCCATTTTGTCTGTAAGTAATTGTAGTAGCACCTTGGGGGGATACCATTAAAACACTCGTATACACCACTGTGCGGTAAAACGATTACCTGCCGTTCAGAGACAAGCTAATCAACACACAATCTTTCTGATGTATATGCAACCGCTAAAGTGATATTATAATATCCTTTTGACTTAACTATGAGAAATCACACTCACTTATTTGATCGACCTCACTCAAGCTCAGAGTTTCGACCAAATGCAATAAGCCTTTGTCTATTTAAACACCTACTTCATACCATCCTTGTTCCGCAAAAGATAATTTACACAGACTGGAGTTAAAGACAAAATTATGTACTTGTATTCAAGGCAACATTTGCATATTAATAATGAATATGCAGCTATATGCACATACAGTACAACATTTCACTCTTTATTCTTCAATGTACTTAAAGGCCATTTAAAAACAAGCATGTTTTATACACTTAAAGGAATAGTTCACACAATTTGCTAACAATTTTGCTAATTTTCTCAATTTGCCACAAGTAATCCACACCACTCCAGTCCATCAGTTAACATCTTAAGAAGCCAAAAGAAGATGCTTTAAAAAATATGTTTTTAACTTCAAACTGTTGCTTCTTGCTACAATACGAGTACATAATCCGTAACACATCCTACAGTGAAAAGGTCAATCTCCTGTTGTTCTCTCACATCAAAATCCACCCACATATTTGTTTAGAGCTTTTTTGGACTGTAAGCAGTGCTTGACCAGTGCATATTTCTCTCCTGTTTCAGGCTAGATTAATGTTTACAGGATAAATCCATATTATAGATAAGGAACCCAAAGGTTTTAAATTAAAAATGCCTTAATTATGGATTTGTTTCTTACAAATACACATATTTTGTCTTCTCGAGACATTAACTGGTGGACTGGAGTGGTTACTTGTGGATTATTGTGATGTTTTATCAGCTGTTTGGACTCTCATTCTGACGGCACCCATTCACATCCATTGGTGAGCAAGTGATGTAATGCTACATTTCTCCAAATTTGATGAAGAAACAAACTCATCTACATCTTGGATGGCCTGAGAGTGAATACATTTTCAGCAAGATTCAATTTCTTAAATAATTAATTTAGTTGTTTGTTTCCATTTCCACTGTGCGCACTACAGTCTGCTTTTTTTTAGATGATTTGCATGGTATACAAGCCATGCATATAAACTTAAATAACTTATATCATTTGACACAGGCCTTTTTTCCCCCATGCACACAAGTAGGTCCATTAAGAGGTCACTTTCCTCATCAAATTGAATTTTTATTCAGGCTATTATTTATAAACCAAACAGCACAATGCTGAGTTTTAAATACATAAAACTGAAACAATGAAGCCGCTTGAGGATTCTTTTCTGATATTGCTGAGGTTTGAAATGAAATGTGGGCTCTTGTAAGTAGAATGCAATGTACTTTATCTTGTTGAGACACTGGGAAGACTGACAATGTCTGCCCTGAAAACAATGCCTTCAATACAGTAAAAACAGCAGCAGATGGGTTACAAAACTCAACTCCAATAAGCACTTGTCCCATAAACTTGACCTGAAAATGCAAATACACAATGCAGTGAATTATTTTGTAATTAGTAAACTGATAAAAAAAACGAATTTGATTGATTTCAATCTCTTGAAAAGCCCAGAATGTTACTGACAAAGCATCAAGTTTAGATATGCAATTAGGTTAAATTAGCTCCGATATTAAAGTGTTCAAATTCTAGGTAATGCCATAAATAGAATGATTAGAAGCGGTGCGATACGGCTCTTTTTCTAATAATTCATTTTGAAGCGAAGCTGAAGAGCATCAGAAATAGCTCTAATCACTTGAAGCCTCTGGTTTGAAGTGTTCTGCCTTTTCAAACTCTCCCACTTAATGCTTTTAGAAAAATATGAACTAATAATTGCGAACAATCAACGTGGCCAGATTATGACACGTTTTGCAACAAAACATTTCCACCCAACAAAACGGATAGATCTTGTAGTACTTCCTCATCCATATTGTAGTTTTGGTATGTTGTCCTTCATATAGAAATCTACTGGCCATATTTTAGTGTAACAAACAAATACTAAAACGTTTAGGGTTGGTAAGATTTTTTTTTTTATGTTGTTAAAAGCATTTTATTTTTCAGCAAGTGCGCATTAAATTGATTAAAAAGTAAAAGTAAAAAAATATATATATTTTGAAATATTATTACAGTTTAAAATAATATGTGCGTGTACTGTGTATATTTTCATATAATTTATATTATAAATAAATGTATTTAATATATATAAATATATATATTTTTAAATATATACATGCATGTGTGTGTATTTATATATACATAATACATATACACAGAGCACACACATATATTATGCAAACAAAAACTTTTGTTTTGGATGCGATTTATCGCAATAAATCGTTTGACAGCACTAAACATACCATAACATAATACAAATTGTAACATTATAAACGTTATTAATGATTGACATTTTGTTTTTGACATTTCTTGGAGAAAGATTTGATTATACATTTGCATTTAATACAAGTCAGAATGCAGAATGTTACAATTATGAAAATAGAAATTGTGAAATATATTAACCCAAAATAATAATATATTACTTTAATATTAACATTACAGTGGGACTTCAATATAATTATTTTAAATGGTTTAAATATTTAATATACATATATATATATATATACTGATGAGCTAATGAGTCACAAAGTCGTCATCCTTTATATACTAATGGAATCATTTGTTACTAATGTATACAATTTTATAACTAGAATTAAACTAGAATTGTCATTTTTCATAGTAGAAATCAAGTTCTCCCAAACTGTTAATATACATAACAGAACAGCTTGTTTTTATATGAAATTCTGGCGTTTTCTGATGCCAAACCACTGACCCAATCTTCCCTTGAGGATCCTAAACACTGGACAGAACCCAGAGTCATGAATGAGGATCCGTTGAGGTGTTCCCCTGTTTCACTTAGGACTGTTTTGCACAGGATGTGATGGAGACCAACTGGCTTTTACAGCCCCTGACCGTGACTTCCTTCATTAAGTCACCTCTATTTGAATCTCCAGCCCTTGTAAAGCTGACCATTTGTCCCTGACAAATTAGCTTTGCCTCAGTGGAGCGCTGCAATAAAAGCCCTTCACTCATCTTTTAGCTGCTCGATGTTATCTTGTCATGTCCGGCTCTTCCTCGCTCGTTTCTCACGTTAATTACACGGAGACGCTCGCTCCACAAGGACGATTCTTAGAAAATCAATTTATCTAGGAAGTTTATTACTTGTTAATTTAATTTCAAAGTCCTCATTTTGCAATGGCACTTCCCGGTGGTTTTGATGATTCCATCCCACTTTGTGTTCCAGTGCTTATTTGTATTTTTGATCACTTTAATGTGCTCTTTCTAATAACAAGTACTGATTTCCTTCAAAAACTGGGCTTATTTCTCAGTGAGCTGGTAATTTTCCTCATGTACTCGGGTGTCTAGACAGTCCCACAGTGTAAGGAGGTGCGAGGTTTACAGTGCTGGTGTCATTTCAAGTCATTAGCTGTCATTTTTCACTCTTTCAAGGAAGGAACGAGCGAAGCCCCCCAAGACAAGAAGCGTCGTCGGCCATTTGCCCTCGAGCGCGAATCTGCATATCACAGGTTTAGTCTCAGATGAAAGGGCTTCCTGACAGCTGCTACATGTTCATCTGGACACTGAGACTTTTAGAGACTTTTAGGGATACGTTGCTTTGATTTTGTGTTTTTGGTTTAAAATCTCTAAAAAGGCATAATCAAAATAATCAAAGAGGGTTTTGCAAGAACTGAATGTTTTAAAAGCATTTGAGTGTCTGAAATAAATTAAAGATATTAAAAGGGATGGGGATTTGTGTGACCATGCAAAGAAAATGTCATTTTTAAGACTAGGTGAAGACTGGGTGAATCCAAACTAAACTAAACTATAAATTTAATGTGCAATAAAGATAAATATTCAGTTGAAAGTATAGTCAGTAAATGTGCATTTAAATAAAAAACTCTGTATTTGTATTGTACAAAACACTTTTTGTATTGTATTATAGTATTATTTTACTATTTTAAATTTAAATGTTTTACAGTAAAGTTCATGTGGAATGTGTTTATTTTTTTCATATTGCATACTTTTCATGACAACCAAGCATGTAATTTATAATACACTACCAGTCAAAAGTTTTTGAACTTTACCAAGTATTAGATATTGTTGACATCTCCAATTGCTTTCCATTTAATCTCACTGAAATTTGTGTTTTCAACTGCTTACATTTTCAAAACTTTGACTATTTTTTCAAAACTTTACCCAAATCCAAGAATTGCACATACAAAATACCTCGCATCTCTTGCTAAATGAAGCTCTGCATTCAAAATAGCACAAACACATCTCAAAAGCAAACATTTGCAAACCTTTGCCATAATATTAATTCCTGTTCGACTTTTGTGTGTTACATAGAGATTTGTGTGTTGTGTTTTGCAAAAAGTGTTTAATGAAATTGAAAACTGAGTCAAAGGCTGAAAATTAGCGAATGGTTTTGCAGATTTAGTGTGTGGTTTTGGCATTTGAGTGTCAAGTAAAGATTTTGTGTGCAAGCGGAAAAAAGCTGTACATGTAATATGTCATTATAATTTGTAATTAGTTCCCAAGTAACAGAAAATGAGAACTCTCAGAAAGTTATGAACAAACGTTCTCTGATAAGATCTGAAAACGTTAGCACCAAAATATTATTTATGTATGATTTATGGAACTTTTTTCCCCTGTTGGACATTCGTGTAACTTTTTTTATGTTACTACTTGCTTTAGAATATGCAGAGAAATTTCAAATGTAACATTTCCATATTTTTCGCAAAATTATGAAACCGAATGTTCCCTTAATGTTTGCATATCCAATAAAAAATTATAATAAATACATAAATTATTAATTTATATAAAAAATGTCATGTTAGTGTAGACAACTCTTTTATATGAAACAAAATCCAAACTTATGTCCTTGCCAGATTTGATACAGAAAGGCCTCTTTTCAGTGTCATTGCTTCAATCCTTCTTGCACTTGGTAGCTCTGCCATTTAGCATTTGTCCACAGTCCATCTTCAAAGAGATGTCTATGAAAGATCAGATATGTTCTGACTATAGTCTTGAGATTTGGTGCTTTCTTTCAGCATTTCTTATTCTGATGTACGATTGACATGGTATTCAAGCTTGAAAGAGGTTAACTGCCTTGACATTAAACCCCTTCACATTGCACCGATATCGCACCTATAACAGCTAAATTAATGTGATTTGTAAATATGAATCTTTATAGTGTGCATGTCTTGTTTTAATGGAGTTTTGCTTTGATGTGGTTTAGTACAGCTGGTAATGTTTGGACGCCAGCGTTTGACGCTCATTCCTCGTGTCGTTTATAGTGATTTACGGTACTGCTAGCTACGACACTACTCTCTTCTGCTGGGATAGCATTGCTTATTTATGCCCTTTTGTGCTTCTGTGTTCAGAGTAGAGCTGGGAAATATTAATACATTTTGCTACCAATATAAACAACATTATTAATTCGAGATACAGGATTTGTGCGTATATATTCATCACGAAAGCACAAACAAACATTATCCGATACTCAGGATCGGTATCGAATTAACTCCGATATCAGGGAATTAATCATTTTCATAAATGGTGATGCACCAGATCAGCCTGGAATCGACACATAGATGAGCCCCAGAGACAGACAGTGAGGAGACCGATATCCATGGGGAAAGACCCTGGAAAGACCACTTACAATTTGACCGATATTCTGGTGCGTATATTACTTGCCGCTGTCGCCTTCTGCTTAGTGGGGAAATTCCAGCAAAATCATCGACTTGATTGCAGATATTATTTAAACTGAACTGACTGGAAATGCCATAACATTCAAAAATGAGTGTTACATCCTGTATTTTACATTATTGACACAATTTGCCTATTTTATATTGTGCAGTGCTTTGTTACAAGTGTTACAAATTGTTAAAAGTGCTATATAAATAAAGGTGACTTGACTTGACTTGACTTCTGAAGCCGTTTCATTGTTTAAAGGTTGTTCCTGTGGCTCAGTGGTAGAGCATTGTGTTAGCAGTGCAAAAGGAAGTGGGTTCGATTCCCAGGGAACACACATACTGACAAAACAATTATAGCCTGAATAAAGCTTTATAGCTTTGGATAAAAGCGTCTGCTAAATGCATAAATGTAAATAGATATACACATATTATATATACACACACACACACATATACACACATATATATATATATATATATATATATATATAGGTTAGCTAGCTTTTGGGGTATGAAAAGGTTTCTTTAAATGACCTTCTTTCATTTAAGGCGGTGATAAACAGTGTTGCTGTGCTGTCTGTAATCACACGCTCTTTATCCTGTAGTGTCACTCGTGGAACAGGAAGTGAGGGAGACTGTGACTGTGTGTATGTGTGTGTGTGTTTGTCTGGTGAGGGTGAGTGAATTCACACCATCCCTTAGAGTCTCAATGAGATTCACAGCTCAACTATCAAAGCAGATGTACCTGTTAAAAAACAATTTTCTCTGTTTGCATAATTTGGAAAGGTGAAAGTATGAATTAATACTGTGACTAACAGTTTTTATTTGCGTGATCCAAATCAAGGAGACATTGTTGCTGGTTCTAAAAAGAGCACGGGGGAGTCATTACACATTTATCTCCAGTGAATATTTATGTTACCTAATGCAAAAAATGGAAAACAAAAAGTCACCATCCCAAGGCTATTTAATAGGCAAAATATAAACAATTATGAAACATATCAGTCAAACAGCACATAAAGTAGCATACATAAATGCCAAACCATTGTTTCGACTAACAAAAATTGTAAACAAGTTAACAGAAATTGACTAAGTATAAAACATATGTGACTACTTGTCATAGAAAAACCATTCAACCATTTAAAAAAATAAAAATAAAATGTAGGATTTATGTATGCTAGAGCATGGATTTGTTACTTTTAAATAGTTAAATATTTTTGATTTGAGGCATTCAGAAAATAACCCTAATTAGTTCCTTAAAAATGAACAGCATCCATTCAGAATCACTGACAGAATAACCACATTTTAAAAGTAATAATAATAAAATAATATAATGAGCAAATAAACCATTACTTCAATTTTAGTTGACGTAACCCCTTTGGTAGAGGAAATTAGGGCAGAGTCTATTTATAATACAGTTGAACTGGAGGATGCTGTTGAAAAAAAAAGAACAGAACGCATGAAAGAACAGATACAATTAAGTGTGGGAACGACTAATGAATCACAGCTCCTGTGGTGAAGCCATTTACAATGTTCACACTCTCCCAGTCATCTCCCAGCGCTTGTTTTGGAGGCCTTCCATACTCGCCTGCCGCTGTTGAGGCTTCTGGATAATTTAATGTGAGGGATATTATTATTTAATCAAGTATCAGGAAATCAGCCTTTGTTAACACAGTGAGCTGTCCGGAGAGAAGAATAGCAGAACTAGAACAGCAATAATCATTAAAACTGGTAGGGGGGAAAAAGAGTTTACTTCTAATGATGTTCTATGTGTATTCGTTGAAAGAAAATTGCATCATGATGACCTTCGGCTTTATTGCGCTGCTATTGATTGTTTTGGAATAGAGATGTTGCAAGTGGAAGGAAGGAAAAGTCAGTGATATTTGGGGTGTGTAAGAACATTTAATTTTGAAACAACAAATTCCAAAAAAAGCAACAATAATGATCAGTAGCAATTTAAAAATAAAATTGTGGAGGACACCACACGCAAGCTTGCGTTTTAAACTCCAGGTTTTAGGTTGGTTTGCACAAGAAGAAGAATAAGCTTGGATATCAGCATTGATTTATTATCTCTTTGGCGATTTATTAAAAGACCTGATTACATTTCACTTCTAATTATATCCTGTATAATTGAGTATGTGACGAATAAACGAACCTTGAACCTTGAAGTTAAATTAAGTTAAACCATTTAAAGGGGTCATATGATGCGATTTCAAGTTTTGCTTTCTCTTTGGGGGGTTACAAGCTGCATAGATAAGATCCCTGAAGTTGCAAAGACTAAAGTCTCAAAACCAAAGAGATTTTATTTATCAAAGTTAAGACTTTGCCATGCCCTCCTAAAAAGGCTCATTCAAACACGCCCCCACATGTCTACGTCACAATGTGGAAATATTTGCATAATCCCGTCCAAATGTTCACGCAAAGAAAGAAGGCGTGGTTTCACTAACCACAGTGTTGATGCAGCCGTGTCAGGGAGACGCTGTGTGTTTCTATGCGAAAGCAAAAGCACTTTATTTGGCCTTTCCGAAAATAGGTGAATCCAAAGCAAAGTAGATTAAAGTAAAGTAAAAGTTGAAGTTATTATCAATATACTTGCATTCAAATAAAAAGATCTGTATTTTTCATTGCACAATACACATTTGGTATATTGTATTGTATTATAGTATTTTTTTATGTTTGAATTTTAAATGTTTTACAATAAAAAAAAATGTCATATTGGTTGCATTTCATGAAAACCAAGCATGTCTTTTATAGTTATATTGTGTTAAATATTATATACTTAAATATAATGTGGATTTCACAGCTTAATTTAGTTTTTGAAGAATTTGATAGTCATTTTTAAAGTTTTGTTGACAATTTACAAATATTAAATATCGCTGAGATCTCTATTTGCTCTTCATTTAATCGCATTGCAAAATATAAGATATACAAAAAAAAAAATCATTTAAAATTGTAATTAGTTCTCAGCTAACAGGAAATGTTCTCAGAACTTTAACCAGGGTTCTGACAAAGTTCTCCCAGAGTTATGAACAAATATTCCATTGTTTGTTCAAAGTTATCTGGTCTCTAATTATGATTTTGATTTAAAAATACTGCCATTGTACTAAATTCTCCTAACTGTATATTCATTAATTTATCTTGTTTTGTGGTCCACAGAATAAAGAAAGTCATACAGATTTGTTAATGGCGACATCATTTTTATTTTTGGTAGCAATATGCCATTAATAATGCAATGTTTTCTTTTGAATTCATTGTTCCACTTGTTCCCCTTGAACAATCATCGACCATTTCTATAGTGTGTACTGCGGGTAAATTCAGCCATTACTCATCTACTTATAGTAGTCTATATACATAGTCACAAATAATTACATCCAAATGGGTTGGTTGCCTGTTTATAGCTATAAGATGGCAATTTTGGTAGTGACTCCTATATTCCAAAGAAAGGAAGGCCAAGAAGACCAACAATGACCCAGGAAGATGTGCCATTTCACATAAATGGTTAATGTAGTGTCCTGTAACAAAAAATGACACATCATTATTCTTGTCCACCTGCAGAAGAAACATTGACCTTCTTGGAAATGGACTTGACCTCTTCTGGCCCCTTAAAGATCCTGCAATCACAAGGCTCTGCTTGACCCCAAGAGCCCAGTCAGACAGAAGCGGTGTCATTGGGGGTCACATCGGCGATCAACTCCACGAAAGCCTGCTTAACCTCAAGACCAAATTCACAGAGAGAAACCAAGCAATAATAATCGCTTCAGACTGCTCTTCCACTGACTTTGATTAAGGAGAAAACGAGGAAAACTGGCCATATGTGCTAGTGGTGGGTGAGGAATGCCACCCATTTTGTTTTTAGAACAAGGAGGTGGAGGGAAAGAGATCATGTTGAAAAGGTTTCATATGATGCCAGCTCCAAAGGAGATGCTTCATGCTTAGATTGAGCTAATTTTAATGCTGATTATCTGGGCATGCAGAACAGGCCTTGGTCATTATGTGATCGTTGCCCTTTTCAAAAACGTCTGTGAGACACATGTATCTACATTTGCAATAGACTACCAGTTTTCAGATACACCCGAAGAACATTCCAGATCTTGCAGCTTTCTTCGCTTAAAGTGAATCTGACATGCATTAAGTCAAACAAAAGTATAGATTCTGGTTCTCTTACGCGATTCATAATGAAGGTATTCATTCCCTCACATCAGACTGCTTCCACGTCCTGTGATTGGCTTCATCGGAGTACCTCACACATGTCGTTCAGTCATCGGGTCACTGCCTACAAATTATTACATATTGTTGAAGTCATAGAATACAGCCTAGGATGATTTCGCCGAGCTATGATATAAATGTCATGGTAATCAGTGTGTCTTGAGACATTGCGGCCAAATCAACCCGTGGCACCCGCAGGGGGCAGTCTATTGGGAAAATGTTTTTGCTTGTTTATGGCGGAACCATGAGGTTCACATTAGACATACTAGAACATAACTTAAATGTAACTCACAGAAAAAAATTATGACATTGAATGGTCAGTGACACCAACATTAGTTCCACAGCATTCTGTTTAGTTTGCTATAGAACATAGTTAAAATAGTCCATGTAACATCAGTGGTTCAACCTTAATTTTATGAAGCTACAAGAATATTTTCATGCACCAAGAAAACAAAAATAATGATTGTAATTCCATCTGAATGCAGGCTCCTCCGTCAGCAGCATCGTGCCTGCATTGTGATACTCTCGTAAATGTGTGTCGAAGACTAAAACGGAAGAGAAGAAATTGTGGAATAAAGTCTATATGTTTGTTTTCTTTGTGCACAAAAAGCATTCTTATAGCTTTAGAAAATTACGGTTGAACTATGTCACGTGGAATATTTGAACAATGTCCTTTCTACGTTTCTGGGCCTTGAACAAGTCAGTTGTGTTCCTGTCTATAGAAGGTCAGAAAGATCTCAGATTTCATCAAAAATCTTAATTTGTGTTCTGAAGATGAAGGAAGGGCTTGCATTTGGACGACATGAGGATGAGTCATTAATGACAGAAGTTTTGGATGAACTATATCCTATTAAAATGCTAGTTCAAGATTTGAAACTATGCTAGACACTATGCAAAATATTTTAAAACAATGTACATTGCTGAGGTTTCCAGCATTCCTTTGGGTAACTATTACTTTGAATATAGTTTTAAAATATATTTCACAAATCTGTCCTCTAGTTCTGCTATTCAAATGTCCATCTCCACTGGAGAAATATAATTCCATTACAGAATAAAGTGACTGACACAGAGGAATTTTGAGAAACTCTGAGAAGATGAGTAAAGACAGTCCATATCTTCTCTACAGCTCTAGGATGTCAACAAAATCAGTCAGTCTCCACCTTAAGATTTCCTTAAATTAGGTTAAACAAGAGAGTTCTGTTTTCTGTGATTTTTTTTTTTTTACATCATATCCTTATTCTTCATCTCTAACAACTCTAAGATGACCCTTTCTTTGGCAATCTGAGATCCAACTGCCAAGCAAGAAAATAAGTACAGTGAGAAAGCCTCTTTGTGTGATCTTCCTCTGTCAGTGAGAAGATTGCTCTTCTTAGAAGCGTTCGATGGCCAAGGATCAATCAAATATCTGCTCCTCATTGGGTTTTCCCAAAGAACAGATTGAGGACACATTGAGTCGCTCTTCAGCTGATCTGAGCCTGGCTGTCAGATGCGCCCATTGAGTGGCACCTTTTGAAGTTGGATTAAATGTTTTAACATGCATTGTTTAGAAAAGGAAATAAACTTTGAACAAGGCGAATGAGAGAAAGAGAGACAGAAAGATGTTCTTGTAAGTTTACCGAGTGTGGGAGCAGGAAAAGAGAAAAGGGGGAGAGAACGGAGAGTTAATTCCCCAAGAGGGATCCCACGCGGGCATTAATCTTCACCGTTTGACAGCCCTGAAAGTTTTTTAGAGAAGCACTGTTTCCTTGAGCCATTATAATGCTTCACTCAAGCAAAACCCCCTTTTAGACGGGTGGGGTGGTCCCTGAGGGAGGACTCTTGTTTGATTCTGCACACCGCTGCCTCACGGAGGCCAATGTTGGAGGGAACAGGAAGCTACGGACACACTCACCATGTCCGCTTCACACTATTCTTCCCTTGTCTGATCTTCTCTGAAAGTAAATGATAAGCAGTGTACACATCCCTGGACATCCTGTGGAATCTCTTTTAACTTTCAGGAAGAATATTACTCAATGTCCAAGAGAACAAATTCATCAAAGCATGCTGTTCATGTATATATCGGAAAAGGAGGGCTTTGATTTGGTTGGGGAAATCATACCTCAAATAACATTTTTGAGAAGTGTGCTATTACTTTTCATTGTGATCAGACTTAAAATTATTTGGCAGCATAATGAGAAAACGCATGTATTCATATTTTAAAGGGCATGCCCTTTTTTCAAGATGTAATATAATTCTGAGGTGTCCCCAGAATGTGTCTGTTACGTTTCAGCTCAAAATACCCCACAGATAATTCATTACATCATTTTGAAAATGCCTATTTTGAATCGAAGCAGAAACT
Source organism: Ptychobarbus kaznakovi (assembly GCA_027422405.1). Classification (NCBI taxonomy): domain Eukaryota; kingdom Metazoa; phylum Chordata; class Actinopteri; order Cypriniformes; family Cyprinidae; genus Ptychobarbus; species Ptychobarbus kaznakovi. The sequence continues at coordinate 17,250,782 of CM049815.1, forward strand.
CGCTGGTTTCATTAATGTCTCTTTAAATGCAAACGAGCTGCTGCTCCCTGCCCCTTTTTCCAGAATAGGGCTGTGCCTTTACAGCTCGTTCCACGATAGATCTCCAACAGTCTGTCACGCTGAAATTATGTGTTTTAAACCATATCAGTTTAAATTCAAATTAAATAAAAAACGAAAATCACTCACTGCTTTTGAATAATTTCTGTAGCTCTAATACAAACATATGTATTACTTGAATGCTGCTTTTAAAAGCTCCAGCGTGAATATAAACATGGTGGATTGTGTTTGGCTCACTCAGGGCGGGGTTTCTGCTAATACAGCAGTGTCCGTCAACAGTCGAAGGCGGGGCTTTTAAAATGTGATGTCACTGCTTGATTAATGATTCATGGTGATTAAAAAAGGAGCAGGTGGATTTTTATCATTATAGAGTGGTTGTGTAGGCTACACACACTGCCAACACACATTTCAACAACATGTAAAAGTGAATTTTGCATAACAGGTGCCATTTAAATTCTGCTAAAGAGTAATTATTTCTTGACTATTCAATATCCAGCAGCTAAACACCCTCGGTAGATATTTACAGAAAGGGGACATATCAATTACTATCTCAGTAATGTCATTAATGGTAAATGGTGGTCAACAGGAAGTTAAAAGTGCCCCTGTCTGGCACAGACTCTCAAATGCACCTCATACACACAGCTCATTGTCTGTCTGGTTCTGCTGCAATGCTCTGACAGGGCTGCCAAGGGACTGTACTTGTTGTCACTGGATGTCCTTCAAAGAGAAACAGCCCAGATCCTCTGTATCTGGAAAATAATTTAAATTCAGCCCAGCCACAAGCAAGGGTCAAGGCCGCTGACCACCCTGACCGTTTCAAAATCAGCCAACAAATTAGTTTCTTAACCTGTAACAGTTCAAGGACACTTAATGTCTGTAAACAGAAGCAATAGAATGGACAATTTATGATGCAGTTTAACATAAGCACGGAGTCTTCATTTGATACGCAAGTATGCAATGCACTTATCCTCTGAAAACTAGCACCAGTTGTACTCAAGGTCTCTTTCCTATTTGCACTGCTGACGCTTACAAATCTACAGCTTTGTGTGGTCGGCATTGGTGTTTGAAAGCTTAGAAACGTGCTGTGTAGTATCAGCATGATGACTGCTCAGTTGAAACCCTTGGTTAATTACTCTCTAGTTCTTTCCTGTTTCACAAGGAAAATGGGCCAAGTTTCCACTCTTTGGATCCTCTTGTTTGAAGTGGACCCCTCTCCAGTTCTCTTTTTCTTTTGCTCATCCACATTCAAGCACTGCCTAGTCTCTTAAATAACACAGCCCCTTCCCATTGTTCCCTTGGGGGTACCTTTGACCACATCGTTAGGGCCTAGAAAGGATGCACACTGGAATGTGCCCACACTGGGGCTTCAACCTAGCAGGGACAGTGTTTGTTTAATTGCCTGTAATTATCTTCAAATTGGAAGGGGGTGAGGGAACATCGCATGTGTGCTCAGCTTGCCGTGGCTCGTTACATCCGAGCGGCATGGGAGATGCGTAGCTAAACCAACACAGAACTGTGGCATCAAGCCACTGGGAAACAAATGCGCCTGTTCGAAACTAGAACACATATTGTTGTCCTCTACATGGCCATGGATGCATGCCAGTGCAAATTCCGAATTTTTCATTTTTCATCTCTCTGTGACTTTGAACTGAGCAGTAAGTGGCAGTTGGATTTTCATGGGGTTTGATGTATGTACTTGTATAACAAACAAATTGTTGGGACCTGGGTCCATGTGAAAGGCATTAACGAAACCAAAGGCATAGATCATCCATGGTTCATACTGCTGAAATACCCCACCATGAAAAGATTATGATCTAAGACACCGATGCATACTTGCTTTCGGCACCAATGCCAGACCTTTCATGACAAATGGAATAAGCACAATCGTGCCTTGAAATGGGCATATTGGCTTGGTTCTGTCCACTCAATCCATTGAAACACTGTCCATCATCATCAAAAGTGTATTAATAGACAGGACACAGCGATTGGATGCAGTGCTGATGATGGATTGGTCCAACAGCCACGCTTAGGGTGCATTTCCAGAGACTCCAACGCCAGACGCCATCATAGACAGATGAAAGCGTTGGCCTGGCCTGACCCATAGATTCTCAGTCTTGGGATGAGCCCAGTCCAGACATATGCAACCCAAGACTGATTGAATGATTGAATGAAATTGCCCCTTGAAACAAGGTCACCCCTCTTGGTTTGGCTGTTCAGACCCCATTAAAAGGCAAGATGATACATAACACAAGTAATTAGTTTTGATGGTTCAGCTGAGTGGAAGTCACTTATTCTTTTTTTTCAATGGATTTGACTCTACTCTTGTCAGATTTGTGTCATGCCTGGCATCAAAAATACATCTGGACGCCAATGGGAAAATTGTAGATCCCTTCTATTTCTCTCAACACCAGTCAGTTGAAGTGTTGATAAAAAAAGGAATGGACACTGAGAAAAAAAAGGACACCACGGTTTCTCGTGTCTATGTGAATAATGGCCAGGCTTGATTGGCCTTGGGATCCAGCTGATCAATACCTCACAATGTTAACAAGTATCCCCCCCCCCCCCGTTGTATTCCCAGAACAAATCTATTAATGATTTTCTCCCATTATCACCCTTTTATGCCAGGTGAGACAACCAATCAATTCATATCAGATACGTAAAAATGAATACCAAAATAACATAAAATAAGTCAATTTCAGAAAGAAATAAAGGGCACTTGTGATTTGAAGTTCACTGTCATCATGTGCGCCTGCTCTTGATCGTTCTATGTGTAATGGGTTTTAATTCAACACCCTTTTCAGAGCAAAGTATTTCTTTGAAGTGGTTAATTTGAAGAACTTTCTTGAGGCAATGTCAAAACTTGCTTTGCAGTTCATTATGGTTTGATTTTTTTTATAATTCAAACAATAACAGTCAGTTAAAAAAGGGCAGAAGGAGTGTGAAGAAAATATGCCTTTTAATTAGTAATAAATCTAACATTGAACTCAATCTGAGGTTACAGTAGAAATAAGTTTAGATGCATTTGTTGTTCTTAAGATTGTTTATTTTTTTTGGTGGTGCCAGCTCTTCATGCATTCACATAAGGTGAAGGGATTTCAAATCACTGTCTGCACATGTGGCATTTTCATCACAGCACTAATCTAAATAAGCGTTAATGCTACCATGACAAGAATGAATGGCACAGGGGAAAAAGCTATGGGTGCGTCCTCCTCACAACCTGCAAAATTCTCATTTGCTCCATGTGGAAACATATAAAGCGGGTAGTTCAAGCTGTAACATCTGATTGGATGAGCCATATTCAAAGCCTTTGTAAAATCGCTGATATAAGCGCATCTGTTGCCTTACATCATTTGAATAATATTAGGTTTTCAGTATCACCTAATTAAGTTTAATTAACTATATTACATTATGCAATCATTGATTATTATGAATACTACTTATGTTTGCTATACTATAGACTTGTGGGCAGTTTTGCCAATCTGTGCAAACAGTGACATCATACGCATAATATTAGATATACAATTTGCTCCCTCGTTTTAAATAAATCTAATTTATTATTTTCCTGATCACATTGTCAGAACATATGACATGACTTGACATGACTTAACAGAAAAATTATTAAGAGAATGCAGACAGGAAGTAGAGCAAACTATTATTCCGTGTGCACAATTTACTTAAAATGAGGGAACAAATTATTATATTGAGCGCACGATTTACTTAAAACGAGGGAACGAATCAGTAAATCATGCACACGCTTTGATAAACCGAGGGAATACATTAGTAAATCATGCACACAATCGTTACTTTGTTCTGCATATCATGTGCAGGCCTCCATAGGTTTGTGTGCAAATATGTAGTGTTTTAGTAGATTGCTGTTGTGTAAACGTACCCTGAGTGCACCAGAAGTTCTCTAGATGCCATCTTCTGGCAAAATGAGTGAATTTGTTATTGAGGTGCACTATGTATGTGTATAGGGAACGATTTCTGGTGCAACCCTGGTCTTTTCCTGATTTTCTTCCTCTCTTTTTCCACGTGTTTCATCTTGAATGGGCTATGGGGGGGGGGGTCAATTCATCACAAGTTATTCATGCATAACCTGGATTTTATCTCAATTCAGAGAGTTTAAGCACTTAGCTTTGTGTTATAACTGACAGCACCCCTCAACCACAGCATGACCTCTCATGGTTTATCGTTTTATTTTCTTTCAAAAGAAAAAATATTTTTGTTGTGCAAACAATACCATTTGTTGAGTCTGCAGATTGTGACTTCTAAAACTATTAACTCTTATATTTTTGATTATAGATACAAATAGGCTTAAATTCTCCCTCACCCAAACCCAACAGCTTTTGAACTTAGACATAAACCAAAGGGGGTTGGGGAGGTGTAATACGCTTAGTAAAGAGGGTATACATACCATATCGTCTTCCCTTCCAGATGTGTGGCCGGGGTCAGGACAGTGTGTGTGTACAGGTCTAGTGCACTGAGGAATGTCACACTTGCTGGCACTTGACGCCACTGACCTGTCACGATGACGAATGGTGAGATACAGACCCCCACGGTCCCAAAGCGCACAGACCCCAGGAGCAAACATAAAACCATTCCTCACTCGAGATCTTTATTAAGATTTTATTTTAAGCCTTCCCACCATGTCATAGTTTATGTATGTGTCCTGCATAATTCATAAGCACTCGTTTTGCAGTGGTCAGCATTACGCTAAACACACAACATGATGGCATAATGTAAAATGGGAATTGGAAATAAATAAATAAACTCAATTTCTGCATTACTGGAATGAATCTGAAAGTTTATTTTAGACTCAGGTTGTGTTGCCCAGGAACAGACTGGTGTCAGATTCTGACTGGTGTTAATTTATGTTAACTGCTCAGAGTTACGCTCGAATTGCAATCAATGGAGCCACGGCTTTGAGCCAGAGATTGACCAGTATTGAAAATCTTTTTCACTTCCCTAACTTTTCACCGGGCAACCCGCAGTATGCAGATATATCTAAATCGAAGCCTTTAACCCTGCAATGTTTTTTCAATAAAACTGCATTTAATGCCTTGAGCGATGTTTGGGCCTGGTGAAAGTGCGATGCAATGAATTTGGCTTAGGTGTTTGGATTTTATGATGCTATTTCATTCATATTTTCCACAGGCAATTTATCCTGGAATTTAAATTTCTCTCAGCAAAAATGCAAACCCATTCCCACATTGTGCACACCGCAATTTACCTCACTCCCAGCGGAGTAAGACACACAAACACTCACTCTCTGTCTCCCCCTCTTCACACGCACATATACACACACTAAATACCATCCTTATGGGGAAGGATTTCTTTTCCCTTTGGTAAATCTTCTGGTAATCACACACATATATCAGTGTAAGCTTTCTGTGTCAGCGCTAAAGACATGCAGTGGAATATTTCTATGCAAAAATACAAGGCAGTAATTTAAAATGTTGAGAGGTTTTGTAAACGACATTAACTTGTCAGTCACGGTGACTCTTTTTCAGTTGTTTTTCTTCTAGCATGCTAAGAATTGCACGCAACTTCACTAGCATTGAAAGCTAGCATGTTAGTTACTGTATTCTACGCAGTAGCCTATATAATGTACTATATATGTTAGGTTTTCTATTTTTATCCAAAACTTGTGTTTTGGCGGTCCTGTCCAATAACATGCCAAGAAAGAGAAGAAACGTTTAAAGTTGTGGTTATTACTACCAATCAATTTGTCACATTTTAAACAGACGGTCAGGTTGAGCACAATGTGGGATACAATATTCTGTGCAGTGTGTTCTTTTTCATATACTGCATATGTTGGCAAATACAGTAGGTCATCTGGGTTATCCATCCAAACATTTTTGTACACTGTTCATGCTGTATACAGCATAAATGGTTCAATGGTAGCATGACAACAGTAACTCAAAATGGCATAACAAATTAAAACCATTTTTTTATTTTAAAAAGCTGCTGTTGTTGCTTTCAAATTGCAGTCAGCCACTTTTTAATATTCACATCACTCTGACAAATCTGGTGCCAGACAGGTAGGTTTTCAACTAATAGCACACACACAGTGTGTATGTGAAGAAAAAAAGTAAAAATTGAAATAAATACACATATACAATAAAACATATTCTATAATATATACATTTATTTTTATTTAATTTTGTTTTATTTATGCCCCATTGCTAGCTTTGTTTAGGTGTGGGCTAGGGGTGGACTTCCATGTTTGTTTTTAATCTCCCCCTAAATATAGTATGTTTCCATAAAAATAATTTTACACGAATTCATACGAAATCGACACCTTGTAAAATACTAAAATTTTCTCATGAGATCGAGTTGGAAATTCCAACAAACTCTCATGACATTTCATAATTATTGTATGTTTTGTTGAATTGGTGGCTAATTCATATGTTTCAATACAATCCCATTTGCATGTTTTCGCACAATCGGTTTACGCCCAACTGTTGGTTAGGTTTATGGGTGGAACTTCTATTTTTTTATATATGCAAACCATGTGTTTACTATTTATTTTTCTCTTGTGATCAGATTGAAAATTCCGTCAGTCTCATTGAAATTTGTAACTATTTTACGTTTTGCGAATTGGCGGCTAATTCTGGTATAATCCCTTTCATATTTTGTTGTACAGTTTGTCTAAAGGTGATTTTAGGGGCAGAGCTTCCAGCTAGCATTTTCCTCTAAAAATTGTATGTTTATATATGAATCACACTGTATTTGTCCGAAAATTTGCTCCTTGTGTTCAGAATTTCAAACAAAACGTGAACTTCTCCGGTGCACAAAGGCTAGCCAATCACAACAGAGATCATTCCTATGCATAAGTCTTACAGTGGTTTAAAAAAAAAACATTTTTAAGTGCGCTTATTGAAAAAAATGCAAATAATAAGTCCTTTTAAATGCATCTGTATCTTCAAGAGATCTTCATCCATAATTTTTCATCTGACAACCAAATAATTTACATTTATGTGTAAACTGTATAAGCAAAACGTTATTGTTACTATATTTTCAAGAGCTTTTAAATGAAACTGTAGCTTTCACTGATATTTGCATTAATTTACTTTTTGTGCTTCAACATCGCATAACCTATTATTAAGAAAGCTGCAGCTGGCTTCTCAGCATTTAAAGTGGTCAGTCATCCAAATTTACACTCATTCTGTTCAGAAGTGGGCACTCTACGGTCTGTGGTGGTCCACTTCCCTTCAGTCCTCATAATCCACAATCATGCAGTTGTTTTACTGTCCCACGCTGTTTTTCTTTCTCGGGACGCTGCTTTGATCTCTGCGGTGTTCTTAGGGTTTAATCATGCAGTTGTGCAGAAGATAAGAAGGCTCACTGTCCCACGCTGTTTTCTTTCTCGTTCCCTGGACGCCACTCAAAATTTAATTGCTACCCAGTTGATCTCTAAAGAGCCCCATTTAATATCCGGATTCATATTGTTCTTAGGTCCCTCTGTTTATCCTGGACTTTCTTGCCCCTTTATTTGTGGAGTCCGCTGCTCTTCACGCTGCTGCAATGCCAAGGCTCCAACACATCACAAGTTTGCCTGATAGTGCAGAAGATAAGAGAGGCTCATGGTGTGGCGCTAACAACCTGTCCCTCAATGGAGAAGACAAAAAGTTGTGAACAGGAGAAAGTTGACCACCCCCTGCTACTATGGAGAGAGTAGGCACTAAATTGGTCCAAGTGTTCCAAGAAGGCACAACAGCCCCACTTTCTCCGCCGGCTGAAAAGGGCCTCCCTCCACCCATCCTTTACTGAGAGCGTGCTGAGCTCCACTGTCTGGACAGCAGTGACTGCAGCCTACAGCAGCTAAACAGCCATCGATATTTTCCCTGCTCCAGCAAGCAAAAAGTATCGTGAAGACCACAACCACCCCTCCCACGTCTCTTCCAGCTCCTACCCTTAGGTAGACTCAAAAGCCCCGCTCCGCCAGACTTAGCTTTTTCCCCAGGCTGTGAGAGCCCTACAGCACATCACATCTGAAACCCCAAACAAACCCCTACCCAGACTACCCCCCCCCCACACACACTCACACACCTACCACATCACAGAAAAAAACTGTTATTTTTGTGAGTACCTACTGATAAAGAGCCCCATTGTGTGTTTCCCACAAAAATATCCTTAAATGCACCACAAATCACCTTTGATTCATGTCTCTCTTTTTATTGGTTCAGTAGGTTAGTTGTTTATATAAATATGAATGATGTTTATTCCATTATATATATATATACACATACACATACACATTTTTATTTATTTATTTTTTCTGTAGAGTTTATTTATTTAAAAGGGCAACACTTTATTTTACGGTGACCATGTTACACTTTACATGTACTTATTGTTATAATAACAATAAATTATACATGCAACTAGCAATAAACCAAACCCTAATCCTAACCCTAAATTTATAGTAAATACACATAGTTAATTAATGTTACTCAGTACTTTTATGTATAATTACCGTATTGACCCAGATATAAGATGACCCTGATTATAAGAAGACCCACCATTTTCCAGATGTACCTTTTGAAAAAAGGCTTTTTGAAAACCAAATGTTTTTTCTCTCTCTCTCTCTGTAAAACACATTTTTCTTAAATTATTTTCATATTGCATATTTTTATTATTGTTTTGAAAGTATGGTAAATACTGGTAAAATGTACCAACAATGACATAAAAATAGGCAGTGGCTAGTTGCACTAAGTGTAAATAGCATTTTTATTTTTTTACGATATATGCTATATACACTAAGTGAAAATAGAAGCATTTTTTGTGATATGCTATTTACACTAAGTGCAAATAGCTATACATTCGATTTACACTATGTTAATATAGCAAGATTTTCTCTTATTTTTTACTACTTATTGAAAATAGTGGCAATTATCTGTACCTCAGTATTGTAGTACATTATAAAAAAGTATGTAATAATAACTTATTGAGGGTACATTTTAATTTTAATTCAAATTATTAAATGGATGCCACCTTATTGGGACAATAAAGCTCTCCTTACACCTACCCTAAACCTACCCGATACTCAACTGTTTTATTATTTCCTTCATTTTTATTGAAAATAAATGCCTTTCCGATGAGATATGAGATTTGAAAAGGGAGAAAAAAGTTAGCCAAAAGGCTCATTCGAACCCGGGTCGATCAAAATGAGTATGACACACACCTTAACATCAGCGCCAAAAAACAGTCTTTTGTCATATTGACCAGACCAATTACACGTTGGTGGGCGGAGTTAGTGTACATAGTCTCTGCCATCAAGCCGGGCTATTTGCACTTAGTGTAAATTGACACTCTGTAAAAAAAGATACACTTTTTCATATACTATAAAAATAACAGGTAGCCCCAGGGCCGCTGCTGGCCAAATTGGTGCCCTAAGCAGGATTGTATTATTGTGCCCCCTCCATCAAATATTACGGAAGTAATACAATAAAAATAAAACATAGAATTTAAATAAAATATAAAAGTAAATAAATAAATAATTTTAATACAATAAAAAATAAAACATAGAATTTAAATAAAAATTAAATAAATAAAGCCGTTTTACTAATATGGTTAATTTTTGTAATGGCTGTGTATGTCAATGTTTTTTGTTGTTAAGTTGTCTGATAGATGCTGTGTCATCTAGTCTAGCAAAAACAGGTGGCCAAAATGATAGATTAAATTGATATGCAAAAGAAAATTGAAGCCGTTTTTACGATGTTTGGTCATGGTTAATTTTTGTAGGGTTGTGATGTACACATGTTTTTTTTTGTTGTTGAAGATGATCATCCTGTAAGTGTAGCAGCGGCAATTGGCATTTGGCTCCCTTTGAGGCATTTGTAATTTATATAATGTACATAATTGTTTATTTTGTATTAGCCTAGCACATAATGTACATTTGTTATTCAATATTGAATCCATATTGTTCATCTACAATAAATTAGAATGTTGTGGAAAAGTTAATTTATTTAATGTAATTCAACATCAAATTGTGAAACTCGTGTATTAAATAAATTCAATGCACACAGACTAAAGTAGTACATAGTCTTTGGTTCTTTTAATTGTGAAGATGCTCACATTTAACAAAAACTCAATTCGCTATCTCAACAAATTATAAATGGTGACATGCCAAAGCTAATCAACTCAAAACACCTGCAAAGGTAATTTTTGACTCAATGAAATGGTCTCTCAGTTTAGACTAAAGGCTAAATGGGGAAGACTGCTTTTAATCTGACAGATTTTGGCTCCAGAAGACAATCATTGACACCCTCAATCACAAGGAGGTAAGACACAGACATACATTGACAAAGAAGCTGGCTGTTCACAGAGTGCTGTATCCAAGCATGTTCAGAAAGTTGAGTGGAAGGAAAAAGTGTGGAAGAAAAAGATGCACAACCAACCGAGAGAACGCAGCCTTATGAGGATTCTCAAGCAAAATTTCAAGAATTTGGGTGAACTTCACAAGGAAGATTGAGGCTGGGGTCAAGGCACCAGAGCCACCACACACAGAGCTGGCTGTTCACAGAGTGCTGTATCCAAGCATGTTAACAGAAAGTTGAGTGGAAGGAAAAAGTGTGGAAGAAAAAGTCTTTATGAGGATTGTAAGGAGAGAAGAACTGGACTGTTCAAGAATTTGGGTGAACTTCACTAAAGTCCTCTTTTCAATGAGAGGCTGGGGTCAAGGTATTTCATTTCAAGACCACCACACACAGACGGTCAAGGAATTTGACTGGAGGAAGGGTGGAGAAGCTCAGTTGTCGTCAGGAGGCGTCTTAGTTGCTGGGCTAAGGAGAAGAAGAACTCCAGTGTTAAGTTTCCACAGTCTGTGAAGTCCTCTTTTCAGATGAGAGCAAGTTTTGGTATTTCAGTGTTTTTGGAACCAAGGTCCTAAGTTTTGGAGGAAGGTGGAGAAGCTCATGCCCAAGTTGCTTGAAGTCCAGTGTTAAGTTTCCCACAGTCTGTGATGATTTGGGGTGCAATGTCATCTGCTGGTGTTGGTCCTGGTTTGGAAAACCAACGTCACTGCACCCTAACAAGAAATTTTGGAGCACTTCATGCTTCCTTCTGCTGACCAGCTTTTTAAAGAGCTGATTTCATTTTCCAGCAGGATTTGGCACCTGCCCACACTGCCAAAAGCTGGCAATGGCCATGGTGTTGTTGCTTGGACTGGCTGGCCATACGGGCTTCCCCGGTGAACAAGAGAATCTATTGGGGTATTATCAAGAGGAAAATGAGAAACAAGAGACCAATTGATATATATATCAAAGAAACTTCAAAGAAACCTGGGCTTCCATCAGCAGTGCCACAAGCAGCCTGCCTCCATGCCACCTCCATGCCACGCCGAATTGAGGCAGTAATAAAGCCAAAGGAGCCCCTACCAAGTATTGAGTACATATACAGTAATAAATTAACATACTTTCCAGAAGGCCAACAATTCCAGAAGGCCAACAACTAAAAAAAATTTTTTTTTATTGGTCTTATGAAGTATTCTTATGAAGTATTATAATTTGTTGAGATAGTGAATTTGTGGGTTTTTGTTAAATGTGAGTCAAAATCATCACAATTAAAAGAACCAAAGACTTAAACTACTTCAGTCTGTGTGCATTTAATTTTTTTAATACACAAGTTTCACAATTTGAGTTGAATTACTGAAATAAATTAACTTTTCCACCACATCCTAATTTAATGAGATGCACCTGTAATTATTAATTAACACGCAAGCATTAATCTTATTGGCTAGTGCTCCTCATTCAAATTGCATTTACATTTTAAAAAATCACTTGGTGCGAACACAAACAACCTAATTATTAATAATGAGCACAAGAGTTTAGAAGATTGGCACGATAGATGCTGAAAAGCTGACGGTATACAATCAACCTGAGGGAAAACGCGATCAAAAAGGCAAGTCGTCTTTGACTAATGCAAGCTAATGTTGTTAAACAAAACATTTTACACTTCGCATGTTCTTCATCTCTGACCTAATTAGGCTCTCTCTCACAGAAACACTGACACCACCAGCAGCCCGTATTTGCTAGCTTTCTTTTAATATCATTCATATTTCAAACTATTTAAGTGCTGTAATAAAAAATGCTTTATTGTGTGATGTTTCTAAAGCGTTTAGTTTAAAATTATGTCCCATAAAAAGCCATTTAAAACTGGATTGTATTTTGAAGAGAGGCTGATGAGATGATGAGAAACGTTCGTTAATCTACTCTGTATTTGTTCTAAATAAACAACGAATATATTAATTTAAAATGTAATTACATCATTAATGAATTATGAGGAACGTATGTATTTGTTTTAAAGAAAAGAAAAGCTAACTAAGCAGACAATTTTAAATACACCAACTTAGCAATTATCCTCATCTGTTATGTAGGCTACATCCACAAGTTGGAGACTCTAGGATTGGAATTGAAAAGGCTGTAGAACTTTGACATATTTTAAATTAAGAACATCTTGTGAAATAAAGAATAAGGGGTTTACTAATCAAATAAGCAGATTGTGACATTGATTGACGGCCAGATAATGTGATCGTCAATTTTCATTCACGTCAGCTTGAATACTGCTGTCATTAAAGCAAAGAGGGAGACAAACCAAATGCCAATATGCTCAATTTCACATTATCAATAACTTATTCAAATTCTATTTAATTAGAAGAATAAAAAAACAGTAAAATGGAACCGCTTTTAACTCAGACCTTCGGACCCCGCTATTATACTTATGTGAATCATGATGGAAGTTTGGTTATCTATCTAAAATATCTTGTTCACTGTTAAAAGTGTCATGCATTTGAGTTAAACACTCATCCACAAGTGTTTTAATAGATATCAAACCCATGACGGGATATAAAGATAGCAGCTTTGTGCTGGATGAGCAAATGCCCCTGTTCAGCCTAATAATACATTTCCACTTTTGTCGAGAGCCATTAACTATTTTGAACCTCAGCGTGGATGTAGGACGAAACGCCCACGTTATTAACAAAATGAGCAGGTCTCGCCCTCTCTCCGCTCTCTCTTCCTCTTTCTCAGAAGCGCACGAGTTTGGCATGTGCTAAACTATAAACTAGGTCAAATACATAAGTTGTTAGAACGAGAGTGTTGTTAGAAAGCAGCCATACACGAATGTCTGTTTTCCAAGTGTGCTTTGTTTTAATGAATGCGAGCGAGAACTGGATCAGAGTGCATGGAAAACTTATGGAAAGCTCTTCCTCAGAAAGCCTCAAGCATAAATATGGCTGGATGGGGGCTGTTTATTCTGAAGTTTTCGTCCCTAAGCTGTATTCTGTGGAAATGGCTAACCCTTCAAAGTGACAAATCTGACTGGGCTCAGGGCAAAGAAATTGCAACGTGCAGCATTTCGTAAGTCTCTTTGGTATTAATGAAGCAGAAAGATGAGGATACTTAAGACAATGTTTCATCCAGAAATGAAAATACTGCTGTTTATTCACCCTCATGTTGTTTCAAGCCTTTGACTTTCTTTCTTCTTGGAATACAAAAAGACAGATGTAAGACTTTGCTGTTTTTCCCCCCATTATTTTAACTAGTTTTTCTATAAAAAAATGCATCGAACTATTTCACAAGTGTATCATAAAAATATAAACATGCATAAATAAATACATATTTATTAATTAAAACAAACATACATGCATACATACTCACATTATTTATTTTTAATTGTATTTATTTATGTATTCATTGTATCATATTAACACAGATAATTCATTTGCAGGTTGTCTTTTCACAAAAATATGTATGGAACCCTTTTTCCACAATAGAATAGAATAGAAACAAAAATCAAACATAATTATTATTATTATTAAATTGTAAAAAACAGTCGTCCATAGAACTCCACATGAAGATCCAACTTAAAGCACAGCACCCCATCTTCCTCAAGTCTTCATTTAGGATTAATTTCAAAGATCTGTTGTATTTTGCAGTTTTTAAGCGGTTCCCATCTGTACCTAAATTGTAAAAGTTTATTTCCAATCTTAAATATAGGTTCCAAAATAGTTTTTGTATGCAATTACAATTAATGGGGTAAAATTACTTCGTATGAGACACAGACGAAAATTCTAAAAATGTTATTTGATGAAATGTTTAAATTTTTTTTTATTTTGATATGAATGGCACACAACAAACTTGGAGATTTTTTAGCTCAGTATTCTCAGGGTGTTGCGAATTAATGATCAATACAATTATATTGTTTCTGTCTTACTGACAGTTTAACGCGTCTTGCAGTTGTCAAAAATTCAGTGACAGTAATTTGAACAATTGACCAGCTGTAAACCATCAAAATCACAGAATGGCCCAGAAGAAATATTTGCTGATAATACCTGTTTATGACTGTCTGGATGAAGTTAATTAATGTGGCTGTCTGGCGAATGGCAAGGGACCATCTAAAGACAGAACGTCTAAACCAGCACCTGTTTGTGTTGGCCAAATTGACCATACTGCAAGCTGGCTTTCCAGACACTCTCGCCAGGTAACGGTGGGAAGCAGAAACGCTCAATCCCCCTCAGCACCCTCAAAAACAAGCCAAAGTCAACCGCGTCTCCCTCCAAAAGCTTATAGCCCCCTGACCAATCAGTCATTCCAGCGGAAGAGCAGCATTAGGGACTCGAGCTAATGGATGTGACATGTGCATTACAGAAACACCACTTCATTTCATAAAGTGTAAAGACATGGTTTTCAGAAGACAGGTTGCAAATTATGGAGTGTTTTGGGGGACGATCACTTAATTAAGGCTTGAAACTCCTCAAAAGACACCTTTTCTTCAATTAACATATTTATTAACAAATACATTAAAAATGCAATCCATGTTGTATATACAATTACTTAAACCTATGAATAACATGTTTTTAGTTTCTCAATTAAAATTAATTTGAATATATCCTTGGGCAACATAGAGTATGAAATCTATTAAATCTGAATAAAGTCTAACTAACTAATCTCAACATGACAATTGTTGTTATAATGATATACACTCATTAAAAGAAAAGAAAAACAAAGTAAATTGACGTAACATTTTATTATTATTATGAAAAAGCTTTTGTCTGCTAAATGTCATGATTCTTGCCAAACATAAAGCATAAAATTAATAGCATACAAAAGTGGACCACAAGGTCCCTCATGACCATATGTTAAGGTCAATAAATATCTTAAAATATTAGCTCCTTTGACCTTTTTATAATAGTTTGGGTATAGCAATAATATATAGTTTGACAAAAAGATAAAAAAATATCAATAATATATTAAAACCTTTACAAAAAAAGATTAAGATGTGTACATGCGATTAAAGTGTAAGTTAAATGTTATTGCATTTATGTAAAAAAAAATATTTGCATGTATTATTTTTAGGCAGAGCACTTAACAATAGTATCTACTGGAGCACTGACTGACAAAAAAAAAAACCTGTCATTCATCACTTAAATATAGATTTTACTAATCACAAATGTGATCACTAATCACCAAAACCTTCAGTGCAAAAGAAAGGGTAACCTTGCAAAGAAAATGGTAATTGCTGACAGAAATGATCCTAAAATGCCAAAAAACATTAAATAAATGACTGCTTTTAACCCAGTGCACTTCAGTCAATGGTAACCAGCCCTGAACAGATCAACATATGATGCTTTATTAACAAGGTTCGGGAGGAGCACGATCAGATAATCAACTAATTTGGTACAGGTGCAACTTGTTTAGCCACCTATTCTAAAGAGCACAATACTTATATATACTGTATATAAGTATTGTGCTCTTTAGAATAGTAATAGTTGGCCAAACAAGTTGCACCTGTACCAAAATAGTTGATAATCTGATCGTGCTCCTCCCGAACCTTGTTAATATATAATATATATATATATATATAGATGCAGCCTGCCTATCTCTGTCCAATGATAGTTTTCCGGCATCCCCGTCCACCCCAACTCCTCACCCTAATCTATTTGTATCCCATAGTAGGGATAGGGGGAGTTCTCTGGGTTCGGGCCATATTCCGGACTCGAAGCCCTCCCCCAGGACAGCACGCCAAAATATGCTTACTATTTGCTATCAGGTTAGATGTAAGGGTGAACTCATGAAATTGTACTGAATGTGATGATGCATTTAGAGAAGATGTAATGATGATGGATACGAAGATTACAAAAAGTCTTTATTACAGGATGCACTAAAAGAGCGTTTATCTTCTCCAATTTGGTCGCAATTTAAAGTCTCTTGAACTTGTGCTCACTATTCTCTGGACGGCTGACTTCTCTTCACCTTAAAACATGACAGCCTGACACCAAGCTTGCACATGACCTCCAAACAAATGACAGCACAGCTGTACTGATCTCCGCCAAACTACTCTACTAGTATTGAAACTGGGGTTATGACTCTTATTTCCCCAATCCAGAGCTAGATGCACTGTATTTTTGTATTTAACGCCCTCGGCTGAGCTTGAGTTAATGATTGGATGTACATTTGTATCCCTGCTTTCTTCCCACATATCAGTGGTGCAGCTCACCCTGTGATACTGAGGCCTATTTTCTACCGGACATCAAGTGCTTGAATGTAACTGCAGTCCTATAATTTGGCCTGTAGTAGGGAAGTGACAATTTCGGACGAAATATAACATCTTGCCAAATAGGATCCAGAAAATAGCCATCCAGCCACACCAATTTCTCTTGAGATGAAAAGTCCTTATTTCAGCACTCAATTGATGTCTAGTTTTCACAAACCAAATTCATGTGAATTATGTACGTTTTGTTTCTAGTCAAAATATAAAAAAATTACCAGAGAAGCAAATTGTTTAAGATATTTAGTCTTTGTTCCAGAAGAAAAAAAAAAAAAAAGGAAATTAAGGGCATTTTGCTTAAAACAAGTAAAACTAGCTGCCAGCGGAGTAAGTAAAATACTCTTGTTTTTAAGAATATTGTATGTACCCCACTGGCAGATAATTTTACTTGTTTTAAGCAAAATGCACTATTTTTTTCCCTTGGAAACAAGACTAAATATCTTACGTCATCTAGTAAAGGTATCTTGAGTTAAGATTTTTTTGATATTTTGAATAGAAACAAGACAAAAATGCTAAGTAAGATAATAATTTTTTTGCAGAGCAGAAATGTGTTTTTGTGCCAAAACTAACCAAAAAAAAGACACATTTTGTCTAATTGGTCCAAAATCCCAATCCATAATAGTCCATAATTTGAGTTTTGGGAGTACAAATACTTATTTTATCCATATATAACTTATAACCGCTGCAGACCAAACTATTGTGAGCAATGGTAAATGCTTTTGTTGAAGTCATCTGTTGACAATATTTAAACTACAATTTTCCTATGAAAATTGCCCATTTTTTTTGCTGATTTTCCCACCCAGTCACTGCCAGAAATGTTGCACATTTTGCATTAAACCTAAAATAAATGGTTTCTATAGATTTAATCAACAACTTCAAATGGGTAGTTTTATATTTCACCATCGTTTTTAATGTATACAATTTGCAATGCATGGGATTGTAGTAATTTACCTCACTGAAGCTGTTAAGTATAGTCTTGTACCTTTGTCTTTTGTCAGATTTTCAATGAGTATTTTAAGTTTGTAATGTTGGGATTCAACTCATAGATGGCTGGTTTGGTTTGGAAGCCCGTTTCCTCCACTGAATAAAAAATAAAACAAGGTAAATGCCAATTTTTCAATAACGCATTCCTGACTTTTTCTCACAACTGCAAGTTATAATGTCAGAATTTTAGGATACAAATATATAAACTCGCAAGTCAGTTTTTTTCTCAGAATTCTGAGATATAAACTCAAAATTGTGAGTTGTAATGTCAGAATTGCGATTTTCTTTTTGCGCAGTAGCTATATATATCTCACAAATCTGACTCTTTTTCTAAGAATTCTAACTTTTCTGAGAATTGTGATATAAACTCAAAATTGTGAGTTGTAATGTCAGAATTGCGATTGCGATGTAAACGCGCAATTCTGACATTTTCTTCCAATTCTAACTTTTTTCCTAGAAATTAATTCATAGAAATTGCGAGTTATAATGTCAGAAATGTGGATATAAATAAAATGTAAACTCACAATTTAATTTGTTTCTTTTCTTTTGCGCATTTGCTATGTATATCTCACAATTCTGACTTTTCTCAGAATTGTGAGATATAAACAAAAAAGTTATAAAAATAAAAAATTCTAACAATTCCGAGTTTATATCTCACAATTCTGACTTTAACTCGCAGTTGAGATGTAAACTTGCAATTGAGAGAAAAAAAAGTCATAATTGTAAAATTAAAAAGTCACAATTACTGTTTTTATTATTTTATATTTTTATCCCTAGTGAAAAAAAAATAAAAAAAAATAAAGTATACTTCCGGAACTAATACCGCTGATAAAGCGGACAGGCACTAATGCACTCTATACTGTATATTTAGCATAAAAAATGCTGTGACTGTGGCTCTGATTGTGTAACACAGTATGTTTGCTTTCAATGTGGATAGACATATTACATTCTACATAACTTCCTGCCGTTTCTCTTCCCTCCCATCAATTAAACCCTAAAACATCTAATAAAAAAGGAATGTGATCCTAATAAATATAAAAAATGTACAAATGAAAGTCAAGTTGGGTCATTGTATGGTGAAATAGAATATATTTTATGTTAAACACAGGTGTATATGTAGCAATGCAACGTCCCACCTGTAATCTATTGCAACCAAGTGCTCGTCAATGGAAACAATTGCATGTCTTTCTGGTGTATGCAGTGCAAGCCAACAGATTAATTATCAGGAAGAGAAGGATTATTAGAGAAATGTTTTTAATTAGACATGAAAAAAGACAGAATACGCTTGCGTTGATGCTGCTCTTTCCTGAAGATATTTACAGGAGAAATGCAGCTGTCTTTTATATATACATGAACTCTACACTGGGTGTAGTGAATATAGTCTCAACGTTTTATT
The DNA here is from genome assembly GCA_027422405.1 of Ptychobarbus kaznakovi. NCBI lineage: Eukaryota > Metazoa > Chordata > Actinopteri > Cypriniformes > Cyprinidae > Ptychobarbus > Ptychobarbus kaznakovi. Next base: position 17,269,767 of record CM049815.1, read on the forward strand.
GTCTTTAAATGATTTTAAAGCTTGTCTTGAAAACCAGACAAATTACTGATTGAAAAAATGGCTTCTTACAGCGCTCTTATGAACACTTCCCGCTCTGTGGCCTTTGGGCTGAGAGTTGTGCGTTTTACTGGAACATGTTTTTGCACGGACCAGGTCGGAGTGTGAAAGGTCAACCCAAGGAGGAAACCGCCTCTGTTTTGTGGCATTTAGGGTAAGTTGGGGAAAGAGAGAGAAAAATTGAGAGGCTGCAGACTAGTTTTTCAGCAGGTTGACAGGCCTCATTGCTTGACTAACAGGGCTGTTTTGACAGCTGTCAGATGGTCCGTATTACCATTACACTGCTGCGCCCCTGGGACTCTCCATCGCAGGCCACAACAGCTCTTGAGAGGCTGCAGAAAAAGAAAACTGGCACGCTTGAGAAGCCAAAATACTACCCCCAGCTTCTTCCATTCACTACATTAGAGCGCCGGCGTTCGCAGGCATCTGCTGTGTGTTATTTGGCTTAACACGGGCCGCTGTCGATGGGGGAGGGAGTGTGCGGTTCCAGTAGTAAAGCATTGATGAAACACCAATGCTCGGTTTGGCCTACCGTATATATAACGTATGTGCTGATTTGACATTCAGAGTTTCGGAGACTGGAAGTCACCTGACATATTTCAGCTAGCTAGGTAGATCAATCATAATTTTGAATGACAGATCTCTTGACGTTAATGGATTTCAGGATGCATTGCACCATGTATCCATTGAGCCTATCAAGTTTCATGATAATTACAGGTTTGCTTCGGTGGTGGTCGGTGTTGGTTGTGGTAAACTTGTAGGTTTGGAAAGGTTGAATCTCACCTGAACCTCCTTATGCTAGAATTTCTATCATTGTCTGTGATATTCATTAGAGTTGCCAGACTTTTTGACAGTACTTTTCTGCACCACATATGACATTGGATAACTTCTCACACACTTAGTCATAATCTAGGGTGACTTTGTAATTGCCATCATTACACGCTGATGCTGAAAAGACAACCAGCAGATCACCACTGTCAAAATGAGGACTTTCATATTTAACTGCTGTTACTGGCTTTAATAGTAAAATAAAATTTAATAAAGTTAGTCCAGACTAATATATAGAATGTAGTTGTCTGTTGTGTTCAATGCAACAGTTTTGTTCCAGTTTTTTTTCTTTAAACGTGCTGCTTTGTGAGTTTTTGAAGAATTTTTGAAAATGAAGAAAACTACCACTTAAATACAGAAATACATGTTGATGCAAATGCACAATTGTGAGAGATAAAATCAGAATTACAAGAAACTAAATTTTTGTTGTGAGATTTAAAGTCGCATTGCAAGATACAAAGACATAGTTGTGAGAAAGTTGCAGTTTAAAAAAAAGACATAATAAAATATAAAAAAATTAAAAGATCTAATAAATAATAAACTAAATATTGTGAAAGATAAAGCAATTGTGAGAGAGTCACATTGTAAGATATAAAATAAACATATAGAAGGTCATCTTAATTTAGAGAAAGTCACAAATGTGAGATTTAATCAACACCTCAACACTGGTGCTCCGCAGGGCTGCGTCCTCAGCCCACTCCTGTACTCCCTGTACACACACGACTGTACAGCAACACACAGCTCCAACGTCATCGTCAAATTTGCTGATGACACAACGGTGATAGGCCTGATCACCGACAACGATGAGACGGCCTACAGAGAGGAGGTGAGTACCCTGACTAAATGGTGTCAGGAGAACCACCTCTCACTCAACATCGACAAGACCAAGGAGCTGGTGGTGGATTACAGGAGACAGAGCAGAGAACACACACCCATCACCATCGACAAGACACCTGTGGAGCGGGTGAGCAGCTTTAAGTTCCTCGGCGTTCACATCACTGAGGATCTCACATGGTCTGCTCACACAGATGCAGTGCTGAAGAAGGCACATCAGCGTCTCTTCTTCCTGAGACGGCTGAGGAAGTTTGGAACGAGCCCCAGAATCCTCAGGTCCTTCTACACCTGCACTGTGGAGAGCATCCTGACCGGTTGCATCACCGCCTGGTTTGGAAACAGCACCGCTGGCAACCGCAGGGCTCTGCAAAGGGTCGTGCGAACTGCCCGCCACATTGTTGGAGGTGAGCTTCCCTCCCTCCAGGACATCTACACCAGGCGGTGTACAAGGAAAGCCCGGAGGATTATCAAAGACTCCAGCCACCCGTCCCACAGTCTGCTCTCTCTGTTGCCCTCAGGGAGACGTCTCCGCAGCATCCGATCCCGCACTAGCCGACTGAGGGACAGCTTTTTCCCTCAGGCTATCAGGCTAATGAACAGTCAGAAATGACCCACCCTACAACACACTCCCACTCACAAAACATGCCATGCACTGCACTTTAACACAGTTCTACCGGACTACACGCACACACTGCACTAGCACATCTGCTATCACTGGACATCACACAAAAGCACATCCACGACACTGCATATGTATAATCTGTTGCACCTCTGCACAACCATCTGCTGCTCAACCAATCTGCTGTACATTTATAATCTGCTGCACCTTCACATTATTACTATGCATAGATTACATAATGTATAGATTGTGTACATACGGTGTATAATGTGTAGTTGTTAACGATAACGAAGTATGTCTTTATAGTACACCATGTGTACTGAGTATATGTATGTGTATTTTGCACATTGTCTTCTGTACAGTCTGTAAATACGTACTGTCCATATGTAAATTGTTGTGTCTTGTTTTGTTTAGTTTTTTTGCACTGTCTGGAGCACGCTCGCAAGAATTTCACTCACCAAGGCACTTGTGCTGTGGTGATGTGACAATAAAAAGTGATTTGATTTACCTTCACATTACAAGACATACAGTAGAAGTATATATTGTAAGATATAAATTACAATTACAGTCACAACATATAAAGAAATCCCAATTGTGAGATATAAATCACTAGTGCATATCACAATTGTGTTTTGTTTTTGTTTTTTACTTTGAGCTATAAATGGCCTTTCATACAGAACGACTCTGCCAAGTTTGGTAAATGTAGCTTGAAAACTCCACATTTTTAGTGAAAGTCTTGGAGATTTGGGGGATTTCTGAGTGTTCAGTTCAGGAAAACCCTAAGACTGATCAATTAGAAAGAAAAATAAAAACCTATGAAGTTAGAAAAGCCTGAATTACTGAATTAAGCTTGTTGGAAGTTTGAAAGAGTTTTGGTCAAGGGTTAGAGATCCTGAAAAACCCTAACCCAAAATAAATAAGAGTGTGTTGGCTTTGTCAAGCCGTCATAATGAGAAGCGTTTCTTTCTTTACATTGTAAATCATGGTGGCTCAGAGGTTCAAATGAAAGCGTAGAGTACTTTGGCAATACAGAGCAGAGTTAGTGGAGCTCATAAGCAAACATTCAAAGCCCACTGAGATAATTGGCTGTGTGAGATTACAGACACACACGTGGATAGATTAAGTGTGTGCTGGAATGAAGGCCGCTGCATGGCAAAAATTGTTCCATCAAAGTCAGCCCTTTCCTGTGTGATCAGTGGGGCATCAGAGTTGATCTCTCTTAATTGTTAAAGTCATTGTTCCGGAACTTCCTGTGCCAGCGCACAGCTCATTAATGTCCACTCTCACATGCTGCCGTGGAGGGCAGACCGAAGGGCCACTCTTCAGAACAGAACAGAACATATATCTAATTTTACATCAATGCACATGTTTTTTTTTGTAGGAAAAGGATTAAGAATTTAAGTCTATTAAAATACATGAAATAGCAATTAATATTTTATCTAAATAATTACATATATACAATTCATTTTGGTTAAAATGGCCATGTACACACTGCAGCTAAATTCGGTTGTCAGTTCACCTTTTACTCCTTAATCACGTTCTGTACACACACAATTCACTAAAATACAGGAGTGACAACTGCATTCAACAACCGGATTAACTCCCGAAAAATACAGGAGTGACAACCGCATTCAACAACCGCATTAACTCCCGAAAAATACAGGTAGTGACAACCGCATTTACAGTAATTATACGCAGTGTGTACAGAACCGAACAACTAGTTGTTAATGACGCATCTGAATGTGCATCAGTGTATTCGTCTGTATGTGAGATGCAAGAAAATAACAGTGAAAGAAGTCTTAACTTATCACAGGGCAAGCTGCGCTCAAAGTGTCAGTGTTGTCAGGTCTTCATAGAACAAAAAACGACAAGCACTAAAAACACTAAAACACCCAAATGCTTTGTTTTATAACGCGCGCGCGCACACACACACACACACACACACACACACACACAAAAACAACAATCATATATCTCTTATCCACAACAGGTCACTTTATGAACTCCATAAAGTGCCTTTCTTTCTGAGATATGACCAAACAACATGCCTAAAAGCGCTTGTTAATATGAGGACATGGCAACACTGCAAGACAGAGCTCTCTAAAGCAGCATCCCGATCATAAACACAATGCTGCACGTCAATCAGCAGTAGCTAAAATCGATGAACAAAGAGTCTTTAGTAAAAAAAATGGCACAAAACAAACGGCTAAACTTTTATTCACTCCCGCAAGACAACAGAATCTTTCTATGATTACAAATGCGGGAGTGAGTGCTGTTCCATACACACATGGAACAATACTTCACTCCTGTATTTAAATGCAGTTGTCACTCCTGGAACTTGCAGTGTGTACGTGGTCAATATGAAATAATGGACTAATCAATAATGAAAAAAATTAATCTAATAAAATCTGAACATAAAAAAATATATTTTAAAATTAATTCCAAATGCTCCTGCTGTAAAGATATATTTCATTGTATTCAATTTTTTTGAGCATCATATAACCATGAGGTACTCAAATGAAAAACAAAACCCAGGTGCTCTTGAATAAATCCCTAATTTGCAATTCAAACTGGTTTCTAAAAACCCAAAGCAGGATGGCAACATCAAAAATCACCATTTCCAAAGCCGTTCTGAACAGAAGGGCTCTTCAGGGTTGCCGTAACAGATACAAGAGGCACAAGACAGTCAGAAACAACCTCATGATTCTGTTCATAACCTATGAACGCAATAGCAGTTTGATTCTGTTGATACCTACAAGGCACTTCATGTTTTTGAAATTGTAAATAAATGATTATCAGAGTACATTTCAGAAGGCAATGCTGTATCAATCTTTCTACTTCAAAATGTCATGTTTAATTAAATGCTTTACTTTCTATTTATCTGCAATTATTTGTGAAATGTAGCAGTTTCTGAGTGAAAATTGTTTCTACACCAAATGTTTTTCACTGCCCTGATTTAGTTGTTTAAGAAATGGCAAGTAAGCATGAAGGCCTGGTCCACCACTAACCTCACCACTGAACATAACCATCAATGGAGCGTAAACATCAATCAGATTGTATGTATTCATACAAATTCGCCACCAATTTGCCAAAACATGAAATGGTTCAGATTTGCCAAGAGAGTGTGTTGAAATGACTTTCTTTCAAATGACGTTCAATCTTTCTTTTACTCTAGACATCAGAGGTGTTCGGGTAATGGCCTTATTTAAGTTAAACTGATTACATAAAAACGCACTGGCCAGTGACGGCAATAAATCCATCTTTCAACTAATACCGCAGCAGGGCATTGCATTATTTGTTCAGTGCTCATTTTTGCAAAAGTGAGCAAATTCTTTCCATTTTCATCTCACCACATACATTTCTCATGGTCATTATATTGTCAGACATTAGGAGGAAATTACAGCACAAAATCCCATCAGATGATTTGTCATTGAAAACACCTGATTAGTCATGCTCAACTGTTTTAATTCATATTATTTTCCTAAATGGAGCTTGTTTGAGGTGGCTGAACTGTTTTTAAAGACACTCATAGCAGCAGGAAACCTACACCAACACCCTGTAAATTCCAAAACCGTGACATAAAATACAAAATAAATAGAAAATCAATGTCATCTGAAAACGTCAATGCAACCAATCATTCAACTTAATGTTATTTAATGTATTTACACTACTAAGGGTCACAAATCTTTATTGGCGCAAGGCTATAGTAGCAGACACATCTTTGTTTCTTTATATATTTATTTAGGTTTTGCCTCTAAGTAATCAAATTGGCTTCTTTTGTCTACTGCTTTTTTGAGAGTACTCTGACTATAGTTAAACTATTTTAACTGTAGCTTAAGAGCCACAATTTCAAATTGGCTTCCACAAAACAGAGGTAAACATTAATCTAACCTCTCTTTCCAAGCATATCCATTGCTTGCTTCTGTTCTTATAAAATTATGTGCATATAGTCACACAGATAAACACATCTCAGTTTTTAACCACATGTGTAATTTGACCGCAAAACACTTTTATCGCCCCCATTTCCCTCTCTCTCTCACCCTCGTTAGCCTGTAGAGGAAAATGAGAGATCAGTAAAAATCCAAAGCGTCATTAAACATTATACAAAGCACACTACGAATGAAAAGCAAGCAGTAAAAAAATGGCTTGGAGACAAGCCAGAGAACCTATTTAATTCTTCCAGCTGCTCTTGTGTTCCTACTACAAATTACTCTACTGCATGTCCAATTTGTTAAAGAAGCTTACATAAATCTTATAAAACATGTACAACACACTCAGCACGATGCAATGCTGAAATTCAATAGACATCATGTTCTTTTCTTCATTTTACACACAGCATGTAAAAAAATACCTTGGGAGCTGCCTACGTATGCAGCGTTTTAAGACATATTAGGTACATTCCCAATGAGAAAACTGTTCCAAAACGCAAATAGCATGCTTATACTAAGGTATATTCTTGCCCGATTGAATTACCTGTATTCTCAGTGGAAAACTAAATCATTCCCAGCATACATTGCACCAAGCCTAGTGAAAAAGAAAAGAAATGTCTGAGATGGAAGTTGAACATTTTACTCTATATGTGTACCAGGCTATGTATTTTTGCTTACCAATATGCTAATAAAAAAGATGAAAGTATATGGATTACCATTGGTGAAATCCAGTTACAGCTAGTCAAATAAGTACTGGTCATGGTATATGGATATGATGTTGATATCTTTGGTCTTTGTCTCCCTCAGTTTGAAATGGAATATTCGCATGACGTATGCCACTTAGAAACCACTCCAGGAACATTTTGGAACCAGGTCACCTCGCCTACAATAAATTCTCACCATTTTCGCCTCTTTCTTCCACAGCAATCCTTATTAATTTTCCAAATTGCTCTGGATGAGGCCCTTGGTGAGGAAATGTGACTTTTTGACCAACCGTGTAGCCATGCATGAAAAATGTGCAGTTCAAAATGCCTAAAGGGTATCAACAGGTCCTCCGAACATGTTTAACTCTCTAGTTAATTGATTTCTTTATATTATTGCTTTATAAGTGCTGGCACTATAAAAACCCAAGCTGATTTCTGGCCTGCGGAACTTTTACTTCAAGTGTGTCACATAAATCATTGGAGGTTTGGTTGAAAAACAGGATACCCCATAAAACGAAGGGGGGGGGGGGACTATAAAATCCCTCTAGCTCCAACGCACCTCGGGGAAGCAGAATCAAAACTTCAGTGAAAAGGTGTGTTGTATCACATTTAAAATTGCTAAAAGGTACAACTTATCGGTAGAAAAACATTGCTCATACACTAAATGCTCAAGGGATTTGTATATGTGCTTTTAGTTCCTAGTAGTCACCATGCTGTGATTTGTTTTTACATTTAAAATTACATTTAGTACTGATAGGCCTACTATATATTAAGGCAAGCATTTTATTAAAGTCAGTCTATTTGAATATATATCAATAAATTAGGTTATGCCAATGAAATTTAGTTTACAACTAAGATCAGGTTTTGCCTTCATTACCTACGATCAAAGGAGACATCGTAAACGGTGGTAGAATGGTAAGGAGGAAGTCTCAGTAGTCTAGCCATAAAATTACTAGACCTTACTGAGGAGTTGTGGAAGAGAGGTCTTATATTTCTTCATGTGATGGGGCATGAAGTAGAAGTACCTGGAACTTTTCATAATGTGGTCCACAAAATAGAAGAGACATCAAGCATTTTAACTCACTTCAAAACTTTGACTTTGGGATCTTTGACTAAAATGAGAAGAGAAGGGGAGGTATTGGATGTTCAGGAACTTGTGGTAATGAAGTATCAATTTAAGATGTCGAGGAGACATACAAAAATCCCTTGTGAAATTTTGGACATATGACAGAAAAGAGAAAATAAGATATAAGGTTGAGCATCCTCTCAGTAGTAGTTGTACTGAGTAGTTGTAAAATAAGCTGTATGCTTGTATGACTCGTGTTAATGACTTAATGGTATAAATAGAGAAGGCTAGGGGTGCAAGGACTGAACCCTGTGGTACCCCAATGGTGAGGGAGCACATTTAATATATATGGTGTGTTTAATAAAAAAATATATGATGACTACATCTTCTGCCTATTTTCCAACCATATAACTGACAGCTAACTGACACATTCATCATTCAGTTGTACAGGGCAAAGTGTATTTTTTTTTTTATCTCAATTTCTTCTTCCCTCTAATATAGCTGTCTTGACTAAGAGAATTCGACATTAGAATTAGTTTTGAAACAATAGTGGGCTTTTTCCAAAATTCTTTACAAATTGCATTAAATCTTGTGTGGAGACTCAGATGTCTCCATGTGTTTGGCTTTTCTGTGGCTTGTGGTGGACCAGGATATTGTTATCATAGAGAATAAGCCATTTCTCGACCAATTTTAGATATAACTGGCGTGTGTGCATGTCATGTTAAATGCCAATTGAGGTTGGAGCCTTTTTTTAGGGTTGATGTTGGCATGCTAAGGAAATATCATTCCACACTGCACATATTTTGTCACAAAGTCCCACTAATTCTAGCAGTCCTCCTACAACTCTAGATTTCACAGGATATGTTATGGATAAATTAATGTTTCCTGGGGTTGATCCTGCAAAAAAGTAATAATAATAATAATTACACTAGTCATCAAAACATATAAATTTAATAATAAAACATGCATTTTTGTTTTGGTGGTTTGATACATGTGAAGTCAATGAGAGAATCTTCAGTTACATTTTTTTTTTAAACTTACTTGAGAGTATTTTAAGGGGAGTTTTCTAACCACTTAAAATAAATATAATGCCACCACTAAAAAACACAGTGACAACATTACCATTGGCTCTGGTGAACTCTGGTGCAAGTCACTCAAAATAACCATCAAACCTTTATGAGGCACGGTTAACAGATTGATTTGTTGTCTTTTGAAACCTATAAATGACTGTAGAAAAATAAAGCCGAGCCATGTCAACAGGTCATCCAGTGAAAAGCACTCAGTTCTAGACTTTTTAAAGTGGCATATATCAATGAACTCCCCAAGTAACATAGCTCTAAAAACCTTTTTATAACAAAAAAACATAAATAATCTGATGGAATGATTCTATACTAAAGAGGTTCAACAGAAACCCCTGGAATGTATAGATTTGGCCAGCCTTTGCCAGCGGAGAGTGATAAATCAAAGCGAGTGATAACAACCCTCTTCTACCTCAAGTCCCTTTCTAATCACTTCCACAACAAGCACACAGGAAAGTGAGCCCTTTGCGGGCAATTTTTCCAATAATAGTGAGACTCTAGAGTAAGAAAAGTGGCTGCTACCTGTAAATGCCCCCCAAGCACACACCGTCCTGAACACTTAAGCAGAGTGCACACTGTGCGATTTTGGCGACAAATTTCTCATCTGAGAGAAATGTCAGGAGTAGTAAATTATTTCCTATGTTCTAATGTAAAATCATCAGTTTTTGGCCTTTTTGTGGCGGGAAGTTGCCTTTACACCAAATATTAATATCTTACTACTGACATTGTCAAATTGTGTGTCAAAAGTTAGTTTGTCAAATTAGTTTATTAACGGGTGCACATAAGTGGTCCACAGGTCCGCATGCTCAACCAAAATAAAAAAATGTGCTGCATAAATAAGTTCTGACAGCACATTTGCGTACCGACATGGTTGACAGCTGTTAATGCACAATTACCATTTTAGATCGACAAACTGTACTTTATAAGATTTCTATTCAAAAGCATAAATCTAGGCTACCCACTGTCGTTTTCAAAGCACAATGCAAAACTGTGACACTTCATTCACTGACGCTCTTCAATCGGCAGCGCTAAACCCGGAAGCGCATATACTTACTTGCCGGCAATCCGCCAAATAAAAGCCTGCTGATTTTAAGGTTGAAAATAATGAAAGTTCAAATAAAAAGTAGTAAAAAAAAATATTTTTTTTTTAGGTTTACTATAAAATAATTGTACTTGTATTTATTTTGTTTATTTATAAAAACAAACTATTAAATAAAGTGAAATAATATTATCACTATTATTTATTTATTTATTTTTGCTATATTTAATAGGTCACACTATGTGCTGTGTGAGGACCAAACCAAATATCCAGGTTCTCCAGGCTGAAAAACGTATGTACCCCTGTTTAAATAATGTATTAAATATATTGAAATCCATCTACAAAATATCTCTCTTTTTCTATCTAATTGATATATCTTAATGTACTACATACCTTATCCGTCCATCCATCTAAATATATTTCCATTTATACACCTGAATATCCAACCATTCATCTATCCAAATATTCACATCCATATCCATCCATCTCCATCTATCCAAATAAACATCCATCCATCCAAATATCATATCCATCCATCCACCCATCCAAATGTCCTCATCCAACTATTTCTACATCCATTTATATTTCCATCCATCCAAAAACCTACATCCACCTACCTATCCACCCATCAATCCATAATCCATCATCCATCCTCATCTCTCCATCCATCATCCATCCTCATCTATCCAAATATCCACATCCATCCATCCATCCATCCATCCGTCCTCATCTATCCAAATACCCACATCCAACCATCCACATCCATCCATCCATCCTAGTCTATCCAAATATCCAAATCCATCCATCCAAATATCCACATCCATTCCTCTATCCACATACATCCATCCAAATATCTACATCCATCCCTTCATCCACATATCCATCCATCCACATCCATCCATCAATCCACCTATCCATACATCCACATCCACCTATCCATCCAAATATCTACATCCATCCTCTCTGTCCATCTGTCCATCCATCGGTCCATCCATCCATCCAAATATGCATATCTGTCCATCCGTCACAAGCCCACCCATACCCTCACAAGTTAATTTTAACTGCCAACAATTACAATCAGTATGTTTAAGTAAGTGCTTAAGTTAAATTTAAATCCTACCAGTCCATATTTTGGTTGTGCACATAATATATATTTTAACCCAGAAGTTGAATGCAACACAACCATGTTAAGTGTATCATTAGTATGATTTGTAATGACCATGAATAAATAGCAGTGAGTCTCTAACTTTGACATGCTCACAAACCTTGTCCACAGAAATGAGAAAGAATAACACAAGAACCACTGCAATAAAATAAGTTATTGTTATTTGTTATTGTTTATTTGATGGAAATTGTATTTCTGGACTTCATTTTAATCTGTTTATTTAGTGTCCCACATCTCCAATGCTCTCTTTGCTAGAGGACTTTGTACCTCTAGGAATAGATGTACAGATGTACAGTACATGTACCATCACATGCCACAAAATATATTCTTAGGGCTGGTTTGAGTTTAGGTACATGATTGATAGCCGGTAAAATCTAACCACTGACATCACTCTTACCATTTATAGGTAATAAAAATAGGTTATAAGCACAACACAGATGCGTACAGGCACATAAAAACTGCATTAACTGTAACAGAACCCTGTCCGTATAGCGCTAATAGATTTTTTTTATGGCACAATATGTTGTGCGCTCACTTTAAAGTTATCTGAATGGAAGGCTAACATCTTTTATGCTTGGTTTAATGACAGCTTCTCTTTAAAGAGTTGGGTTAATCCAAAAATGAGAATTCTGTTATCAGTTACTTTCATGTTGTTTCAAACTTGTATGGCTTTTCTTCTTCGGGATTTCCATACAAAATCATAATAGAGGCCACAAATAAAGCTATAGAATATTATTCTGAAGTAATAAAATAGCTTTAGTGTGAATATAATTCAAAAGATGTATGGACAGTGTTTTAATGTATGTGTAAAAGAGCAGTGCAAGCATTAATTAAAACATATTTTTAGACCTGATTCATATTTCACAATATTCACACTATTGAAGAATCTGCAAAAAAAAAATAGATGCTGAAAATGCTCTTTCTGCATTTTGCCAGACTGCCACGTAAACCTAATTTCCTGAAATTCTGTTCATTGTGAGATGACGTTATCCCCTGTCTATTCAGTTCTACAGGACAATGTGCAGCATCATGAAGTCTCAATTTTCAGCTTGTGAGAACAGGCCAAATGAAACTGAACAGACTGTGTTTGATGGTGGTAAATATGTTAAACTGTCCAGGGACTCTTCTCTTTAGCTCATCTCTGACAGTTTATACTGGTCCAGATTTTTATGTTAGGTTTTCCTCAGAGATGTTTTAAGCTAGCATGGTATTTTGATTGTTTTCTTTGCTCAAACATTAGTCTTTGGGAAAAAGTGAGCTAAAAGGTAATCATTACAAGATAAAGAAGCTACAAAAATAAGTAAAAATAACAGGAAACCACAGTTTAAGTCAACACCTTGAGTTAAGTAGGGGTTATAAGTTGTATATATTTAATGAACGAAAAACCAGCAAACCAAGCTACGGACAATGAAAAAGTTCCCTGAGGTAAATGTTATGTGACGTTCAGCTGTCCCATTGATATATTTTATGTGGTTAAAACACTAATTTGGGCAATTAAATGAAAGGTGATATATCTCAGTAATTTTTACTGTACCCTCTGATGTTCATTCATGATTTTTTTTTTGTGTACCTTGTAGTAGATGATAGTTCGCTTTCACACGTCGCTGCCGTTAAAACTGAGGCGGCTGATACTGTATCTGCTAGACAACATTAAATAGCGCCAAAACGGCATTCATCGAGTAAAAAAGAAACATGTAAGACTTAGTTTATTAAAAAATAGCAAAACACAAAAATGTCAACACATATTAATTAGCCTAATAATAGTGTTTCTTTACAAACTCATTGTGACTGAAAATGATTGCGTTAAACTACATTAAATTAATGTTAATGGTAAATTATCTATATATGTGTCTTGGTGAAATTAAGTCAAGACAACGACGATTTTAACATTGTACGTACAAAAATTAAAATGCATTTTTGTTTCAATCAAGCCTTTACAGTCCAACGTACCTTTGTTTTCTCTCCGTCTGTCTTGTTTTACGATGCCACACTGACATTAGCCAGGAACGGCATATTGTGCTTTGCATGGACGCCAGTGAACCCCATGGCAGCTGTTTATGTAGATATACCCCAGAAACTCCACATAAACAGGTAAGAGCAAAGTGTGAGTCAGATGTAATACTAATGGGCTGTGTGTGGCTGTGTGTGTGTGTGTGTGTGTGTGTGTGTGTGTGTGTGTGTGTGTGTGTGTGTGTGTGTGTGTGTGTGTGTGTGTGAGTGTGTGTGTGTGTGTGTGTGTGTGTGTGTGTGTGTGTGTGTGTGTGTGTGTGTGCTTTACTTGAGAAATCTGAACTCAAGAGGCTGGGGAGGTAAGCTGATATGGTGATGTTAAAACTGAGCCAGATTTTGTTTCCCATAAACAAAGGGGTTTTCAGATGTCTTTTAAGGGCCGTGCAAACACTGATGTCTTCCAGACTTTCTCCAAAGTCACCCTAGGTCGGCGGATATGTGCTCTCTCCTGTTTATCATGCACGCTTTGAGGGTTTTTACAGTCAAAGTGATAACACATCCATTTCTTATAGATACTATACAGAAAAAAAGACTATATAAATAAATATAGACTGAATAAACACCATTCGCATACTGGAAGTATCAGCAATCTTGGAACAAAGCATAGCTAATCAAATTAGAGGACTGAAATAAACTGTTGTATAATGTTTGTTGTAAAAATGCCATAAGTTAAGAAACTAAACGTATGCTGTCTAATGCATACGAAACTGGAAAGTGCTGGCTGTAATTGGAAGCTCCAATATGATTGGCATTTTTAAAGGTACCATGTAAAATCTCCTCAAAGTCCTTGTTTAATACTCCGATCATCAAAAATTAGATGGAGATATGTTTGGTAATGGTTGCTGTTCCTTCTAATTACTTTAACAGACAAAAAGCAATCAATAAAATGCATAGTTTATTTTCTAAAATGCTAAATGAACACATAAAACCTTACATTTGGTAATTGTAATTCAGATGAAGTTGTTAAATATAGTCATAATATTAAGATAAGATTTTAATATTAAAAGTTTCCAATTACAACGTTTGCATTTTTGCATTTAGAGTTTTATCAGTATGTGTATTCTGTGGAAGTTGAACACATAAGTTGCAAGCCTCATAATGGTGGGATCACATTTACCTTTGTTCGGCAAATTTTTGCGAGCGAAATATTGTAATTTGAATGGGAATCCATGCGATCTGGAATTTCACATTAGAGTGAAAAATTTAGCCTCATAAATTTCTATTTAGACAATGGATCTTATTTGCTCACAAAATGAAGCGGAAATTTTGCTAATGTGTGCTGATTTCGCAACTGGTTTGTTATGTAGATTCACCATCTTGGTTTGAAAATGACTTCTGTGCTTCTTACATCACTACATAATGACAACAGACAATGGACCTTTTTTGTTCATGAAACAAAACTGCACCTGATTTACTGATGTTCAGCAAATTTTTGCAGATAAAAGTCCGTCATTTCAATAGGAGTCCACATAATCGTGGATTTTGTGACATTTTGCCAAAATGTTGCTAATGTGGACACACCTTAAATAATATAAAATAATTCCAAGATTTTTGCTAATTTGACTATACCTTATCTACAGTTCTTTAGATATTATTTTCAGACAAACAAAATAAAATTTTAATAGAAATCCACGATTGCGAATTTCGGTGAATTTTTCAAGACAATATTTCACTCTTTAAAGTCAGACAATTGACCTTATTTACCCACACAATTTAGCTAAAATTGCGCTAATGTGACTATACCTTAAATAATACAAAATAATACTAATATTTTTCCTAGTGTTATGCTACCCTATTTACAGATCTTCAGATCCTTTTACTGACAAAATCCAGTCATTTTAACAGGACATCATATGATCGCAAATTTTGTGTGAGGGAGTGAAATATTTCTCCACACAAACTTCATCCAGTTAGACGATGGACGTTATTTGCCCACAAAATATATCAGAAATACAGAGATAAATGCATGAAGTGAAAATACTGAACAAGATTCAAAATGGAGTTGTCGGTCTATAAACATTTTCACACAACTTGTCAGAAAAAATACAACTAAAACATACTGGCCACAGGGTATATTGTTCACATGTTCCTAAATTTAAAATAAGATAAAAGGCCTTCATGGTCAAAGAGCCCTGTATTATTTGCTACAGCCCTGTTCACAAGTTAAAACAAAGATGTCTGGCATAAGTCATAAGTTCCTTGGAATCGAAACAAACGTAATTGTCCAAACTTCAGACGAATACTCTGTAACCTGTCTGGTAACTTTACATCATATGCCAGATTTAATCTTTTCTCTTTACCCAAGCTTAAACAAAGCTCATTAGCATTACATCCGCATCGCCCATGCATAAACAACAGAAATGACTACAAATAAACTGACTATAAATGAGTTCATACCAATATAACGTTTGGATTCACATCTGAGGTATTACGGCAGCTATGTTTGGGGATTTTATAGGCAGGACTCCGAGAGGGAGTGCAGAATTGACTGATGAAAAAGAATGAAACGGATTCAAATGCTAAAGCCTTTTTGTGGTCCGCGCGTCCTGCTGTGAAAGTAAAAGTCGTTCTCGAGGCTTGTTTACCTCAGAGCTGAGGCAATCCTGGAAACATTTGCACCGCTGAGAGGCTTTTGGGTCTAAAAACTCTTGACCTCAGATAACCATACCATTTCTGAATACTGCTTCGCCAAAACTTGAAAAGGAATTGACTTACTATGGAGAAGAATACATTTATACTTAGTTATTTTCATTGGCAGACAAGAAATACCAAACCCATTGTCCAGTTTTCATATAAAGAATGGTTGTATGAGGCAATTTTAGACCTACATCTGAAATAAAATAAAGTATGGATGTTAAAGTGTATTATTTTAAGTGACATTTTTTTTATCATGAATAATTATGGTTAAAATAGCACAGTTTGGATAAAAGTGTTTTTTAAATGAATAAGCAAAAATAAATACAATAAATGAAATCATATTTGATACATTACACTATAATACTTACACTATAAACTATAACACTATAATGTTTACATCCTAATAACCTGACTAATAGCTCAGCTGGAAAGAAAACCCTTCATATAAACAAGAAGAAAAATGTCCAAATGATCTCAATCCAATTGAAACAAATGGCACAAATGTGTTAAATGAAGAGAACTGCCATGTACATCCAAGGATGAGCAGTCTTTGCTCCGTACTTTCATCCAGATTTGAGGCTAATATGTTTGAAAACGTGGTAACATTGACACACCATTCCTTTCTTTGCTCAGAATACATCTGACGCACATGCAAACAAAGATGTCCATCGGATCGTGGTGTTTAAATTACATGTAAACAGTGTATTTGGAGTCTGCGATCGGATTGAATTGAACTCGGATTAACAACAACCTGGGCCTGTAAACACAGTCATTGTTCGCTGATAATTCTAGTTAATGCTAACATTGTTCACAGAACCCATCTGTTGTTAGCACAAATGTATCTTTATGTCCGCTTTATTTATATTTGGTGAGGATGTGGACACGGCATTGAGCCCAGGCAGATTAGACTATTGTTCCCCTCAACAATTTAACAATGATTAAAGCCAGTATACACGATTAGCCATTGAGAAAGTCAGTCCAAGCCTGATTGCCTCATTTTGCAATACCAAAACCCAACTGGAACAGCTTTGTCACATAATGTATATGCGGTGTGGGGTAGTAACTGATTGCATGTAATCTGGATTATGTAATCAAATGCAAGTACTTGTAATTAGATTATATTACATTTTATATTGCATGCCTATAATCAGACCACAGTTACAACTTATTGATTGCACGATTACATATTATTCACACAACAGTAAACTATCAATTCTTCTATTTCAAAAATAACCCTGTGCTTATGCATACAGCATTTCACCACTGGATTTACAGAAATACTTTCAGTTTTAAGTGTTTTCTCAATATTCCAACATTGCAGCAACTACTGATGAACATACTCATGTTTATTTGAAATATGACTCAGTTGGCTATTTAATCATGTATTGATATGTCTTTGGAAGGCTTTTGTCTTTCAAAAACATTAAAATGCGCAAAATCATTTTATTTTATTGTTAATTGTAATGCAGGGATTCACAAACTTTTGTCAGCCAAACCTCTTTCACCTAATTTATTGACTTGAAAAATAAAAACATTGAAGACAAATACACACAAAACCAGCCAGCTGTTGAATACATTTAAAAAATAAAATAGATTAGTAATATATATATAATATATATATATATATCAGTGGCGAGCTGTGCATTTCACACCTAGGCCTTCAGTGGCATCCTATAATTAATCCACTTCTTAATACCATCATAATGATGCCACGGCTATAGAAACTATACATATTGCACAAATGCAGTATAACAGTGCATTGCATCACATACAGGTATGTCATATAGTGATAACGAATGCTATTACTAAGGCTAGAGACCCAATTAACACAATTCAACAAGTTTCCACCTAACAAAATGACAAATACAGTCCGCCTGATGTTCTCGCAGATATTTATTAACCCAAACGTATTTATATCTTATACCAATTTTATCTGTAAAGCAAATAACGAATAAAGCACTCTTACTGCTTTTCGTCTTCATAGTCTCCCCGGTCTGCTATTGTGCTGCGGGAGGAAAATACTAGTTAGCACAGCTTTACCGGTAAAGTGAGCAAGTAACAGTAAAATTACTCATACAAGACGATGAAGAAAAGTGTGTACATGTGTTTTAACACAGCTCAACTCTGGAAATCTGAGATATTCTTACGGAAGCTTAAACGTGACTTTATATCTTGCAAATAACATCCGAATAAAACGCATAAAGCGATAAGAAAAGTATTTCACAGAGCCGGTGCCGAGGATTTATGGTTGTTTTTTCGTGGTCATTTGGTACTTTAGTATTTAGATTTACAGAAGGCAAATATGTTTCAGAATGCACTGAAAATCTACAACCATGTACTGTACACAGCATATACGGTGAGACACCTGAGAAACAGTAATACTACTGTGAAACATGATTTACGGTGATGCTGTTTGCTAGCTTTGACTAGTAAGCTCTCTGAACGTCCAATCAAAGAACGAGAAAATGCTGAGGTTACTGTAAGCCTGGTAGATGGCCCTGGTGCTGCCAACTCAAAATCTGATTGGTTAAAGCAACGGTTTCATTGCCATTGATTTTAAGCTACAGAAGCCTCCACTGTTGATTCTGCAGGCCTCAGGCAGATTTATTTGACCCTGGCAACACGATTGCTGAAATATGATTGGATAAAAGCTCTAATGAAAACATACACTACTGGAAGTAGCACAACCAAGAGAAAAGCTATGGAATGAAGAGAATAGACTATTGGAAATTATTTTATCCACATTCATGGAAAAATAAATTCAAACTAAGTCAGTAATTCTAATAGTGTTTAGGCCAGCTTAGAAGGCTTTGCTAGCCCTGACGGCCCACCACTATACATCTGTTCTCTTGGTGTTTATTTTCATATCAATATGATACAATATTACCCTATTTAAATCAGTTATGATAAATTACTTTTTAAAGTAATCTAAAGGTAATGTAATGGATTACGCTACTAACTACAATTTTTGTCATGCAATTTGGAAACAGTAATGCACTACAATTTAAATAAATCTTCCCAGCTCTTTCTACTATATGCGTACAAAAAAATCTGATGAACAGAATGGCCTTTACATGAAGAGGGAACAACAAGCGATGATTCTTACTGTTTATAATGGAAGGGAGGGACACATTTATAGTCCAAGATTCAGGTGGTATTGTTCATTTACATAAGCATAGGATTTTATGCTCCACATGAACAATTTCCTGCTGTTTGAAATCATATACTGTACATACATATATGTCTCGCGTTTGCAGAAAAAAAAGGTTTAACAATCATGAAAGACCCCTTACATCCAGTCAGACACCTCTTTACGCCTCTTCCTTCAGGCAGACGCCTTAGAGCAATTAAAACTAAGTTTACACGTTTTCTGGACAGCACTTTTTGTAGGATTGTCCATGCTCTTAATTATTCTGGTATCTATGCATCTGCATTTCACTCAGGACATATATGTATAGTTGAATTTATGTATGTGTATGTATTTATGTATGTGTTTAGTGTACGTAATGTATCGTTGTTGATGAGCTCACCAAGCAAATTCCAAACAACTAGGGTGTTTGGCAATAAATAAATAAATAAATATACAGTGCATAAATGTACAACTCCCAAATACACTGAGTATTAGTTCCAGCAAGGTTAGGGAAACGTCTTTTGCTAGGTCTACTTCTGGCCCATGTTGTTACTCTACGCACTTTAAGGTTTAATGTAACTCCGAGGTATCCGGCTTAAAGGTTTTCTAGAGTAATAAGCCACGGCTGACTATATACTAAGTCTTGTACGTGTATACATTTCCAAGGAAATCATAGTTGAGTCTTATTACTAAGAAAGATTCGGTTCAGCTGCTGTGAAATAAAAACAAACAGTGGTTCAACTGAACACATTTGCTTATAGCTGAACATCTCTGAATGACCATCAAACTACATTAAAAACTCAATGGGAATTTTTTTATATAATTGTTTTATATTATTTTACAGTTTAAAAAGCACATTTTCTACTCTAAAATGTAAAATTGGCAATATTGAAGGTCAACAATAAGTCAAATGTTCTTGTTTCTGTTATAAAAAACAAAAGAAGACACAAGACATTCTTACATTTATGTTCATTGTTTAATTAAAATTGGATGCTGTCAATATAATTTGTGAATTATTTATTTTTAAGTTGAAATTAATTTTGTGGCCGTAGACTTCAGAACCTCAAAAAGTAACAAGTCAGTCACTTTTTATCTCTTCTTTTTCTCAATTAAGAGATAATTTCAAACATAGACTGATTTGTCCTCACTTTACTGTATGCAGTGAAATCTGATATAACGGCAAAAACACAATTAATGAGCAGTGCCTCAGCGTCATTAGTTTTCTAATTAATGGACACTCGTGATAATAGTTAATCAGTTTAACAGTCTATAATGAGCAATCGCTAAGGAAAATTCAGCAGCGTGCATGGTGAAGTGTTTATTTAATTTAACAGGCTAATTAATGATCTCTTTTGATATGATCTTTTTTTACATCTCAAACACAAACACATACAATTCAATTAATCGCCTTAATTAAACTACCTGCTTGCACAAGGCCTAACCATTAAGCTAGTCTTTAATAGGGATGTGCAAAAACATTTCAAGATAACCAATTTGAATAGGCTTTATATATATTATATGTATGTAACCTCACTATAGGGCTTTTCACACTTGAAATTGTTAACTGTGGGTCACCCTAAACCCCGGATAATGGAATCCTGGGTTATCTGTAATCACGTTTCACACTGTTCATACTATACCTGGTGTTAACTGTTAACCCTTGGTATTCATTAACAGACGTTTCACACTGTACATTCCTAAACCCCGGGTTAACGTCCTTATCTGCATATTTGTTGTGTCACTGTCACTGATTGGACGAACAGCAGGCAACCTGTTTACACGGCTTTTCACGTGTCTTGCCAGTTATTAAAAACAACGTCGCCGCTTATGTCTTTAGATCAGCGAAGATTGAGGAATAGCTGATCATAGCTGTACAGGCAGGCAGAGCCGATCCTCCCTATATGCAGAATACGCAAGCTGCGTAGGGATACGAAGAATATGAAAAATACGAAGTAATATCATAAAGCTCCAGGTACCCGCACACAACCACGATTAACTTGTCCTCCATTGTTGTTTCGGATTTTCTGCCTCCGCTCGTAATCACGTCACTGCTAGAGCAAGCTCCTGATTGGTTAACGCAGCGCGAATATCTGCCAAAATTCAGATTTTTCAACTCGCGAGTAAAAAACGCTCAATTCGCGCCGCGTATTTCGCGCCATTCGCGCCGCAGGATTGTCTATCACGTCTTTGCATTGACTTAACATGTAAATCATTCGCGCAAATAGCGACGCAGGATTGTCTATCGTGTCTTTGCATTGACTTAACATGTAAATCATTCACGCAAATAGCGACGCAGGATTGTCTATCGTGTCTTTGCATTGACTTAACATGTAAATCATTCGCGCAAATAGCGCCGCAGGATTGTCTATCGCGTCTTTGCATTGACTTAACATGTGAAAAATCATTGCGCGAATAGTTTACAGGATTGTCAATAATATCGCGTCTTTGCATGACTTAACGCACGCTATCGCACAGATTGTCTATCGTCTTTGTGAACATGTAAATCATTTGAAGCTTCACCTGGTGTGAACACTTAACACAGATTTAGACAGATTTGTGAACAATATTTGAGAGAAATGGGCCTTTTGTGTACATAGAAAAGGTCTTAGATCTTTGAGTTCAGCTCATGAAAAAGGGGGGCAAAAACAAAAGTGTTACGTTTATAATTTTGTTTGGCATAAAGCCTATCAACTAGGAAAAAAGTGTGTGTGTGTGTGTGTGTGTGTGTGTGTGTGTGTGTGTGTGTGTGTGTGTGTGTGTGTGTGTGTGTGTGTGTGTGTGTGTGTGTGTGTGTGTGTGTGTGTGTGTGTGTGTGTGTACCCTAAAGTTGTTGGATGCTTAAAAATAATTTAACTAGTTGACCTCACTAATAAACTAGTCAGCTGCTAGATGCAACTAAGCAATTATTAATTAGTTTACAGGATTGTAAAAATAATATTAATAATAATATAATAATAATAATAATCAGATAAACTAATCAACCTCACTAATGAACTAGACAGTTGTTGGATGCAAAATAAATACACAAATAAATACAATACAATGCAATACAATATAAATATATATCAACTAGTTCCCTTTGCTGATAAACTAGTCAGTTGGTGCATGCAATAAAATAAAATAAATAATAATATAGATAAACTAGTTGCCCTTGCTAATAACCTAGTCAGTTAAGAAAGAAAGAAAGAAAGAAAGAGAAAAATGCAGACAAATAAATCAACATCAGTAAACTAATAAATGATAAATAAATAAATGTTAATATTCTTCTACATTATTTTCTGTTTTCCCTTCAGTTGACTAGATTCTACATTCCCAATGTAATTCAAAGCATTTGCCAGCAAAATATGATCATATCTTCCCCTAATAAGCAGGCATTAGTTAGATATGCCACAGAAAGAATGTACCCAGCTAATTTCTGCTTCAGAAGACACGGTACCATTCGGAAAACATGGAGCAAAACCGCTAATCATCAGACGAGAAAGAGCCAGAATCCTCAGAGCCTCGACAGTCCGACCGAAGCATCCCAGATGGTCCTGGGAGTTAATGTTAATCTAATCAACAAACAATTAAGCCTCAAAGGCTTGCATGTCAACTCCATTTACAGCTGCTGAGATTCTCGCCCGTTCACAGAATGGCGTAACATCAATTAAAGCTATTCAACAGTTACAAGTCAGAAAATAAACCAGCGCAGCGAGTGGATGAACATGTAAGCTTTGAGGTTCTACAGATACTTGTTTGATTATATCCTCAACAACAGTCATTCATAAATGTAAAACGCTAATTAGCGATGTTAGAAATGCACATATTGGATATTAAAATTTGGCAGTGCACGTTATCTCACAGAAACATCCCTATTTATAATAGAATGTTCACAATTAAATTAAATTGTGACCCCCCCCCAAAAAACAAAAAGAATAAAAAAGTAAATAAAATAGACAACGTTCTTAGAAAAAAATCGCTTTTGGGATCCACAGGTTTTAGATGTATTGATGTCATAAATTATTAAAATAAAATAAGTAAAATAAATCAAGTTAGTATAAAGTGTAAGGTATTATATTTTTATGAAAATTGCAAAACCAACCTTTTTCTTGGTATAATGTGACAAATCATTTACATCTGAAATGTGAATTCTGAGAGTAAATGGGCTCAATATTGATTCCATGAGAGCAAAACATTTGTATCTTCTTTTATATATTACATTTAACGGCAAATGACAGCATTATCAAACAAGCACATTCAAAAGGAAACTGTATTTATTTTATTTTTTAGCTCCAATAACATCGCATTTTTGAGGTAATTCTGAATTTCTTGTAAATCATATTTAGCTGTCTTCTATATACAGATGAGCTTCACTTTGGCTCTAGAAGTCCACGGGACTTAATGAGAGCAGGGAACGTGATTCAGAATTACCATAATGATTTCAGACGTGAAGAGCCACGCCAACATTACAGTTTCGTTAGAATCTTGATCAGAAATCGAATGCAGAGATGGAGCCAAGACTGAATTTGGCCAGACAGTAGCAGTGCCACATACTAGCTAATTAGCTAACATTTGCAAGCTAGGCTTTAAATGACTAGAATAAACATGATGGGTGTCTAAGCGAAGTCTCTTAATACTTAATTTGTATGCTAATATATTAAAACTAATATATTAAACACGGAAACACCTATTTCTTATAGTTATGAAATCACTAGTTGATGATTTTTAACACTGTCAAAGAGAAATCCAGAAAATTAGCAAAAATGCTAAGTGAGGGTGAGTGGTAAATAAATTGGTGATAAATGTTGACTAAAACATGTTTTAAAGCTCCGGTCATGAAATTGTTAACCGAACTCGCACCCATGCTGACCAGATTAACCAAGAATTTGCATTCTGCTCCATGCAAGTTTCAGCTGGTTTATGCTGGCAACTGCTGGTTTGGTGTTTCTGGTGAACCAGCATTTCACAGTTTGGTGAAACTTGAGTGACTTGATTTTTTGGTGAAGCTGCTTGACCAAGTAAGTCTTACTAGTTCAGCTAGTTAAGAATCCTGGATTGCGTTTCCCAAAACTATTGTTAACCAACTATGGATACAAGTTCCGTAGTTCTGTAGCAGCATAGCTCAACAATTATGTGTTTTCGAAGCCGTAGTTCAAATTAACATTCGCCATCTTCATTGTAAATTTGTGTAGTTGGAACTACAAGTCTATACCCGTGATTAGAAGCATATAGTTTCTTGCTAGTATGATTTCATTGTACGTCTGTATTTGAAAATAATGAAAGTGCAACTGTTCTTTAAAAACAGCAATTAAATCAGTCATCTTAAAATAAAGCAAAACAACAGCAATCAAAACTGTGAAGTAGTCCTCAGATTCCACGTTTGTTATTTACAGCAATAAACAGATATTATTTTTATTTCGAGTCTCTAAAAGAAGTTAGTAGAATATTGAACAGATATTAGCAGAAGACGCCACCATATGCATGACGTCACTAACGGTGGTTCTATGTTATTGAACCAACATGGTTTGAACATTGGATGTGCAACAAAGTTACGACGGTTTCGCAAAACAGTTTCTTCACTGATTCCACTTATTAATCATACTATTCGCAACAACATAACTCACTGCTTATCTACCGAAGATCTTGAACCAATATTCAAAATTATTAGAATATCGAACCAATATTACTAGAATTAAGACACGTTAGTAAAGATTTTTACAGCACCATCATCAGATAATAATTCAAACAAAGGATGTGCGCCAAAAACTTGTAAAACAATCCACGAGGTGTGCATTTATCATACAATGACATATTGACTGCTTCACTTCCAGAAATGAACTAGCTAGTCACAACAGTTTCATGACACTATAAATGCACACCTCGTGGATTGTTTTACAAGTTTTATAACCATAATATGTAAACAATATGCATGTTGACATAATTTTAGTGATGCGAAATTTCGGACTCAGTGTGCAATGACCCTTACTTTAAAGAAAAACAAATTATACAACTTGTAAAAATGTATGTTAACATGATTTTAGTGTAAAAAATATCTCAACCTTTTCTGTGTATAGCTATCTAAAATCACAACAACATAATTCGCTAACTACCAAAAATCTCAAACCGATATTAAAAGTTTGTAGAATATTGAACCGATTGTATTTGACAAATTAGTAACAGTTATTATGCCAGTCAATAACGGTGGTTTTATATTGTTGAACCAGCGGGGTTTGAACGTTGGATGTGCAAAAAAGTTTCACAAGGTTTCACAAAACTGACATCACTAACTGGATTAATTTCTCAAACTATACATTGTTCTATGGTAGTTAAGCAACTACGTTGTTTTATGAGAAACACACCTCTGGTTGATTAGTTGTATAATCACAATATTAAATATAGCCTTTAATGTGTACAGTGTTTACAGTTTTAAAATAAAACAAGGTTGAAAGTTGAAATTATTGAAAATTATTTTATTTTCATGTGTTTATATGCCACAAATGTACAGCTTGTATTGAAGTCAAAATAATTTTGGGTTAAACGCGTTTATAATCTATGTTAAAAGGTTTTGCAACTTTTAAGTGAAGTCTGAGACTTATGGACCGACTGACCCTGTTCTCAAAGCGATATGATCAAGTAATAATATCTCACCTCTAATTTGTTTTTTACACCAGCAGTGGACTGAGCATATGTTTATTTATTCTACAGCAAATTAGGATGGTATGTGGGATTATTTTCTGGCATTTTCATCATTATTAGGAAAGCCACACAGTGAGGGCTCTTAGGAAATGGAGACAGGCACCAGAGTAGTGTTTGTTAAATATAATGGCTTTTGCCCTCAGGCTGCGGTCCACATGAGACTGCCAAAGGAGCCAGCTAATGGCAGTAGCATTAAACCAGACCATATCTGGCTTCTGCAAACAGGCACGTGTATTACGCTATGAGCCGGCCAATGTTAAACTGCCCTGATGCTTTCAGAGGTATTTTAAATATGCTCCATGTGTAATATATGTTAAAAAGGACCAAGAAGGTATCTTTAATGATGAAACCAGTTTTTTGGCCCGTCTTATAAGTCAGGCAGAAAAGTCAAAAGTAATATATATATATATATATATATATATAATTTTCTGACTATTTTTGTCGACTTGATTTGAAGAACGTTTCAGAAAAACTGATAACTAAATCTAACCATCAGTGTTGCCAGATAGGATGGACGATTTCCAGCCCAAAAACCGCCCAACATTTAACTGTAAAAATAATGTAATAGAATGTAAATCAAGGTTGATAAGAGCCATTTTTTACTCATTAAAACTAAATAAAGACAACAAAATTATATAAATATAATGCTAGATAAATGTCCAATGGATCAAATCGGGGCAAATACATTAAAGCTGTTACCAAATATGATTCAAATATGCAAGCAACACTCAAAATGGCAATCAAGAAATAAACCGAAAAAACACATGCATCATTTCCAATGTCAACAGTCAGAATTTAAATGCAAAAAGGGCCCAATATATATAAATGATCGGCATAAGCAACGTAATTAGGTATTTCACACTAGTTCATGCACACAACCATGACAGACAAAACTGTCATTCATTGATGCATACTGTATGATAATCCAACAATACAAAAATAATGTGCTTACCTTGCTGTCACTCTATAATTTCTCACAGAACTAGAGGAAGTCTTTTGTTAAGTTCATATTGAACATAATACAGAACTTTGCACAGTCAAAACTAACACGTCCAGCAGCTTTCAAGGATGTGGATCATTTAAAAGATAAAAGACATGACTCAGTGATAGCCTCCTTGTCATCTATCCCTAAACAGGTGTAATTCAAATTTTGAGAGTTAAAACACTCTCCACTCTTTGCCATGTAACTTATTTATGCATTATGATCATCACTTATTCACCTATGCATTCAAAATCAGATTCGTTATGTCGCTAAAAACCTGTCGCTCATGAATCATCACGTCTGTCTGCTGATCCCTGGTGATTGGCTATAAGTGCGGCCGCGGCATCAACATCAGCACCAGTCATGTTTGCAGTGTGTGTGTGTACGCGTTTAGTAAGGTCATGATGACTGATTGGATGCAGTATATGCACACTTTGGCTTGTATGTTAACCAATTAGCCTATGTAATTTATATGTTTGAAAACCGCCAAACTGACCCCAAACCAGTCCAAATTTTGTCCGCCCGCCCAAGCCATTATTTAGCCGCACAATCAAATTCAAAACCGCCCAATCTGGCAACACTGCTAACCATTCATCAAGACTTCAAAATTAGTTTCTTTGACTGATAGCAGCCGCTGCCACACATCTATCCAGATGTTCATTAATGCATGCGTGCTCTGCTGCGATGGCTGAGAACTACCTGCTTTGTTGCAGAAATGCCACTGTTGACTCAGTAGAGATGTGATTTACACACACTGAATATGGGGCTAAAAAAGCAATGGCTTTTTGCTTGTAGCAGCATCTTGAGAACCTGTCAAAACCTTCGGAGCAGCAGGTGAGGTGTGCCTGAAATGATGTACAGTCACAGAGGAAATCTGTAAAAATGGGAGGTATTGTTAGAAAATTTGGTGACCGAAAGCTCTTTGCAACACTTGCAGACTTCTTTGCTCTCATGCTGTCTACTTTCAGCCCGTTATAGTGTGCTAATACGCTGGCTGGAAGCTCAAATACGAATGACTCGCTTGCCTTGAGAGCAGCTGCCACAGAAATTGGTTGACTGTTAGGGGAGCATGCGGCTTAGAGACAGGGAAACAAGATCTAAAGCGCTTCCAACGGGGAAACTGGTCTTCTGTGAGCTTGTGAGACAGTAATTTTGGACACAAAGATGACCAGTTGATTTTTATCAGACAGAATTGATATAGTATTTTATTTACTTATTTATAGAGTGCTGCAGGGATGATTTATTTGTGTAAGCTAAAAACAATTAGCATTTAAGCACTTCTGGTTCCATCACCCTGAAGTCGATGGGTTTTTGGGTTTGTTGTAAAACACAAGCTCAATACATAATGTAAATGTCCATCTTGGCGAGTTTTCACTTAAATGCAGCCAGTGGGGAAAGTAATTGAAAACATGTCAGTATATTAGTCCTGTGCATTAGGTCTTAAAGTGACAGCAGTCTCTAACGCTAATCAAACGACAAAGTAAAATGAGAGAATCGTTAACTACTCTTCAGTGAATGTCAGTAGTAACTTTAAGAATCAATGTACATTCAAATCATATTTAATTTGTTTTATTTTTGCATTTGATTGCTTTATTCATTTTCTGTATATCCCTTTTGTAGTTCCACCCCTTTTCCGTACTGCACTCGTTGAAATAAATTACACTAATAGGAAAAAATTGATTTAGACTTATATACAAGGTTCTTACAGCCATGCAGAGCTTGTATATTTAGGAAGTTACAAAATATTTCATAAGCTAGACATTGATCTCTGCGATTGCAATTTCCAACCTGATCTTGTGAAAAATGTAAGCATTTTATGAGGATGCAATTAAATATGCAAAAAATAGGTTCACCCCTATCTACAGCCCTAAATCTTTGCAGATTATACAATTGAGATATTTCATAATTCATACGAATTAGCCACCAGTTGCCCAATAACGTAAAATAGTTATGAACGTCCATGGAAGTTTGTTGCCGTTTCTAAAAAACAATCCTTATATCCAGTAATCACAAAAAAATTGGAAATATCATGAATTAGTCATGTAAACCCTTTGCTCAAAAGTTGTGGAAACTCTGCATATGTGATGTGTCACGGGCCTTCAGTAAACATTAAGTACTTTACACACCCTGACCTGACAAAAGTATTTGATTTGCAGTTAATGAGCAAGTCAAGGACCGTTCTGGGTTGAGTTTCCCAAAAGCATCACACTGTAAGCCAGAGTAGATCAACAAATAAATTGAATGAATCATCTTAGAATTCAAGACTGTTTCACAAAAGCTTTGTAGATGAAAGGCTGTACTCACATGTACATGTGCAATTTTTGGTGGGAAAAGTTACGAATGACGAAGTTATGGATATTCATAAATTCAAACTTAGAGAACATTCTTTGAGCCGGTTTGAACAAAATGTGTTTTTGTGGTTAAAAGCATGACAGTGGAACAAAAAAAACACAAGGTTTATTTTAACAGTTGAACTACTTCTAACTTGAACTCCGCATTTTTTTAGCACTGTGCCATGCGCGAGATGCTGCAAAAGACTGTAGCGCAACATGTTCATCTAGAGCATGCTTCCATAGAGAAATCTAGATAAACTACTTTTTGCAAACCACTTTTCCATTGTTTTTCAATACTTTGTGTGCTACTTTTATTGTTTGTAATCATGCACTAAACACTTAAAAAAAATCTTGAAAACACAGTTCAGTAAAACAGTTACTTACATCATGCATTTAAAAAAAAATAATAAAATAGGCTACACAAAATCCACAGGCCCTCGGGAACTTCATTTTTCAACTAAATACGCAAAAAATTGTAAGCGTTTTAGTTATTCATTTACAAGAAAACTGCATTTTGAGTGCCTGAAAACGCAAACTTTTGAAGCTTTTGAATATGATACAGTTATTATCTCTGTGTAAACTACAAAAACGTAAATTTGTGAAAACAGTGATGTCATGCGCAGACACGTGGTGTTCCTTTACAAAGTGACATTGCCAATAATGTTCTGGCATGAATACTATAGCTTTTTTTTTTCTTCGTGGATAGTGTTTAGTGTAAACAGTGAGTGTTTTAACAACATTGTCACCTGCACACAAAACTTCAAAAAGTAACAGAAAAACGTTTTAGCTTTTAGTACATCGATGTTGTGTAAACCTACCCTAAAATTCTCCAGGGAAACATGGCCCTGACCGATTCAGTCATTAGTAGTAGTAGTAACATATTTATGTGTCCCTTCACAGAGTCATTTATACACCAACAACCTCACAAACAGACATCATGACAAAACTGCTAGAATAAAAACATCGCAACAAATACAACCACAACAACAAAACCCGGGCAGTAACAGTGCACCATTTTTCATATATTAAAATAGTGTTAAAATTCATAGATCTTTGTTTCAAATAATTGTTCACAATCAAGACTGCATTTAAAACAAAAGATCTAGAAGCTCTTTCAGGCCTCCGCTTCAGCACTCTATTTCGTCCGCCTGAGAGGAGCCGTTCAAATTCTGAATACAAAATGTGAGATGTATTATCAAAGACATTCAAGGACATCCTTTAAGGACATTTTTCTCACACAGAGCAGATACCCCAACTGTACAGAGTCTGTAATCTTTGACCCCAAGTTAATAATGCTCTACTTCTGGGATCTACTTTTAACATTTAGTCCATAAAACCAATAAATCATAGCAAATGTCAAGACAGTTTCAATAAAAGATCTATAAAACATGATCAAAATAGATTTATCCACATCAAAGGACTTACGCTTCCTCAATAAATATAACCGTTTTTGTGCTTTTGATACAACAAGATTTGTGTTTTCCACCCAACTTAGCTTATCAGCAATAACTTTACCCAAATACTTGTATGAATTGACCTTCTCAACTTCTTTACCTGCAATAACTTCTATAGATTTTATATCAGCAGAGTTATAAAATTATATCGTCATGTCTTTAGTCTTGGAAACATTAATTTGTACATGAGAACTCTCACACCAATCCAAAACATAGATCAGAATAGTTCAAAATTAGATTCAAATCAAGTCTGTTTGAACAGTTATTCAAAAATAAATTGTTTATGAAAGTAATGTGTTTGTGAATCAGACAACACTGGTTGCTTGCTATGTTGTTGCGAGCAACCATATATTAAAATACAATAAACTTTGTATTATTATTATAATTATTTTAAATGATTTTGCTAAATTAAGAATTAAGCTTCTATGCACCAATATAACTTTAAAAACATAAATTGTAAAATACATAAAAATAACTGGTCATTGAATCAGAGTTATGAATAGACCTATTGAAACAGACAACTTAAACCCTGTATAAGCCATGCTCGGTTCCCAGCCCTGTTGTTTATCTACACTCTATCATCACATGAGCAGATGTCATGGTCGACAGAGTTCTGCCATGCTCATGATGTTGGTGTAAATATAAATGTGCTTTGTTAAACTGATGAGTGCCTGCAGATGTCACAACTAATGCACTCTGTAATTGTGCAAACGTACTAATCAGTTATGGCTTTTAATAATCCTCCAGGTTTCAAACTCTGACAATAAAAGTCAAATTGAGATGAGGACATTAGGGAATGAAGACACATCAGGTTGAAAATGCTGGTCTTCCAAAAATTAAGATTGTTGATATATGTTGATTTTTGCCTGACCTCATTGATTCTGAAAGCACTCTAATCATTCATCATATGGGGCTTCAGATGGTTGTACAGTGCTAATGTCCGTCCAAGCAGATCTTTTCTGGAAACTGTTTTCAAACACACTCACACACCACTAAAATTTTGCCAACATAACATTTTTGCTTTGTGTCAGAAAAATCCTTAAAGCCTCTGCTGTTTTCAGATGATGTCCCAGACCTAGACTATAAATCTCAAAATGTGGCAATCCATTGTGTGTGTGTGTGTGTGTGTGTGTGTGTGTGTGTGTGTGTTCTAATAATAATAATAATAATAATAATAACATTAGTAGTGATAGTAGTATATATATATATATATATATGGACATTTATATATTTTTCTCCAAAATGTTTGAATTAATTTGTTTCAGTTTCACGCATTTTAGTACTTAAACTTTTTGTAGTGTTAACATGTAGCTTTTTTTTTGGTGTATCAGCAATATTTTTTTCAAACAAACTTAATTATTGACTGTACAGTTTAACCGTGTGCTTAAATAGCATGCATTCAATTGCCTGACATTAGCCTCAACAGGCTTAAAATAGAATTCCCACACTGTTATTTCCATAACAGATCTAAACAGTGGAAACGACATTAAAGGTTTAGAAAAAAAACTTTTGTAATGCATGCATATCCACTGTAATACATTTTACAGTCAAAATCAGCTATTGAGAGAGAAAGTGTGAGTTTATTTTCTAAAAAGTTGCCGATTTGAAGAAACACCCTGATATATAACTGAAAGGTCCTGGAAGGCCACAAACTCCATCTCTACCGCCCCACTGCCTGTGACCGACACAAATGAAGCGTTGCCCCAAAAGCTGGAAGAGATTATTCTCCTGTAGTTTCCAGCCTCTGATTGCCAAAGCATCAGCTCTTTTTGGATGGCATACGCCCTGATGCTCCGCACATGGGGGCGATTAGGAAGTTAGAGATTCTTGCTCGGGCAGATCCACTCCAAAGCAACCATTAGCCCGCGTGGCCAGCGATATGCCGCTGTCTCCATCTTCCAGACATGTGGGAACAGTCAGCAGCCTCACAAACCAGCACTGCAAAATATGCATCCCTGGAATGACAATACGAGAGTGTGGTCGTGCCGCTGTACTTTCAACAGCTGGTTCTCGGGCAGATCTTAGTAAACAACTGGCCGTCAAGGAAACGATGGAAACAGACGAAAATTGAAGTTATTTGCTGAAAATCTTGACCTCTTCTGTTGCCCTCCAGTCAAATGTGGTGCTATTAGATGCTCCGCTTCTGGTTTGACTAAAAAGACGTGGAATATAGCATAAATAGACCAAGTGGACAATTTTTTCATATGTGACCGAGGACCACAAAACCAGTCATGAGGGTCATTTTTTTTTAATAGAGATGTATACATCATCTGAACGCTGAATAAATAAGCAGAAAATCTGGAATTTGAGGGTAAAAAAAAAATCGCCTTTAAAGTTGTCCAAATGAAGTTCTTAGCAATGCATAATACTAATCTAAAATTAAGTTTTTGTATATTTACAGTACGACATTTACAAAAAATCTCCATGGAACATGATTTTTGGCATAAAAGAAAAATCTATAAATTTGACCCATACAAGGTTTTTTTGGCTATTGCTATAAATATACCCCAGCGACTTAAGACTGGTTTTGTAGTCCAGAGTCACATATTTTAATGGCCTGTCATGTTTTCTGCTATGTTCAGTCGAAATTTTGTTTAGTCTATTAAATTATTAAGGTGTAATTTATTACTAAATATCACTACTTCACAATTAGACTAAATTACCAAATTACTTACATGTGTATAATAACTATATTGAATCTGCTACAATGCATTTAAAAAAGTTTTTAATTATATTTTCTTGTGTTTTTATCAAAATATCTTGTCATTCATATTTTTAAGAAATTCTTACAATTATAATATTACATTGAAATGTTTATTGAGCAGCAAATAAACATATTCGAATGATTTCTGAAGGATCATGTGACACTGAAGACTGGAGTAATGAAGCTGAAAATTCAGCTTTCATCACAGCAATAAATTACATTTATTCACATGGAAGAGTTATTTGAAATTTAAATATTTTACAATATTGCTGTTACTGTGTTTTTGCTCAAATAAATGCAGCCTTGTTAAGAGACTTAATTTTTTTTTTTAAAGTATCGACCTCAAATATTTTAACAGTAGTATATTGAAAAAAAATGTAAAGCCTCAAATGGCACTTTATCAGTAATTAAATCAAGAAAAGTGAATGAGAACTAATGCAATATATATGTGAACATAATCAGGGCTTTATGGTTATAGTGAGTGCACAATAAATACTTTCATGAATGGCTCTCATCATATAATTTTTTGTTATGTCTAAAATTTCTGCTGCGATTTCTCAAATGTTTTTTTAACGTCAGGGGCTTTCCACATTCTTTCATTCTAGATGTTTTGTGCTTGTGTCAGTGATATCTGTGGATAGCAATGTAAACACTAGTCACTTCACACTTTTCATTGGAATAAGAAACAGCTGTTGGTGCGATCAGCAGGGGGTACAGCTCTCCACTTCTTATTCTATTTTCTTTTTTAACTTTACAGTGTGTAAAAACCACATGAAAGGCACAAAATGGCAGAAAACCAGACTCTAAGTTGGTAAAAGGGGTTAATATTTAGAGAACATGAAGGTCATTACTTAGGAGGAAAAAAAATAGTTTTGTGTTACCAAGAGAGTATGAAAGATAGTGAGATATAAATCAGAAGTGTGGGAAATAAACAGAGAATTGTGACATGTAAACAGAATTGTGAAATATAAACTCAGAATTTAGAGAAATAAATGTAGAGAGAAAAACTGAGAATTGTGAGATGTAAACTTAGAATTGTTAGAATGTGCGATAGAAACTCAGAATTGGGAGGAATGAGTGCAGAACTGCAAGAAAAAAACCTGAGAATTGTGAGATGTAAATCAGAATAGCTAGAAATAAACTGAGAATTTCTAGGTATAAATCAGTATTGTGAGATGTAAAATCAGAATCACAAGATATAAACAGAAAATTGCGAGAAACAAATAGAATTTTGAGATATAAACTAAGAATTGCGAGAAATTAAATGAGAATAGCAAGATTTAACCTGAGAATTGCGAGAGAAAAAATGTGAATTCGAGATATACAGTCAGAATTACAAGAAATAAACTGAGAATTGCAAGATGTAAATTCAGAATTGCAAGATATAAACTCAGATTTTAAAACAAAAAATTGCAAGAAATAAATTTAGAATTACGAGAGGTCAATTCAGATTTGCAAGAAATAAACTGCGAATTGTGATATATAAAGTCAGAATTAAAAGAAATAAACTGAGAATTGCAAGATTTACATTCAGAATTGCAAAAAATAAACGGAAAATTCTGAGACAATGTCAGAATTACAATAAATAAACTGAGAATTGACCGTTCGCAAAGAGCTTGAATGACAGGCGATCTGACCAATCAGAACACAGAGATTATGTACCGCCGCTGCTATCCGCCATCTTGCCCGACATCTAGGGCCGTATTAAAAAAAACTATTTTTATAGGTTTCACGTTATATTGTTGGCTCGGAAAATATGTAAATGTACATGCCCAGTAGCCACAGCTGTATCCCTTCTAGCCTTAACCATAATCAGACAGAAGAGCAGATTAACTTCGGTGGACTTAAACTTAAAAAATGGTGTGTTCCGCGGTTTAAATAAAATACTTTCTGATGTTTATTCATGTTCATTTCATGCTTTAAGTAAATATGAAAAGACAATCGGTTCACGTGTTTGAACTGCGGCAAAACAGTAATCTGTCACGACAAATTGAAGAGCCACAAAACTGCATTTATTGTTTGAATTTCTTTCAAAATGACTCAATTTAAAATCTGAGGGTCCTGAGACCTTGTTTCATATCAGAAGTAACATGCTCTGTCTTCTCTGTCCGTTTGTCAGTTTCCTCTTTGCTCTGCTGTGTATTTTTCACTGCATGAGAACATGTGTGTGGTGTGAGAGTGGCACTGTTTGTCGGTCATGGCAACAGTAACTAATGGTGGGCGGGTTTTGCGAACGGTCAATTGTGAGAAATAAAACTGCAAATTGCGAGATATAAACTCAGATTTGCGAGATATAAACTCAGAATTGTAAACTTAAAATTGCAAGAAATAAATTGAGAATTGTGAGATGTAAATTCAGAACTGAAAATGTAAATTCACAGAAACTGTGAATTGTGAGATATAAAGTAATTATTACAAGAAATAAACTGAGAATTGCGAGATGTAAATTCAGATTTGCAAGAAATAAATAAATAATTGCGAGATGTAAATTCAGAATTACAAGAAATAAACTGACAATTTTGAGATGTCTGCTCAGAATTGCAATAAATAAATATTGAGAATTGCGAGATGTAAATTCAGAATTATGGGAAATAAATTGAAAATTGCACTAGATAAAGTCAGAATTGCAAGAAATAAACTCAGAATTGAAAACATTAATTATATATATATATATATATATATATATATATATATATATATATACGTATACAGTCAATATGGTAAATATGATCAAAGTAGGCTGTGGAAATTAATCTGCATTGTTAATCCTTTTGATATTTTATTAAAGAAATTCACAAAAATCTAACCTTTCATTGGATAAGAATTTAAAATGAGGGGAAATATCATTAGGAAATTATTTTTCTCAAATACACATTGGACACAATTATTGGCACCCCAAGAAATTCTTATGAGTAAAATATCTCTGAATTATTTTCCCATTCATATTCACAATTTTGAGCACTTCAGGGTGATTGTGAACATGAAATGATGCAGCCATGGCTTCCTGTTTCACATAAATATAAATAAGAGGGAAAACAAAGCCCAAATTCCCTTAATCTTCCATTATCTACCTCTTTCTTCTACTTCTGGTCTCATTCGCTGGGAGCAATGATGGCGAGTTGGATGACAGCCTGTCATTGGTGGCTTCAGATGCCGAGGAACTGTCAGGCTCATACAACGACCCCGCCCCCTCGCAGTCTGCGCAGCCCAGCGCATCCAGCCCAGGCATGGATGCTGATATTTTCCACGTCCTGTCTAACGCTGTGTAGGAGCTGGGTTTGGAATGGTATCCCCAGCAGGAACCGTCCCATAGCCGCCTCGATGAATGGTTCTTGCTGGGGTGCCGTCAGGCCCCTCCACAACGAGCTTCGCCATTCTTCCCAGAGGTTCAGGATGAGATCACCAAGTCTTGGCATAAACCCTACTCGTCCTGCCTATGTGCCACTTCTTCCTCTGCCCTCACTTCGGTCGACAACGCTGAAGAAAAAGGTTACGACAGCCTGCCTCCCCTCGATGAGTCAGTGGCTGCGCATCTCTGCCCACCCACGGCCATTGTCTGCAAGGCAAAAGCCGCCCACCCGTCTAAGCAGTGTAGGACTACTTCAGCTCTCGCTGGACGAGCCTATTCATTGGCTAGACAAAAGGCCTCGGCGCGTCACTCCATGATGGTTCTGCAAGTGTTCCAGGCAAAACTCCCTAACTCGAACCCCGCAGATTGCAGCGAGCTGCGCAGTGCAACCGACCTAGCCAAGATGACAGCCCAGGCGATCGGTAGATCCATGTCCAGTCTTGTGGTGCTAGAGCGCCACCTGTGGTTTAACCTGATGGAGATGAAGGATGCGGATAAGATCCCCCTCCTCGACTCCCCGGTGTCCCCCACCGGCCTGTTTTGTCATGCAGTAGAGGGCTTTGTTGAACGCTTCATAGCCGCACAGAAGTCATCCCAGGCAATGTGACACCTCCTGCCCAAGCGCTCCAGCTCTGCAGCTGCTTCGAGTCGCCCCAAGATGGCGCCGACTCAGCAGCCAGCAAAAGCCGCACCGCCAGCTGTTCAGCCAGCCGCCAAGCTGAGCACCGCCAGCTGTTCAGCCAGCAGCCAAGGCCGAGCACCGCCGCTTATGCTCGGCCAGACGCCACCCATCGAAGCGACAGGGACCCCGGCCCAAGATAGTGCTGGACCCAACGCCTCAGGCATCTTCCT
This sequence comes from Ptychobarbus kaznakovi, assembly GCA_027422405.1. NCBI lineage: Eukaryota > Metazoa > Chordata > Actinopteri > Cypriniformes > Cyprinidae > Ptychobarbus > Ptychobarbus kaznakovi. The sequence goes on from CM049815.1 coordinate 17,307,213, forward strand.
GATCAATGGGACAGGAAGAGGCGTGGGCTAAGTCTCACTGCAGCCCCGTGGCCCATTCCCCTGAGACGAGACCCCTTCTCTCAGGCGAATGGAAAGATGGGGGCACCCCCAGCCCGAAATATGGGCGCTACATCTTTGGCCTCTCGATGGGAGCCTTCGGACCTTCCCGAGAGTGTGCTAAAAACTATTTCTCAGGCTAGAGAACAGTCTACGAGATGCCTCTATGCCCTTAAGTGGTCTGTCTTCTCCGCCTGGTGTACCACTTGTGGCGTAGACCCAGTTGAATGCGACAAATCAATATTGTCTTTCCTGCAAGAGCTGTTGGAAAAGGGTCGCTCCCCTTCCACGCTCAAGGTCCATGTAGCAGCTATAGCAGCCTCACACGCTCCTGTAGATGGCCAATCAGTGGGCAGAAACAACCTGGTTGTTCATTTCTTGAAGGGGTTTACGTGGCTCAACCTGCCCCGACCTTTCACTGTCCCGACATGGGATCTGCCTACAGTGTTGAGGGCTCTGAAGAGACCTCCTTTTGAGCCACTACAGTCTGTTGACCTTCGTCCCCTGACGCTAAAGACCGCTCTGCTACTAGCACTAGCATCGGTAAAACATATGGGAGAGCTGCAGGCTCTATCAGTCAGCCCTTCTTGCCTCGAGTTCGGGCCTAACGATTCTAAGATTGTCCTGAAACCAAGGCATGGCTACATACCCAAAGTGCTCTCGACTCCGTTCAGAGCAGAGGTGATAACTCTCTCGGTACTTCCTCATTCAGAGCAAGACCAGGGGTTGAATCTACTCTGCCCTGTCAGGGTGTTGAGAATTTATATAGAGCGTTCCTGCCCCTTTTAGGCAGTCGGAACAGCTTTTTGTATGCTTTGGCGGCCACACCAAAGGGTCTCCGGTCACAAAGCAGAGACTATCCAGATGGGTAATTGATGCTATTACGCTAGTATACTCTTCTTTTGGCCAACAATGCCCAATGGGAGTAAGAGCCCACTCGTCTAGAGGCATCGCCTCGTCCTGGGCGTGGTCTAGCGGTGTGTCCATTGCAGAGATATGTGCGGCGGTCGGCTGGGCCTCGCCATCCACATTTGCCAGGTTTTATAATCTGGAAGTTCCGGCCTTACAGGCCCGAGTCTTTTCTGAATAACAGGCTCACGCTTGTCATATGACAGACCAATATGGGCTTTTGCCTTCTTCTTGTATGCTCTTAGCCCTCAATAGATCTCCGAGGCTGTAAAGATTACTTGGGACGATTTATCAAGGCTGGGTCGACCTCTATGATTTTGACCCTTTGACCTTCTGCAGGGATTCCCTGTTAAATACTTGGTCCCCCTGGGCCCCTCTTGGTCCCTAAGGCAAGTTCAAGTGTTGGTTATTCCCCTAGCATAGACACTGCAGTATTATACTGGTTCCCCTAGCGTCTTACGATGCAGTACGAAGTGTAGTATCGATAGGGAACATACGTGGTTACTAACTAACCTTGGTTCCCTGAGATACGGAACGAGTACTAAGTAACCTGAGGAGCCTTGGCGAATGCCCGCATTATATAGCCATATGCCCGTCCATTCTGGGGGGCTTTGGTGGGCTTTCCAGCCATAGGCTGTTCAGCTCTGCTGCCGCCATTGGTTTATTTGCAGCCACTGCACAAACCACTGGTTGTGCAGTTACACTGCGTTATTTAAAAAAAGGCTTCAGTATCGGAGAAAAAGGGGGTTTGCCCTAGCGTCTTACGACACAGTACTCGCTCCGTATCTCAGGGAACTGAGTTTACGTTAGTATTGAGTACGTTATCAGACATGACTGAAACTTCAAATGGGACTGGCTTCTATGGTCAGATGAAACAAAAAAATTAGCTTTTTAGCAGCAAACAGTCAAGCTGGTTTTGGTGAACACGGGGATAAAAAGTACCCCATGTGTACAATGAAATATACTGCTGTTTTTTTATGTTGTGGGCCTATACTTCTGCTGGAGGTCCTGGACATCTTGTTTAGACACATGGCATCACGACACACGCATCAAATAGCAACAGAGAAAAAATCAATAAGTGACTGACTCTGTTAGAAATATTATAATGGGCCATGTTTGGATCTTCCAACCATACAATAATCCAAACATAAACCTCAAAAATAACATAAAAATGGGTGGGTGAGGTGAACTGAAGAGAAGAAGCACCAACATGTAGCTGTAAATCTGAAGGGTCTGGAGAGATTCTTGATTAAGGAATTGCGTCTGATCTCTTGTCAGGTTGTCAGGTGCTCTCTCTTTCTCATCAGGCATAATAGGAGAAAATTTAGAGCCGTTAAACTGGCAAATGGAGGTTTAAAAAATTATTGAATAAAAGGGTGCCATTAATTGTGGCCAATGTGTATTGGAGAAAAACATTTATTTAATAATGCTATTTCTCCCCATTTTAAATTCTTATTATCCAATGAAAGGTTAGATTTTTGTGAATTTTTTAAATAAAAGATGAAAAGTATTAACAATGCAGATTACTTTTCACAGCCTTCTTTGATCATATTTACTAAGGGTGCCAATATTATTGTCCATGACTGTATATATATATATATATATATATATGTATGTTACCTGGAACTGAGCTTCCATAAGAGAGAAATGTGCCAATAATCAATGTTTGTGGTATAAGTAAGCCTGTCAATTTGTATCATTGAATAAATCAAACACTTTTATGTACTGTAAATTTCCTAAATGGATTTTCCATTCAGATACTACTTCAGGCTAAATTGTCCTTGCACATTTCTTGTAAATTTTAGAAAAATCCATTGATGAAATTGATATAATTAATTCAATTTGCTGGTAATAACAACCAGAAAAACCCTGTGATACCTCAACTGTCCACATCTGTAAAAGTTTACATGAATGTGTGATTTCACAATTTGATCAATTAAATCTTAGCCGTCCATTTGTTTGGCACTTTCATAACAGCTGGAATCTGAGGCCAAACTCACAGGAACTGAACAGAATGCTGTACATGATAAACAGCTTTCCGAACGCCAGAATACACAACTTCTGGAGATTAAACACTGGAAAATATCAATTCCAATCAAATAACTTACAGCTTTGTCTCACTGACAGTCTGAAAAATACAAACACACGTGCATTGATGTTCAAAGCGGTTGTAATTAATAATTGTTTTTGTGGCAGATCTGGCTTGATGAAAATGATGACACATTCAGAGTTTGCGCAATAATTTGTTTGATGATTAACAGATATTCATGTCCATCAACAAGCATTAAATTCATTTTACAACTTGGGGAAGTGTATTTGTAACTAAAAATGAAGAGCGAAAATGCAAATTCATATGCTTCACTATCATTCTCAAACACACTATTGGAGGTTTCTTTAGTAAGTTAAAAGTACATGTATATTATATATTTCCTGTCATCATAACTCATATTCTCCTACTTGGATGTTTTTCCTGTGCCATTAATATTTTAATTCCAAAATCAAAGCTCAAGTCTGTTGTCTCATTGACTAACAGATATTTATGTCCATCAAGAACCATTATATTTATTATATGACATGGAAATGTGGTTGTAACTGACAGGCTTGTGGTCTGAGAGGCTGTGGTTGAAAGTAAAACCAGTATACGGATGTCAGTTTGTTTAGCGAGTTTCCAATATACTGTAGCTGAATTATGATCGTGGGACTTGGGTTTCCAGAATATGACAGAATGGTGAAATCTGATTGATTTCAATGCCAATGGTGCTTCACAAAGATGCAGATTCACTTATTTTAAAGTGCCTTGGCTCTATCCACACTCTCTAAATGAATATTCTTGTGTATTCTTGTATATTTTCTATTTAGTTTATTTTACCCTTGCCCCAGACCCATACTTTTTAATATTAAATCATGAATATCCATCATAAAAATACGAGCCATGATTAAAAACATAATATAGATATAGTGAAATAAACACATGCCATTTCTATTCATTGTATTTTAACCACTAATAAAAAAGTTTTTTTATGTAACATTTCCAATTAGTCTGTAATTGTATCACTAATGTAAATTATCAAATGTTTCAAATGTACAAATTTATTAGATGATGTAAAGTGTGAAGATATGAATTTAATGTATAAGATACCTACATTTTTAACTGTGAATTAGCTTGGGAATTATTGGATGTTTTTTCTTCTTTTTGATTTTAAACAATTCACCCACAATTGTAAGATATAAGGTATATATATATTTTTTTTTTTTTTATAAACTTTATTATTTTACCCTTGTCCCAAACCTAGACTGTCAATATGAGATATAAAATATAAATTAAATAAACAGATCATTTATATTTTTATCATATATAATAATTCAAATGTAAATAAAAAAATCAACTTAAATTTGTTTATGTGTACTTGTTTACTGAAGAAGAAAAAACAGCATCACTAAAGAGCCTCAGATGATATATTGTGATATATGAAAAAAAATCTGTAAATATCACTTCTGAACAAAATTTTTAATTGTGCAACATTTACTATTAGTATGTAAATTATTAAATGTGAAGATTGTTTGTGTAAATATTAGCCTAGAAAGCCTAGAAAGACAAAGCTTGACAGTTTATTTAAAAAACAGTGGTGTTGGAAATTAAATTTTAACAATTTAAAATAAAAAAATCAATTTTCACCACGGAACACTATCAAACACAATACATAATCAAAATAAACCTTCAGTGTTTATTTAATTTTTTTAATAGTCGACAAGGCCAAAAGTGGCTATAGCTGAAGAAATAACAATTTTTTTCCATCATGCAGTTGCTTTTTCTGGCCATAGAGAAATACCATATACACTCGTAAAGAACCTTCACATTAGCATTTTTAATTAAGCATGGTGATTAATTGTCATGGGAGTTGCCCACTGCAGGCAAGTTATTTTCACGCCTGTGCGGTTTCCAGTTTGATCGCTAAGATGATTTGACTTGCGTTGTAGGAGATTATACAGTATGGCACATTTGAAAAATGTTCCAGACATTTTCCTATTTTAAGATCATAGATGTGGGTGAAGGGTGACAGATTGGAGGGATCTGGTTCTGGATTGTATATACAAATTTAACCGAAGGCCTCGCTGCACACAGAGCTGTCAAATATAACCCAGCACCACGGTACCAAATGTAAGCAATGTTTCTTTTTTTCACATTTTCTTCGGTAATGGGTTCAGGGTTGGAGGCTTTTTGAGCCATTGTGTGTTTTTCCTTCAAACCTAAGGGATACCTTGACAATGAGCATTTCGAAGCTCCGTCGAGGGCTGCTGTGGGCAGTTCGATTGCCTAAAGGCTTCGTAATAACAATTAATCTTCCTTGAAAAAAGGTGTTAAGAAGTCACAGCTGCCGAAATGGTCCCTTACTCTATTTACTTTGGCAAACAGATCTCTTTTTATGCGCCTCACTAATTAATTTTAGATTGAATACATTGGTTATGCATAATTTATGCTCTGAGCCCATGGCTACTGGTGTTGTACAAATATACAAATTCCATACTAAATTACGAACCACTTTGAAAGAGAGTGTGCACCTTTGGCTGGCTTTGAACGCGAGAGTGGTTTCTAGTGTTTTCCAGTCCCGTCGGTCTAAAGTAAACAAACACAGTCAAACCTCGCCTGTAGATGGATCATAATGTTTCACGTGAAAGTTTTTTCTCCCATGTGCAAAGGCATGGTGAGGAAATGGAGGGATGTATGTAAACTGTACAGTGAAATGATGATCTAGTTTTTATAGAAGTTGTTCAGCCAAAACTGGATGTTCTGTCATCATTTTCTCACCTTCCGCCAAAAGTTGCAGTTACGAGAAAAAAAACAAAGTTGCAATAGCCAGATATAAATTCATTTTGCAAGATATAAAGTCGCAACTGTACGAAATTAAGTCATAACAGCAAGATATAAAGTCAAAGTCATAAGAAATAAAATCACAACTGAGATAAATTTGCTATTGCGGTGAAGTCGTAATTATAAAGTCACATTGTAATTTATAAACTCACAATTTTAAGATATAAAGTTGAAATTATGAGAAATAGTCATAATTTTAAGATATTTAGTCATTCGATATGTAAATTATTATTTGTGAGAAATCAAGTAAATTATGAGAAAGTCATAATTGCGAGATACAATCACATTGTGAGATATAAAGTCACAGTTGTGAGATATAACGTCGTCATTACAAGAAATAGTGACACCTATGAGATTTTTGACAAAGGCACAATTGTGAGATATATAGTCACATATTGCAATATATAAAATCCCATTTGTGAGAAATCATGTTGCAGTTATGAAAAATAGTCATAATTGCAAGATATAAAGTCGCAATTGTGACATATAAAGTTGTAGTCTCAAGAAATAAAATCAAAATTATGAGACATTTGTAATTTTGATAGTCATAATTGGAAGATAAAAATATATAATATTTAATTTAATAATATTATAATAATAATATATAAACCCCAAAATTTGACATATCAAGTTGCAATTTTGAGAAATAGTCATACATGTGAAAAGTAACAATTGTGTGATATATAAAGCTGTAGTCACAAGAAATAGTCACATGTATGATATATGAACCCCCAATTGTGAGATATAAAGTTGCAGACACAAGAAATAAACAATCATTTATGAGAAAGATTTGCAACTTGCAAAGTCATATTTGCAAAATATAAAGTCACAATTATGAGACATAGTCATAACTGTGAGCTATAGTAACACTGTGGGATACAAGAAATGGTTACAATTGTGAGATACAGTCGCAAAATCATCAACCTCTAATCCAAAAATTGTAAGATATGAAGTCACAATTACGTGAAAGTTTTAACTGTAATTGGTATAGTCAAAAATGTGAGACTGTCGCGGTCAGAAGAAAAAAATGCATTATAATAGATATGAAGTCGCAAATATATTTTTATAGATTGATTTACTTATTTAACACTTACTGTGATGTAGAAGCAAGCTTCCATAGTCTTGAAACCATCACAACCTATATTTCCATGTGTTCGTTCAGAAAAGCTATCATGGCTTCAGAAGCCTTTGGAGTTTGTATATATGTACAGAAAAACATTATTGATGATGGCAGAATTTAAAATTGTATGTTAACCATTTTGTTAAATATCTGGACTAGCAACTTACAGGTCATGGGTTCAAACCCCTGGGGGTGGTGACCCATGAACTGTAGAGTTGTCGAGTTCCCCGACTACCACTGTGCCCCTGAGCAAGCCACTTAACCTCACATTGCTCCAGGGGATTGCCTTTATTGTAAGAAGAACTGTATGATGTTCTGGACAAAACAGCATCTGCTAGATGACAAATAACCAATAGATCATAGATTAGATTTTTAATGGACATCCAGCTGATAAACTCTGATTACAAAAGGCAAATGGTGTTTTACTTTATTCGGAAATTGAGCTATTGAAAATGACAGTGTGAAGATCAACGCATATATTATTCATATAGAAACCAGAGAGGTTATAAAACATCTGAGCAAATATCCATCACAGGTCAGGTTTCTCAGGTCCTTTGTCAATATGAACAGTATGAACGCAATACACTCTTGTTTTAGCATTTGATTTGAAAGTCGTTGAAAGACCTTTAAACCTTCTGACCTCTCATTTCACAAGACAAGCTAGCTGCGGATTTGCTGAATGTGTGATGTGGCTTACAGAAAACCCAAAGAACATATTCAACATCCATTGCAGGCCTGATTTTATTTTCTGTTGATTTGTGTGAGTGTTCAAAAGAGTCATTTTATTGATTTAAAGCCCTTCAGAGAAACAGTGGGTGAAGGAACCATTTTATTGAGGAACTAAAATATGGTTTCTTGGATGATTATGATATGGTTACCAAGAAAATCACAAAATAACATTGAAATACCAACCACCAAGTATGAATTTGGCATCAGTGTACGCATCTAAATAATATTGTAGACCACGGCATCTGTTTGTTATATAGCATTTCCCAAAAACAGGGTTAGTTAACTAAGGTTGGTAATGATGGAATTTGTGACCATAGCTTTTGGGGAACACACTCTGGGTGGGTGTCGATCAGGGCTTTCTATGTGTCGTTAAAGTTGTCTCTGTTTTTAGCATGTTGCTAGCAGTTTCTAGCTTGTTCTATGGTGTTTTCGGAGATGTATGCCATATTTAGGTTGTATGGATGTTTGCTAACAGTTGCTAGCTTGTTCTGTTTGGTTGTCAGGGCTTACTGTGTGGAGCTAAGTTTTCAGAATGTTTTCAGCATGTAGAGCTAAGTTTTCTGAAAGCTTTTAGTGTGATAGCAGTTGCTAGCTTGCTCCGTGTGGTTGTCAGGGTTTACTGTGTGGAGCTAAGTTTTCCGAATGTTTTTAGCATGTAGAGCTAAGTTTTCTGAACATTTTTTTAGCATGATAGCAGTTGCTAGCTTGCTCTGTCTGGTTGTCAGAGCGTTTTGTGTGGAGCTAAGTTTTCTGAACGTTTTTAACGTGATAGCAGTTGTAAGCTTGTTTTGTGTGGTTGTTAGGGCTTACTGTGTGGAGCTAAGTTTTCCGAATGTTTTTAGCATGTAGAGTTAAGTTTTCTGAACGTTTTTTAGCGTATAGCTGTTGCAAGTAGGGGTAAATTGGATGGTTCATCAATATTCGATACAATATAGATTCTCATACCCAGTGATACGATATTTGCCGATACCTAAAAGCCCACTGTGTCAAGCTAGGTTTTCTGAACATTTTTAACATGTTTTTAGCAGTTGCTTGCTTGTTCTGTGTGGATGTCAGGGCTTTCTTTGCATGTTTTCTTTGTGTTTTAGCATGTTTCTAGCTTGTTTCAAACTTGTTCTTGGTGGTTATCTAGGATTTTATGTGGTGCTAATGTGTTTTGAGATTATTATTTTTTTAGCAAGTTGCTATGCTAGGGTGTTGTGGGAGTGGGTCATTACTGGTTGCTTACTGGCCCAAGGTAAAATAGCCCACCCCCAAGTGTCTATAGTTTTCTAGGTTCTGTTCAAGAGTGTGTATTTTTTCCGCCCATTTTATCGTCCACCATGAATAACATTCATTTGATCTTTTGGAAAAGTAATATCACACTTTTCCTTCATAATCTGCACAATTCTACGTATTATTTATGTGAGTAGAACAAATGTTTAGTACTTAGAGTTTGACATATGAATGAACTTCTAATGCTAAGTTTAGCGTTAGTTAGTAAACACTGCTAATAATGGACTGTCAGCTGTGTAGAGGTTATATACTGGTTGATACTTTTTTAGAATGAGATAAAAATAGAATTTCCCTGATGGAAATAAAAGAAAACAAAGACCTCTATGGTAAAAATTTTACGGTCAACTAAAACAATATTTTCTCATGGCCCTTTGTTACTGTAACCTCAGGCTATGCTACAGCCACAGTTACAATAATAGGAAACTGCAGATATGTGTAAAGTTTGAGAGACGTGCATAAACAGACAAAGAGAAAGATGGGCAGAGATACACAGAAAAAGAGAAAGAAGGTTAAAAATGTGTGAGAGAGCAACATTCCCAAGCTAGCTTGGCTAATTGCAGTGGATTGGAACCAGATGTGGAGACAAAGTGACGTGATCTGACCAGACCTTGAAGGTCCTGGTGGTTTAAAAGGAAATGGGGAGAAGATGGAGTTGAGTGCCTTTTAATCTGTAGATTTTTTTTTCTCCACGTTTTGCTTCAGCAAGACATCTAGTTTTTAACTGGTAGAACTGTGGTTTCATCACAACCCTTTTTATTGAAATATTAGTTGACTTATCATGAATATAAAAAGTCGGTCATGTACCCAATGTTATGTCGTTCCAACACTGTCTTACTTTATTACTTTCTTGAAACATAAAATGTGACACAGAATTTAGCATTAAATCATTTTTGCTAGATTTTTTAAGGAAATAATAGTTCTACAGGAACTCACTTTTGATACGAATCAAATACAGTATAAAATAAATGAACATTTCATTAAGTATGTCACTGTCCTGTTTGTCTTATATCTGTGGCAGTTTGACAATAATCACTCTCACGGCTGATTGAACAACAAGCACCGTGACAGGTTGTGTGTTGTAAGAAAACGAAAAAAAAAATCAGCTTCCCTTTCAATGTTAATTAATTCTGTCGAAATGACAAAGCAGCTAATTAATTCATAATTGCAACTATCTTTTGGTAATTTGCTGTCACTGATAATAATATGCACTCCACATTAAAAGTCCTGCTCTTCTAAGTTCAGGAGGCCAATGCAATTTTAGTTTAACCACAACTGGGCGGTAAAGTCAATTCCTGTGCCAATTCAAATATGTAACTGATATATTTTAAAATTGCATACATGTTTGCCTTCACCCAGTTTATTTGTATTACTTGTCAAAATTAAGCATATTCAGTGCAAGTAAAATGAGTGGGTGTTTATGTCATTTTATGTCATAAGACATTTGTAAGAATGCAGTATATCGTGACATTTTCTGCACATGGCGTGTAGCTGTGCTTGTTCTGCAAGGAACACATGGTTGAAACACACGTCGTGCAGCCATGAATAGCCCACCATTACCACTGTGACAGGACCACATCCAACAGATGACAAAACCAAGCCAGCCTTCCAACAGCCTGCATATATAATGACATCAAACTTTGAACGTTCTTCAAAAGGCTCAGACTCTGCATCATTTTACTGATTTACAACTGCATGAGAAAAATTGCTCTTAAAAGGTTGATGCGTTGTGAGATATTGCCTCAAATTTCTGTGAAAAACCTTTGGCTTTGTCACAATTTGCATACCGCACATTCTGAATAGGATGCAAGATTAAAATCAGTAAATCCCAAGTCAAACCAAGCTGAAAAATATCAGCAAAGACCGGCAAACAAGCTTAATTTAATCAGTTATTTCAACTCTTACTTTTAAGATTTAAAGTATTAGATGTCAGTATTTAAAGTGTGTGTGTGTGTGTGTGTGTGTGTGTGTGTGTGTGTGTGTGTGTGTGTGTGTGTGTGTGTGTGTGTGTGTGTGTGTGTGTGTGTGTGTGTGTGTGTGTGTGTGTGTGTGTGTAGTGTGTGTGTATATATATATATACATTACACTTGCAGATAATAGCATTACTGAAATAGAAGGCCACTTAAGTGTACTTTCATGGTTATGTATACTTAAGTACACTTAAGTCTACTTTTTTTAAAAGTGCACTTAGTAATGATGTCAAATTAAGTTTTATTTTAAAGGTATTTTTTTAAGTTATACTTTAACCTTTAACACATGCACATAATTTTTTTGATAAAAAATAACAATATTGTGAGAGAAATTTATACATTTGAGGCAGGAAAATGCGTTTAAAAAAAGCCACCTCAGCCTGTGGCTATTTTGATATAGCGCATAAAATCACAGAAACCTCAATTGTTGTGATATCAACTTCAAATTTGGAACATAACACAGTTATACATATGACTAAATATAGCAATGTTATAGCAATTTTAGATTCTAAAATATTTTGTACAATTTTTTTAATATAAAAATGTAGTGACCGTATTAATTCAGTTAAGATGGTTAAGAGGATAACAAAGTTCACTTAGTTTGTTGTGCTAACTAAAATACTAAAGCACATGCAAAATGTTTTATAATATTATATAATAGTAAAGTTAGTATATATCAAATGTACAAAATTGCTACCTCATCAATATTTAGTTTAGCAAAAATGTTTGTCAGTACATCCAGCAGTTCATCTGAACCATGTTTTAAAGACAATAGAATTATGAAATTACATATGTTTAAGGCCTACGTAAGTGGAGCAAAAACACTAAGTTTAACTATTTTCATTTGTATTATCAGATTTAAGCTGTAATACATTTTCATTATATATAAAAATCAAGTGTCTAGAATCATAACTTCCAGTACTCTTTTAAAGTATATTACTTTCATAATAAATACTCTTTAAACAGTGTGCTAAATTGTACTACTTTTTAACAAAGGAAGCACTATCCTTACTACAAAAAACATGTCCTTATTAATCAGTATATTTGTGTTAAGTAATAATTGACTTTAAGGTAACTACATTTAGCTACATGCTAATGATAACGCACTACCACAAACAGTATACAAAAGGGGCTCTATGGCATAAGAGTGCTATTTTTCGATGATTTCGTCTCCCAGTACTTAGTACTCCACTTTGAAACAATAAAATACATACTTTCCCGTCACTGCCAGAATGTTAGCATGTAGCATATGCAGGCTAATTGGCCGGTGTTCCAGCCTGTCGACGCACTAAAGGCTAAGCGCTAGAAACTAGGTGAGGGAGGCTCGTACCCTCAAGTTACCTTCAAACCTGACCCTTTTCCAGTGGAAGGTTTTTGGTACAGTTTCCGAGGGAAGCCACAGCCGCTGGCTGCCGTGTGATTTGTGATTAGGGGGAGGTTCAAAGCGGATTTAATCTGGCCTCGGGCCTGTCATTTCATAATTATGTTCTGTCCCGAGGGAGCACCCCCAAAGTGACAAGCGTGCCGCTCGCAGTCTTTTACCAGGCCAAGCCAGACTATTGAGCTTCGCTTTAACTGTGAAGATGGCCTTCTTTTGCAAAAGCCTATTCCCAGAGATCCCGGGACACAGGGAGCAGCCCCACATTTCACACAGGCACCTGTTCTCCAACCTACTTTAATCCTAAAGCTAATAACACACAAGGAAAATCAATGGAAGCCAGTCGAAAGCGCACCTAATCCTTTTACCCCTATATAAATGCTAATGGTGTCCCTATATAGGTTTTACAAGGCAAATTGTTTGCAAATGAGGTGATTTATTTGGACAGGGAACATTTATGGACAAGATTCTTTTCCTGCGACACGGAGCACAATAAATCTTTGAGGAGCGGAAAACGCTAAGCAGATGTCTGCGGTATCATGGCATTTTGTCATTGGATTATATAGATTATTGTGCGTATCTGTTTAGTCTGGGTTTTAACTGGATTTAAATGGAGAAAATGACAACAGTTTGTATGGGGTTTGCAAGAATGATGGAATATTCACTGAGTCTGTAAAAAAATGCTCAGGTCATGTTAACCTCATAATTAAATGAAAATTATATATCTAATTCTATCTATCTATCTATCTATCTATCTATCTATCTATCTATCTATCTATCTATCTATCTATCTATCTATCTATCTATCTATCTATCTATCTATCTATCTATCTATCTATCTATTATTTTCACCATTTATGCCAATTTGCTTTATCTACATATTCAGATTTTTTTTTTCTTTGTAAAGAGAATGAAGCTTATTCTCTGTATATTTAGTTATTTATTTGTGCATATTTAGATATTTAGAATATGAGTAACTAAATAAAAAATAAATAAATACATCACTTCGAGCTCGAGAATGACAATTCAGTATTTTAGACTGATGTGATGAATGCAGTACATGTTGACTTTTGATTGATTTTAACCAGAGATTATCACAGTAAGGTCTTAATAAAATCCAGTCCGGCATTCCTCTTTAAATTAAACCAATCGTTCATTTTTAACTCTGTCCCTCAAAGTCAGCTAATTAAATATTGTCTCTGCCAGTTGGATTCCCAGCCTATTTTTTTCTCCCCAGTTTCCTTCACCAAAATATGTTGTTCCCAGCAATGAAAACCACATTGTCCCATTCCCCCAGTCTCTATTTACATTCACGGAGGCTGTTTTAATTTCTAATTATGCTGTATTATACACCCCGTCAGTGGGGCTTTAAACATAATTTTCGTTGAAAAATCATTACATTTGGCCCAACTAAGGGCTGATGGTAATTGTTACAAACTAGCTTGAGTTCTTTGGAGACAGTATTTCTTTGTGGGACATTTGTTTTTCGTGTCACATTTTAATTAATTACCTCATTTAATCACATTCCTTCTTGAGAACAGTAATCCACAGACGTTGGTAAAGTGAGGGTCGGCGGGTCACATATAACACCCGGGAGGATGTCGAATAAGTGCTGTTTTACATCATCTGGAGCCCGTGCGCTAATATCACTCGAGTCAAAGGTGAAATCTGGCTCGCTTATTTTGCCAGTGACATGAAACAGGGGCAACACATGTAAAATCACATGTCACTTTCATCATGGCCAAATAGCGTCCCTTCAGCTCAGCACGGATCTGACAGAACAGCAGCGCGACTGATAAAGCTCTGCTGTGGAGATATTAGCCACTCAAAACAGAGTTTGACGGAGAGAACAGCTGCTGCGCTGATTTTACCAGCTAAAAGAGCCATCAAAATACTGAAACAATAAAATATTACAATCGATTATTAAAATAAACTCTTAATTAAAATGAGTACTTTTTACACAAAACTATACTTTAAGTACAATTACAATAATTTAATAACAATTAAATGCATTTTTTCACAAGAGACACTGGTGTGTAGTAACTAATTAACGTGAAAACCTAAAATAATTCTTAACTTATTACAATTATAATAAATAATTTATGATATGAGGTATGCTACATCAAACAATACAATATAATATGATATAAAATATGATTAGAATATGAAATTACATGAGATAATACGATATGTTGATACAATTTGATATGAAATGATACAATATATGATATGATGCGATACTATATTATATATATATATATATATATATATGAAATGACACAATATGATCCAATATATGATATGCAATACATTAAGATATGTTAAGTTGTTACAATATGATGTGATACAACATATGATATGACATGATACGATATAACATAGAATACAATATGATATGATATAATACGATGTGATACAACGATACAATATAAGAAACGATACAATATGGTATCATAAATTGCATTGCATTGCATCATGTATATTTTATTGTGGCATCATATCGAATCATACTTTGTATTATATCATATCATATATTTTATTATATCATATTGTATCACAACATACTGTATCATATCATATTTATAGCATTGCATCAAATATATGATACAATACGATATAATGTGATACAATATGTTATATTATATGAGAAAATACGAAGTATGATTCAATATGATAAGACACAATACAATATGATACAGTGAGACATATAATATGATATGATATAATACGCAGGGGCGGACTTAACCAATAAGCGAGGTAAGTGGCCTCTTTGGGCCCTTATGCTTATTAAAAGAACGCTGTGAGATTGCAATGAGCTGAAGTGAGTGACATCTATAGTGATTATATGAGAGAGTGCTCTTTGCACGCACTCTAGGCTGTCTGACTGTCTTAGAACAGAGACATCCACCTCAGTAAAGAAAGTATTGGGTTTCAAGTCAAAATTGTATTTATCTTGATTTTTCAAAATTACTCTCTTGTGTGCTTCTCCAAGGCTCACTGGCGCGAACTGCTGCATACTCGTATAAATGCACAAATGCAATGACTGGAGATTTTCCTTTAATAATAGGTTTCATTTTCGATTTGTTTCTCAGCAAACACTTCAGAACACTTGGAATATGGAATGAGTTGCCTGGGGTAATTTTATGTTTGTAAAAAGATTTACAATTTATTAAATGGACAAGTGGAAGTTTTGTTGTTTTTATAATGTCTTAATTTGTGATCTAAAAAAAAGAAAGTAGCCAAATGTGGCTTTAGAACAGCATCAGGTTGACTAATTGCCGGTTGTGAAGGGATAAATAAACTATAAACTAGAGAGAAAGAGCAAAATAAGGGTCAGGCAAATACCTGTCAACATTTGGATACCAAAATCCGGGAGACCCACAAATGGGGGGGGGGGTATAAGTAGGGTGAATGCAGGTAAAGTGGGCCATTTGGGTAAAGTGGACCGTTTAAGTTTGATTGTACTGTGCTCAATGGGTTTGCACTTTCAGAGCATAACAATGGTTCTTAATTAAAGGGACACTGTTTCTCTAAATAATCAAATAGTTTTGGTTGATGCAATATGACACTGATGGGTGTGGCCACGAGGACTGTGTCATGGTGAAAGGTAGAATTTTTTTCTAAATTATACATTTTACTAAAAGTGACCTGCAATCACCCTACATACATAATACATAATTATGAATAAAAATAATAATAATGTGACTTACTCATGTTTCTTTTGTATTATTATGATTAGCCCTCTATTACTTTTTTTTCAAATTAAACAGAAACACTGCAAAGCAGTTAAACACTGTGGAACAAATTACATTACATTACATTGTACATACAGTAACATTAACATTGTGTGTTTAGTGCTACCCTTTTGTACCTTGGCTGCACGAATGTACTGCTGTGATATATTATGCGAGATATGGCATTTTCCCCACCGCGTCCGATATTAAAATCAGTGCGACACACTTTGCAAAAGGTTTGGGCGTTGTTTACATGGCTTCGAGACAAGAAATTAAATTCTTCCGTCCAGCTGTTTTTAAATTTACACAAATATAATTTTTTTCTTCGCCGGAGCATCACCTGACTCTTTTCCTTCCATTTCTATCACTGATGCTAGCGCGTCTACTATCTGCGCAGAAATCAACAGCGCGGTTTGCAGGTTGCCAGGTTGAGGTCACAAATGGTTTGAAATTTGTTTATTGTGTCGAATATGTGAGGTGATGCGTTTCATACAAGATCTGGGAACTGGAAAACCTTGGAATACAATATTGATGTGAGTATTCATATAACTTGGTTTGAGCCATACAAATTACGGGAATTTCCCGGGAGAAATAACAAAACGGGAGGGGGGGCGGGAGCTGGGTGTTAAATACGGGAGACTCCCGGAAAAAAACGGGAGTGTTGACAGGTATGGTTAGGCAAAAAAGAGCACATAGTTATTATGTTGCGGCCCCATACCTGGAATTTGCTTAGGGCCCCCAAATCACTAAGTCCGCCCCTGATAATACGATGCGATATGATGATACAATATATGATGCGATGCAACACAATATGATATACATGATGCAAATGACATGATTATGATATATGATGTTATATTATATATTATAGCATTTATGATATGATATGGTATGTGATATATGATATGTTATGATACGATACGATACGATAAGTTACAATATATGATACAATACTATATGATATGATATGATGCCTCTAATAAAACAAATAATCAAATAAACTTGGAGGATAGGCTTTTTAAACCTGGACAGTCAAAAACTGCCTATAAACCACCTAGCAACCCCATTACAACCCCATAGCAACACAACCCAGGCTGTATTTAAGCTCCAGAATATCATAAATATTTTAAAGCACACTCTTTTAACTTTGCCAGTAATCAACCAACAAAACAACCCTTAAAAACTAATTAGAACAGCTTAGGAACAACCTAGCAACCACCCACAACCCCAGCAACCCCATAACAACCACATATTGGATATTATTGTGGCGACAACTCGTGTTCTCTTCAGGAACTCGAGCTTCGTCCGGAGACGCTTGGGGAACGCCATCAGCGTGACCGGCTCTGAATACACATATAATCATTCTTAATTGATGGCGGGACGTCACATGAAACCGGCATCAGCTTTCTGTCATTCAGCTAGCGCTCTGTGTACTGTCTGTCTTATTTGGTGTTGTCTGTCTATCTGCAAGCATGTATAAAAGCCAGCTTGAGGCTAAGCATTTAGAGGGCAAGAGAAGCGAAGCACATTACAGGCGGTGTGTTCCTCCCTGCAAACATTATATGTCTGCAGGTGATACACACAGCCTGTGTGTGGTTTGTTTGGGAGTGAGGTACGTAGAGTCTGCTCTCGAGGGGGTCGCAGTTAGATCTGATGGAGGGATTGGAGACGAGTGTGTCTTTATCTCCGTCCTCACCCATCAGATCTTATAGCCTCTCCCCGAGATTGGAAGCCCGCGCTGGGGATACTTCCCTTTGGGCAGCTGGCTCGGCACTTCTCATATCTTCCTCTGAGGAGATTGATGTGGAAAGCATCGATGATGTTCCCTCTCGTTCGCCCCAATACGAGGAGCTTGTGGATGTGGTCACTCGTGCCGTGGCCAAATTAAACATTAACTGGCCGGCCGAGTGTCATGTTGAACCGCAGAGAGGCAAGCTGGACGAACGCTTTCTGCGGTTTAAAACACCACCTCCACATCGGAGCCTGCTGTTTTTTCCCGATCTCCACACCGAGGTGTCGAGATCATGGGTGAAACCATTTTCGGCCTGCCTCTTCGTCCCCTCGTCCGATTACTATGGTAATGTAATGGGGACGAGTGAGCGCGGTTACAGAGCAATGCCTCAGGTGGAACAGACGCTCGTGAGCTATCTGTCCCCTGACGCTGCGTCGTCTCTGTTGGCTCCGACCCCAAGCCACTGCGCACATCTTCAGCGCTGGTGGGAAAGGGGTACACTGCGGCAGATCAGGCTGGTTTGTGTCTGCACACCATGGGGGTGCTGCAGGCGTACCAGGCTGACCTGCTCAAAGAGCTCAATGAGGGTGAGGGAGTTAATGCGGAGGACATCAAAGAACTACGCAAAACCACTGATCTGTCTCTCCGCACCACCAAGGAGACCGCCCGTGCCATTGGAGCGGTCTATAGCAGCTCTGGTGGCGGCAGAGAGACATTTCTGATTGACCCTGTCTGATATCAAAGACCGTGACAGGGTGTTCCTTCTGGACGCCCCGCTTTCGCCTTCTAGCCTGTTCGGCGACACTGTTGGTGCCGCCGTCGACAGGCACCAGGAGGCCGGGAAGCAGGCGGCGGAATTTCAGCAGTTTCTCCCTCACCGCTCTCTAGCTCAGGGGGCTGCTTGTCGAGAGCAGCCCCTGCCACGTGCCAGCTCATCATATAGGGAAAACCCATATAGGGAAACCCCCCGCAGCGGGGCCGGGCGGAATGCACAGCTCTCGTTTGGGGGCCTCGAAGCCTAAGCCGGATCTGCGGACCATCCTTCAGGTGAAGAGGTCCTCGGCCAAGAGTCCCTGATGCTTGTGGCTCAGTGCCTACGAGGGTAGCCCCCTCTAAAGAAAGAGCGGCATTCACAGCAGTGCACGGTGCCTGTCTCTCCTTAGTGCCCTCAGGAGATCGGTCTGCCAACCCTGCCACATATGGTGTTACAGGGTGCAGCGGTCTCCAGCGAGTGCACATCTCAGTTCTTTCTGCCTGGAGAAGTAGCGGAGTTGAGATGCTCGCCACCTTTTTGGGGGTCTCTAGAGCAGCTAGTTCGGCCATCCCGCTGTGATACACCAGAGGCCAGTCTCGAGAGATTGGTTCCCTTAGTAGATTGTAGTAGATCTTAGTGGCGCTTTTCCACTGCATGGTACGGACAGTACGGTTCGGTACGGTTCACTTTGGGGGGTTTTCCACTGCGTACCGTACCTATACCTGGTACTTTTTTAGTACCACCTCGGAAGGGGTTCCATGTGATCCGTACCGTTACCAAAACGTGACGTGGGGTAAACTCTACTGATCACTGATTGGCCGGAGAAAATCGTCATTACTGCGTGACTGAACTTGCGTACAAGAGACCCATATACCCGCTAGATTTAAATCAGCACAGCCAGCGAAGGATCGGACGCAACTTTTGTTGAACAAACGCACCTTTTTGTATCAAGCACAAAAATAGCAGTGTCGTTGTCTGTTGAGGAAGTACAGACGTTCCTCTCATTATAGCTGGGAGCGGATCCAGTGAGAGCTTGATGGCGCGACGCCGAAGGAAAAAGCTCATGTATATACTTTTGAACTTGCTATATTTTCAGAGTATGTTTCTGTTTATATTTGTACCTTGTATGTGTGTTTTGCTTCAATAAAACAATCTGATTGAATAAGTGTACCTCCAGACTATATTAAAAATGTCATTATTGTACGAGCACGTAATCAGAGAATCCTCTTGAAAACGACAATGTTAAGCCCGCAGCTACGTACTAAAATCCATCAATGAATAAAAAAACAAGGGATACATTGTAAATTTTGAAATATTCAAAGTTTATTGATAATTCACTTTCCTAGCAGAACCGCTACATGAATAGTGAACTAATCAAGTAACGCAGCACAACCTCGCATAGCCCTACCTCATCTACAGCCTGTGGCACTGCCACCACAGTCTCTGCTGCAGGGGGTAAATCCCAAGCATTCTCATAGTCCTCTCCATTGCTGAAAAACATCCACATGCCGAGAATGAAGAACACTATTCCGTCTCTCCTTTCTTTGTTGTGAGTTTGTTTGTGGGCGTTTCGATGATGTCACGCAGTAGAGGCGGCGCAATTATAACGACGCGTGAATAATCCCGCCCACTCTATAGCGGTACTTACTTAATACACAGTGGAAACGCAAACCGACCCGAATGAGCCGTACCGTACCGACCGGCCGTGGCCGAACCGTACCGTACCATGCAGTGGAAAAGCGCCATTAGTAGACTGTCTCGATGGGGTCCTGCACACTGTAGAGAGAGGCTACAGAATCCAGTTCGGTTCTCCTCCGCCCCGATTCAACAGGGTGGTTTCCACTCTGGTGGACCCCGGGCAGGCTCTGATATTGGGACGAGAAGTAGATACTCTCTTAAGGAAGGAGGCCATCGAGATGATTCCTCCTCACGAACAAGAGTCCGGGTTCTACAGCCGGTACCTCAGAGTTCCAAAGAAGGATGGAGGGTTGCGTCCCATTCTAGATCTGCGTCAATTGAACCGCTCAGTCTCCAGACTGAAGTTCAAGATGATCACACTCAAACAGGTCGTGTCTCAGACCAGGTCCGAGGACTGGTTTGTCACGATCGATCTATAAGACACATACTTCCAAGTCTCCATCCTTCCCATTCACAAGAAGTTCCTGAGGTTTGCTTTCGGGGGCGAAGCTTACCAATATCGGATTCTTCCCTTCAGCCTAGCACTCTCACCCTGCACTTTTACAAAGTGTGTGGATGCCGCATTAGCTCGGTTGCGGCTACAAGGCATCCGCTTACTCTATTATATTGACGACTGGTTGATTCTTGCTCTATCAGAGCAGTTGGCGGCTCAACGTCGAGATGTTGTTCTCGCTCACATGAAAGTGTTGGGGTTAAGACTGAACGCCAAGAAGAGTTTGCTTTCTCCATTACAGAGAACCACTTATCTTGGTGTGGTGTGGGATTTGACCAGGATGCAGGCACGTATGTACACTGCTCGGATCGAGTCGATCCTCACAGAAGTCAGGAGAGTGAAAGAAGGCCAGTCACTCACTGTCAAGCAGTTTCAGAGACTGCTCGGTCTAATGGCAGCTGCGTCCAACGTGATACCTATTAGACTGCTGTACATGAGACCCCTACAGTGGTGGCGCAAGACCAAGGGGTTCTCCCCGAGGGGAAACTCGCTTTGCATGATCAAGGTCACGCGGCGGTGCCTACATGCCTTAGACATGTGGAAGAAGCCTTGATTCTTGTTCATGGGAGCAGACGTCCTGGGGCAGAGAGCCGGGGAATGGATGCATCACCCAATGGTGGTGAAGCAAATCTGGAGAGTGTTCGGCCAGGTTCAGGTGTACCTCTTCGCTACTCAGGAGACAGCGCAATGTCCCCTCTGGTACACTCTAGTTCATCCAGCTCCACTGGGGTTGGATGCTATGGTACACACATGGCCGAGGTTTCGTCTGTACACCTTTCCCCCGATCTTTCTGCCCCCGGGAGTTCTAGCGAGAGTTCGCCGGGACGAGGTCAGTCTACTTATTGTATTGTTCTGGCCGGGTGTTCCTTCTGGACGCCCGGCTTTCGCCTTCTAGCCTGTTCGGCGACACTGTTGGTGCCGCCGTCGACAGGCACCAGGAGGCCGGGACAGGCGGCGGAGTTTCAGCGTTTCTCCCTCACCGCTTCTAGCTCTCAGGGGCTGCTTGTCGAGAAGCAGACCCCTGCCACGTGCCAGCTCATCATATAGGAAAACCCTATAGGGAAACCCCCCGCAGCGGGGCCGGGCGGAATGCACAGCTCTCGTTTGGGGGCCTCGAAGCCTAAGCCGGATCTGCGGACCATCCTTCAGGTGAAGAGTCCTTGGCCAAGAGTCCCTGATGCTAGTGGCTCAGTGCCTACGAGGGTAGCCCCCTCTAAAGAAAGAGCGGCATTCACAGCAGTGCACGGTGCCTGTCTCTCTTAGTGCCCTCAGGAGATCGGTCTGCCAACCCTGCCAACATATGGTGTTTCAGGGTGCAGCGGTCTCCAGCGAGTGCACATCTCAGTTCTTTCTGCTGGGAGAAGTAGCGAGTTAGAGCATGCTCGCCACCTTTTCGGGGGTCTCTAGAGCAGCTAGTTCGGCCGTCCCGCTGTGATACACCAGAGGCCAGTCTCGAGAGATTGGTTCCCTTAGTAGATTGTAGTAGATCTTATGGCGCTTTTCCACTGCATGGTACGGGCACAGTACGGTTCGGTACGGTTCCTTTTGGGGGGTTTCCACTGCGTACCGTACCTAGTACCTGGTACTTTTTTAGTACCACCTCGGCCGGGGTTCCATGTGATCCGTACCGTTACCAAAACGTGACGTGTAAACTCTACTGATCACTGATTGGCCGGAGAAAAAAATCGTTTCATTACTGCGTGTGACTGAACTTGCGACATGAGACCCATATACCCGCTAGATTTAAATCAGCACAGCCAGCGAAGGATCGGACGCAACTTTTGTTTGAACAAACGCACCTTTTTGTATCAAGCACAAAATAGCAGTGTCGTTGTCTGTAGAGGAAGTACAGACGTTCCTCTCATTGATAGCTGAGGAGCGGATCCAGTGAGAGCTTGATGGCGCCGACGCCGAAGGAAAAGCCTCATGTATATACTTTTGAACGTGCTATATTTTCAGGTATGTCTTCTGTTTATATTTGTACCTTTGTTTTGTGTGTTTTGCTTCAATTAAAAACAATCTGATTGAATAAGTGTACCTCCAGACTATATTAAACATGTATTATTGTACGAGCACGTAATGAACCTCTTGTAAACGACAAATGAATTAATGCCACGATTATAAAAAACCATCACATGAATAAAAAAACAAGGGATAACATTGTAATTTTTGAAATATTCAAAAGTTTATTGGATATTCACTTTACAGAACACGCTACATGAATAGTGAACTAATCAAGTAACGCAGCACACCTGCCCTCCTCATCTACAGCCTGTGGCACTGCCACCACAGTCTCTGCTGCTGGGGGTAAATTCCAAGCATTCTCATAGTCCTCTCATTGCTGTTAAAACATCCACATGCCGAGAATGAAGAACACTATTCCGTCTCCTTTCTTTGTTGTGAGTTTGTTTGTGGCGCGTTTTACGATGATGTCACGGCAGTAGAGGCGGCGCAATTATAACGACGCGTGAATAATCCCGCCCACTCTATAGCGGTACTAAACTACAGTGGAAACGCAAACCGACCCGAACTGAGCCGTACCGTACCGAGCCGTGCCGAACCGTACCGTACCATGCAGTGGAAAAGCGCCATTAGTAGACTGTCTCGATGGGTCCTGCACACTGTAGAGAGAGGCTACAGAATCCAGTTCGGTTCTCCTCCGCCCCGATTCAACAGGGTGGTTTCCACTCTGGTGGGCTCTGATATTGGGACGAGAAGTAGATACTCTCTTAAGGAAGGAGGCCATCGAGATGATTCCTCCTCACGAACAAGAGTCCGGGTTCTACAGCCGGTACCTCAGAGTTCCAAAGAAGGATGGAGGGTTGCGTCCCATTCTAGATCTGCGTCAATTGAACCGCTCAGTCTCCAGACTGAAGTTCAAGATGATCACACTCAAACAGGTCGTGTCTCAGACCAGGTCCGAGGACTGGTTTGTCACGATCGATCTACAAGACGCATACTTCCATGTCTCCATCCTTCCCATTCACAAGAAGTTCCTGAGGTTTGCTTTTGGGGGCGAAGCTTACCAATATCGGGTTCTTCCCTTCGGCCTAGCACTCTCACCCTGCACTTTTTACAAAGTGTGTGGATTGCCGCATTAGCTTGGTTGCGGCTACAAGGCATCCGCTTACTCTATTATATTGACGATCTGGTTGATTCTTGCTCTATC
>CM049815.1:17336197-17461197 GCA_027422405.1 Ptychobarbus kaznakovi
TGGATAGATGACAGACAGATGAATAGATGGATAGATAGATGACAGATGGATGTATAGATAGATGATAGATGGATGAATAGATAGATGATAGACAGATGGATGGGCAGATGATAGATGGATGGATAGATGATGGATGGGTAGATAACAGACAGATGGACAGATAACAGATGGACAGATAGATGGATAGATTGAAAGATGATAGACAGACTGATGGTTAGATGATAGGCTGACAGAGAGATGGATAGATTGATGATAGAGATGCTATTGTTGCAATTGTATTGTTGTTGTTATATCATTTATTTGCTACTGTTGTTTTTTGTTTTGTTTTTTTTGGGGGGGGGTAACAGAAAAAAAGAGAAAATTGTTTCAACTTCAGTCTTGAGAAATTAAAGAATCTTTTTTTTTTCTTTCATTCATTTTTTTTCCTTGATGCATGGATTTATCAAGATTTTTCAAAAGTCTCCTTTCTGCAGAAGAATAAATGAAGTTGATTTATTAATGACATGAGGGTGAGTAAATGATAACAGAATTGTCATTGTTGAGAGATCTATGGTAGATGATGATTTCATACCCCTCTGTTTGTGCATCATTTCTAAAGCATCGATGAGCAAAGACACCAATGACAACACACACAAAAAGTCTCCTAATGAATATGATGATAAAGTGTGCTTGCATTAGCTGCCTGTGGGCTTCAGGGGCTACAGAGTGGTATAAATCATCTGCGGGTGGACTGTTGTTGTGCGTCTCTGTCCCTGCTGGCTCCTGACGAGGAGGATCCAGTAAGAGACTGATCTGCAGCAGGCCTGATAAACTCACTGGCTGCAGGCATTGTTTCAGTTCTGTTCTTTAGGGCAGACAACATAAAAAACTGCTCAAATAAACACATAAATACATTATGTAGTCACAACATAAAAAACTAGTCAAATAAACACATAATTACATTATGTCTCTTTTTACCATTAGTATGCATATATAAGCAAAAATATTTTTATCTTTATTTTCACCTGAGAAAAAAAAGCCAGTTTTTGTTTTTGTTTGTCTCTTTTATATTTGTGTCACATACTGGATGGAAACAATTATATAAGCAGGCATACGAGGATAAGTGTATATGTAAGAAAATAATCTTCTTTATTAAAACAACTGAGAAAAAAAGCCAGTCAACCATAACAGTTGTCTCTTTTATTTTGCGCACATGCTGGATGGAGAGGCATACAAGAATTCAATGATAAGTAAAGTAAGAGCTTCTTTATTAAACTGAGGAATTAGTAATCCTTATCTCTCCCTTTAGAAATCAACCACAACAGAGTCAACTGGAGGAAGACATGCAAAAGCTCAGAATTCAATGAAGCGCAACAGCGATCTATAAACTGAGGAATTAGTGAATCCTTATCTCTCCCTTTAGTAGAGTCAACTGAACCTCAAGGAAGACATCCACAGCACAACAGCGATCCAGCAGGTAGTTGATGAGACAGATGAGATCTTGTAACCTCAAGACGACAATGAGTGTATGGATGATGTGTAATTTATAGAGCTTGATTGGAGGTGTCGCAGGGAGTGCAGGTGAGAGGTGAGAGGGATGCTGACAGGTGTGAGTGATTATGACGGAGTGCAGGTGAGTGGCCAGAGGGATCTGGGAAATGCAGTGCAAGATTTTTACGGGTGACTGTGACAGTACCCCCCCCCCCCTCGAAGTAGCGGCTTTTAAGCGTCCGTCCAACAATAGGGCGCAAAACCCTGGCAGAGAGTGAATGTTATTTCTCCCACTTTTAAGGAGAGAGTAGGGGACTTAGCGGCCATGCATCTCATCTGGGAAAAGTTCCGTGGGCCATGGCGGATTATGGCATCTCAGGGGACTCCGTCTGATTTACGAAACAAACATTATTAGCTTGTTATTCTAAAAAATTGGATCTACTTTAAGCATTACAACAACATTGTTTGTTTATTCTATTTGGAACTATACACAGTTAAGTTAAAGGGGCCATGTGCAGTGTCTGTGGGATGTGTTCCGTTGTAATGTAACTACAATGATCGGTCAATTGTGCAGAGTTTTCTTGTTGAAGTACATACTTTTTGCACTCACGGTCAACTCTACAAAGGCTTTTTGCTGATGTCAGCAACTGAATTAATTGCGAGTTTTATATGTCTGAGAGCTTTGTATATCACTGACGCTTTTAGAGGCTTAAAACTCTAGACAGCTTAAAATGATGTTATATGTCTGCAGCGTCGCTTTTGCAGGCAATAAGTTAAGGCAGGCTTTTTGCAACATCGCGAAACTAAGTTGATTTACAAACAAATAGTTTATTGCTTTTGGTGATAACCAAATTAAACCAAATTAATATTTAACAAAACTGGTTTCTCGCTAGAGAAAACCACCAAAAGTGTTACAAAGTTGAATCAGAAATATACATTTATACACAAAATTATCCACCAAAAGCAACTTTCAGACGCCATCTTTATTTTTTAGCAGCTTGAGAAGGCTGTTCAAAAACACGCGGCATTAAAAACGTGAAGCTTTGTTTATGTTGTTTCCGTTGAAACCGTCTATACACAGTAGGACTATTAATAGGGATGTGCATGAGTTTTCTGAAGTGGCAGGGATGCTAATGTAAACAATGATCGGTCAAGATTAGCCTATGTGTGACGCTACTTTTTGCTGACTCAGTAGCAACTCTACAAAAGAATATATATGAGAACAGATAGAGAGCTTTAATTGGACGCTTTTATTTAGCTTATAAATACGACAGAGGCTGCATCCGAAAACTTAGACAGCTGCCTTGCTACCTCGCTGCCCTGTCAGGCAATGACTTAAGGCAGCGTTTTTGCACGGAGGCACCTCGCGAAACTAAGTTCGGACAGGCTTCTGAGACAGCGTAACGGTTTATTGATCTACAACAATATAGAACGAGTTTTGGTGATAACAAAATTCATATTTAACAAAACTGGTTTCTCGCTAGAAATACCACCAAAAGTGCACAAAGTTAATCAGAAATATACATTTATACACAAATTATCCACCAAAAGCAACTTTCAGACTCCATCTTTATTTTTTAGCTGCATTATGTTTTACAAAAACAATTGTTTTATTTAAGTGTTGATTATTATAGTTAAAAATAAATATTAATTTAATTTGTTGTTAATTGTAGGCTAACCTGAGCGCCAGTCAAAGTATAACTTAGTGACAAAAAGAGTGTGCATGCTGTATTATGGTTTTAAGCACAGAACCTAAAGGGTGGGTTTATCAGTGTGTCATGTATTCACTTAAAGACATTTCAACCATTTTGACATTTGTTTGTTGTTTGTTTGTTTGTTTGTTGTTTGTTTTTGTAATTTTCTTCTTAAGAAAAAAAAATAAGGGCTCCTTTACATGAGGTGGATTATCCAAGAAAATTGTAATTGTAATTGAATTTATTTAAACAAGAAATTTCTTACGAAGAGAATTTATCACGAAGAGACATTAAGTTTGTCAGTGAGTAGAAACTAGTGAAGTGCTTTTTGATATTTGTGGGTATTAATATTTAAATGTATGTTTAAATATATATTTTATGAAACAATTGCTTTAAATATTTCAACAACAAACAAGAAAATCTGTTATACAATTTAAAAAACTGCATTATGTGCAGTTTACATGTTTGCAAACAATTGTTTTATTTAAGTGTTGATTATTATAGTTAAAAATAAATATTAATTAATTTGTTGTTAATTGTAGGCTAACCTTATAGTACTGTAAAAGGGCTCCCTGTAGTTTAGCACAGAACCTGAGGTGGATTATCCAAGAAAATTGTAATTGTAATTGAATTTATTTAAACAAAAGGCAATTTCAACCATTTGTTTGTTTGTTTTGTTTGTTTGTTTTTGTGTAACAAAAAAAAGGTCCACATCCAGACACGAAGAGACATTAAGTTTGTCAGTGAGTAAAACATTTTGTGGGTGAATTGTTGCTTTAAATTTCAGTCTGTTGTACACACAAACTATATGGCTTCAGGAAACTTGGAATATAGTGCATGAGTTCGGATTACTTTTATGGTACTTTTTATGTAATTTTTAGAGCTTGACAGCCGCTAAACATCTCCTTTTGTGTTCCATGGAAGACATTTGAATGGGTTTTGAATGGCATGAGGGTGCGTAAATGATGACAGAATTTGTATCAGTAATTTTGCTCGATCAGAAAGACTGACAGCGTAAGCCTTAAGTTAACATGTACCAGGCGTAATTGTTCTCCACATCTTATTTTCATTGGAGCTAAAGTTACTTCAGGCTTTAATAGCATTAACTGTAGTTTGAGGACTGTGTGACTCTAGAGTTTGAGTAAAGGAAAGATTTATCTGTAGAGCAGCAGTATTGAATCTTATTAGCAGGAAGCCAAAGCACACCATGTAACAGCATTGGACAGAGCCGCTCTCGCTCAGCAGACGGTGGGGTTCGGTCCGGTTCAGCTGACGCAGTAATTGTTTACTGGAGGAGAGATCGGCTTCAGGAAGCTGCTATCAGATATACTGATTCCTGACACACACAACATGAGCAGATGTGCTTAGTCAGAATAATGTTCTAATTACATTAATATGTGAGAGTCAGAAATGTTAGGAAGGTGTGGAATAGTGTGTAGAGATGTTCCGATACCATTTTCCCTTCCCGATACCGATTCCGATACCTAGGCTCAGGGTATCGGCCGACACCGAGTACTGATCCGATACCTGAGTGTGTATCTGGTTATACAGCTTATGAACAACTAGCCCTGTATGAATTTATACAATTATTTGATGGTGTGCTTCACCATATATATACACTATATTGCCAAAAGTATTGGGTCACCCCCTTCTAATGAAAGGTTTGACTACTTTAGTAATTTCCATGAGTACAAATCTTAATGTTTAAGCATATAATGATATTCTAGTGAATTTTGTGCTTCTAATTTTATAGCAACAGTTTGGACAGGACCCTTCTCTATTCTAACATGACAGTGTCTCTGTGTATAAGACAAGGATCAAAGAGAAATGATGATTCAGTCAGTGTGGAAGAACTTGACTGGTCTGCAGAAAGACAAGTCCTAATCCCAGCTGAACACCTCTGGTGTGACTTTAAATGCAGACCTTGAGCCAAAAACTCATCACCAAACACCAATGACTTGTACATATGGGTACAGTCATTTCATACACTTAAAAACTGTTGCAACAGAGGTGGAAATACAAGTACATTAATTTCTTTGTTGCCACAGTTTGGAAGTGCCCTTTTCTCTTCTAAAGAAGTACTTTTTGTCCATATAATGAATGTACAAGTCATTGGTGTTTGGTGATGAGTTTTTTTCTCAAGGTCTGCATTTAAAGTCATGGATACAATTATTTTATGGTGTGCTTCACTGTTAACATCAGTCAATCAAGCATTATAAATATATTATGATAATCAAGTATTATTTAATGATAGAACTTCAGTAATTAGAATTCAAACTTGACATGTTTGAATGCACATTAGTCATTTTAACTGAACTTAGGACTGGTGGTGGTGCTTTTTTGGTCATTCAGTGTTTCTGTAAAAAAAATGGGGGGTGACTATCAATAATACTGATAAGATAATAATCATACTATGAATTCTGCTAAGAACAATATAAAACGCACTAAGGATTAATGAGCTGCTTGATTCATGAATATTAATCACGTTATCTGCATTCACTCGAACTGATTTGCTGAAATCAAAACAGGGACGATAATAGGCTAGCGCCAGCCAATGAGATTGTCGTTTGCGCATTAGCTCCGCCTACCACTGAAGAACCCAGCAGTTCTTAAAAGCTGAAGAATTCCAAACGAACGCCGTTATTTTGACAGGAAAATACAACAAAGAATATAGTTTATATACCATACAGAACTGACGCGCTACATGTCAGACTCTCTCGCTCCCTCTCTCTCTCTGCTTTGAAAAAAATCAAAGCGACGGCGAGTGCCTCAAACTAGAGTTTACGGTACGTCAAATACAGGTGCGCTGCGCATCCATTCAGATGAACTGAATAATAGCTCATATCGCTTGACGGAGAGTGAAACTCTGATGCAGTTAGAGTTGATTAAAATATATCTATGCTAAACTTATACACAGCTTCCAACTCACACACTGGCGAGTAAAATCTGAGCACTTATTAGCCAGCGGCTAATATTAGACCTCATTTTGCATTCTGAGCAGCAAAGAAGAGTTGATTTCCAATTTGCAGCATTAAGCAAAGCTAGTGGTCATAGCCATAGGTCTCGTGTAAGAACATGGTATCGGATCGGAACGAGGGTTCAAGTACTCGCCGATACCGATGCCAGAATTTTTTGTGGTATCGGATGAATTTCCGATACTAGTATCGGAATCGGAACAACCCTAATAGTGTGTGGACAGTTGTGCTTGTGTCAAGAAGATTGGCCAGTTTTACAGTATTATTGTATAATAGTATTTGCTTTGCTTTAGTTGTGCCATCTTCTTTGTAGTTCATCTTTGTGTTTAGTGTTTTTTTTTCACCTTATAAATGATACAACTGTTTTTTCTGGTTTTAAATATTTTTAGAAGAGATATTAATTTAATTATTTGTATTAATTTATCCATTAAGTACAGTAATAACAATATATAAATATTAAGATTAAAAAAGTCAATAATAAATTAAAATCAATAAACAATCACAATTAATCATCCCCGATATGTATAAATTTGACATTTTCTTTCATTGAAGCAATTCAAGCTTGAAATGCTATGTAAATAGAAAGCATATTTTTGACAATTCTAAATGATTGAATAAATAAATAAATGAACTAGTAATAATAGTAATAATAACAAAAACATTTGTCTTTATAAAACACTTTTCTGAAGCTTTAGATAAATTATACAAAAATAGCATAATATTAAATTGAAATGTTAATAATACGCAAGTTAATTTGATTAATTATCATGTATATAATTTGACACCCTTAATGTTTTGTGACATTAAAGTTTGTGTAAATCGGAACAAAATTGTGTAAAACATGCATCTTTAAACATTAATGTCTCCATGTTGTTTTTTATATTAAATATGCTGTACATAATGCACAAAACTTGTATCTGTATTATGTTGTAGATATTGGTATCGGTCATTGAACAACACCTATGGGTCAACTTCTAGACATAGTAACATAGTAATTTAAGAATATTCTTCAGAGTGCCATGTAAATACCATTGTATATGAATATTACAGTCATTTAGTACCATGGTATCACTGTATCATTGTATTTTTGTAAGGCTTTATTACATAAAATATAAATATCTAAATCTAAATAAATATAAATATATTATTAGATTAAAAACCTAATGCTGTGTTCTGGACTCTTTTTCTCAACATTTGAATAAAACTTTCCAATATATTTTGTCGTTAATTAAATAAATGCAAGCATCTGTGTCAAAAAGTCCCGAAAAGCCCATTCATATATGCAGTTGAAATCATTTGGTTTTGTGGAAGTATGAGGAGTATTTTGGTTAAAATGAGAGTTTGGCATGTGCTGGAGGCAGTGGACTCCGTCCAAATTCTGCAGATAGATTCTCTCACCGTAATGCTGCATTGCACAAACACAATGATATGAGCTACAAATTGATACCAGGTGCATCTTGACTTTCAACCTCCCAAAGCAGCAGTCAATCAAAGCTCTTCTGACTTCATGCTTTTACTCAAAGTGTTTTTTTTTGTCCTTTTCAATAAAACTAAAGCGTGTTTTCCCAACAAACAATCTTATTTATGGCAGACTTTGTTGTGTTTGCTGACAACGTGGAATAAAAAATAAGTCCAGACATTTTAGAAATTATTTCCAACTCCCATGAATCATTGTGAATGACGCAATTGGTCCCTCCACTTGTAACTCGTTAAAACTCTTTATTGAAGGATATTCTTAAATCTGTATGCAAAAATTGTAACAGGATGGCTAAAAGGGTGGTTATTCTATAGAGACCCTATTTCATGATCCAAACAACTGAAATACCTCACATCACAAAATAGGTTAGAACATATATTTCTTCAATAGTTTTAAAGTATTTAAAGGAACACTCCACTTTAAAAAAAAAAATAGGCTCATTTAACAACTCCCCTAGAGTTAAACAGTTGAGTTTTACGTTTTTTTAATCCATTCAGCCGATCTCCGGGTTTGGTGGTAGCACTTTTAGCTTAGCATAGATAATTGAATCGGATTAGACCGATAGCATCATGCTCAAAAATGACCAAAGAGTTAGGATATTTTTTCCTATTTAAAATAATAATCAAGGAACGTTGCTGCCGTACCATTTGTGCAGCAGGCGCATTGATATTACTCAGCGCCTTAAAATAGTCCCAGCTAGGTAACGTCTCGGTTATGTATGTAACCCTCGTTCCCTGAAGCAGGGAACGGAGACGGCATGTCGGATGACTGATGAAATTGGGATCTCGCCAGAGAGACCTATCCACTTCGAGTGTAACTAAACGAGCCAATGGACATTGGCATGCATCAATTCGCATCCAGGTGCCGCTGATCACAGTGTGAGTATAAGAGGCAGCAGGTGCACCACATTAATTCCTGCTTTCGCTGAGGAGCCAAGCTGGTACAGCAACTCTGGCGACGGGACGTGACGTCTCCGTTCCCTCCTTCGAGATTTTCCCTTTCAGTCGGTCACTCCGAGTCATGTCAGATGACTGATGAAATTGGGATCCCTACCAAAGCGCCACAGGAGCTGCCCCTTCCAGCGCCTTGTGTAGGCCTCCTGATCCTTCCTGTAAGGCAGACGATAGGACTGGGCTATACACAGAGAAGGTCAACTACTGCTGTTCCTAGTGCAACCCAAACAGTAGGACTTGAATAACACTGGGAAAGTGTGCCCTTCCGCTTGGAAGAGGCAAACTGCGGAGTCACCTCCTCCCAGAGGGGGTTAAGTGACAATTACTCACGTGAAGTAACCCCGTAGGGCCCTATTGCACATGGAAGTCTCTGAGATGGCTCAGGCTGAATAATTAGAGATGGCAGAACGTGGTCTGCCAGGGGAAACACGGCTCTAGTAATAATACCAACACATATGGGATCCCAATAGGGTCACTCATATAGGCGCTAGCCTCACACCAGATTTCGAGAATTCATTGGCTGAAAGGCCTGGTGCCGGACGCTCCATAGAAGTCTGCCACTCGAACCGAGCCCGCGAGTCCCAAAATATTTTCGGGTTTCAGGTCGGGTTCGGGTTAATGTTTAATGGATAGCTTCGGGCTCGGGTCGGGTTCGGGTTTGTAGCTAAACCAAAGCTATTTGCAGAGGCTACGCTGCTTTTATAGACGCACACACACACACACACACACACACACACACATTATTACACACAGATATCAGAGATCGTGCAGCCCACAAACAGCACGGAAACTTTTATTAGTATAATAGCTTTGATTGGCTAATGACTCGCAAGTCGGAACGTTATATTTCTCTGCAATGAGGGGGTAAAATCGCTCTTTTTGAAGTAACTAAGCCTAATTGCATGTAGAGAGAGACGCGCAGAAGCAGGTTCACATGCACGCGCAACTTTCATCCCTCCCTCTATCTCTCTCTGTCTGTCTCTCTCTCTCTCACTAATTCAAATAAATTATTAATTAATTCAAATAAATACGATCTTATTTAAGATATTATGTGTGATTTAAATTAGGCTGAATGCTAACGAGCCTTAACTGACAAAAATGACCATGATTTGCACGGTGGAAGAATTATCGTCTTGTCCATACAACCATAAACTCGGCAGAATGTATGCGACCAGTTTAAAGCCTGTGCAGACGTCTAACGCTCTGCCACGTCTGGACACCGGAGTGCTGGAGGACTCAACAGGGTTTGCTTGGTTAAGGAACTCTCTGGAGAATTAGGCATTTGAGGACGCCACAAGCCGACTCTGAACAGGGCCTCTTAGTGCCACTAACCGTTTGAGGTGAGAAAACACTGGAGGAAACTGGTTCGACACGCAGGCTATAGAACCTAGTAAACGTGTTGGGAGTCGCCCAACACGCAGCTCTATAGATGTCTGCTAGCGAGGCACCATGAGCCAGCGCCCAGGATAATGCTACACCCCTAGTGGAGTGAGCACGCAACCTAATCGGGAAGGGCACACCTTGTGCTTCATTGGCCAAGGTGATGGCATCTCCTCTGCTTGGAGACAGCCTTCCCATTCTGCTGTCCTCCGTAACAGACAAAGAGCTGTTCTGAGGTCCTAAAGCTCTGAGTTCTATCCACATACTGTCGTAGTTTGCAGGTTCACCACCTGGTCCCTGAAGGGAGTGGTAGAAAACTTGGCCACATAGCCAGGCCGGGGTCTCAGTGTTGCACTGGAGTCAGCCGGCTCAAACTCAAGGCACGATTCGTCGAAATGCCTGCAGTTCCCCCACCCTCTTGATCGAGGCCAATGCAGTCAGTTTTCAAAGAGAGAAACTTCACTGACTGCAAAGGCTCAAAGGGGGCCGTTTCTATAGCTCTTAGCACCAATGCCAAATCCCAAGAGGGTAGGGAGGAAGGCCTAGGAGGATTTAACCTCCTGGCCCCCTTAAGAAACCTGATGACCAGATCGGAGATCGAACATCTCCGGCGGTCCTCACAGTGAGAGGAACATCATTCGATGAACAGGTTCCACTTCAGCACATAGGCCCGCCTTGTGGACGGTGCTCGTGCTGAAGCGATAGTCAGAGCTAACTCCTGGGGCAGGTCACCTAGAGCCTCCGTGTCCCGTCCAAGCACCACACATTAAGTTTCCACAAGTCTGGACGCGGGTGCCAGAGGGTGCCCTGTCTCTGAGAAAGCAGATCCTTCCTCAGAGGAATCGGCCAGGGAGGGGCTGTCATGAAGAGCATGAGTTCCGGGAACCAGGTCTTGCTGGGCCAATATGGAGCCACTAACAGGACCTGCTCCTCGTCCTCCCAGATTTTGCACAGCGTCTGTGCTAGCAGGCTCACTGGGGGGAACGCATATTTGCGCAGGCCCTGGGGCCAGCTGTGTGCCAGTGCATCCGTGCCGAGCATTGCCTCGGATAGTGAGTAGAACAACTGGCAATGGGCGGTTTCTGTAGATTCAAACATAATAAGGGCTGTAAAACCCAAACCTCATAACGGCTGGAGGGACTGGCTCTATCGCATCATTCGCCAGCAGGACTGTGATCTCCGCATGCAAGACAGGGGCATTGACATCCTTGACTGAAGTGAACCGGATGCCCCTGAACTTTGGGAGATACCAGGCGAACTGAATCGCATAGCCGAGTCTGATGGTCCGCAGGAGCCACCGAGATGGGCAGGGTAGTGCTAGCCAGGCTCCAAGAGAACGTGCCAGCGGAACCAGCGGAACCACCGACATACCCGCAGTATGGCAGCATGGTGGAACACAGTGACCCGGCCCAGGGCCTGTGACGGCCTGGCCTGTGACGGCAGGGGACAGGGTCTGGGTGTGAAGTGTAACACTCACCTGATTCCTCCTCATGTGAGGAATTGCAGGAACCCGGCTTGAGGCTTGTGACAGCCCGGCATGTGACGACTTGAAGCGGGGACTCGAGTGTTACAGCCCTTACCTGGTTCCAAGAATGGGCAGGAGGGATGCTCTTGGGCAACCCACTGCTGCCTGCTGGCGAGAGAGGAGGAGGGAAGTCTTTATGTGATGCACGGTCCTCCACTCTCCTCCTCTTGAGACCCAGAGACAGAGTAAACCGCTCTTTTACTGATGTTTTGGGTACCAATGGCTGCTGGGCCAGCAGCGGAACAAAAACAAAACGAAACAAAAGATTCTCCGCCCGGCCCTCCTCCAGGGGAGGGAGTGGTGCAGTCACCATCTCCCGACGAGCAGTCTCCTCCATCTCTGGGTCGCCTGTCTCAGTGCCTCTTGCATTTGCGCTTGCCACCCGGTTTGGCAGGGGCCTGGACGGGCTGGGCATCCTGCCAGCGTCCAGCTCATGACGCTGCCCGGTGGAAGGCTGCTGCTGCTGCGTGGGAGCAGGGGCAGCCGCAGGGGGGCGCCCACGGTGACGAGCTGGCTGAGGGGCTGCCACCGGAGTGGAAGCAGCAGGTTTTCTCCGGCGCATGATGTGTTTGATTGCCTCAATCTGCTTTTGTACTGCCGAAAACTGCTGGGCAAAGCTTTCGACAGCTTTGCCGAAGAGGCCGGTCTGTGACACGGGAGCATTCAGGAACTGTACCTTCTCCTGCTCCTTCATGTCGGCCAGACACAGCCAGAGATGGTGCTCCTGGACCACAAGTGTGGACATCGCATGACCCAGAGACTGTGTGGTCACCTTCATCACTTGGAGCGCGAGGTCCATCGCAACATGCAGCTCGTGTAGAACCGCCAGGTCGTGACAACCCTCATGCAGGTCTCCCAGGGCTTTGGCCTGATAGACCTGCAGTAACGCCATGGCATGTAGGGCTGAAGCCGCCTCCCCACAAGCTCTATAATCAGTGCCAGTTAGGCCTGACAAATACTTACAGGCCCGTGAAGGGAGACATGGCTCACCCCGCAGAGTGTTGGCGGCTGTTGGACATAGTTGCATGGCCACAGACCGCTCCACAGAGGGGATGCCCGTGTACCCCAAAGCGGCTCCACCATCGAGGGTGGTGAGGGGGGAGGAGCCACAAGATTTGTTTAGGCCAGTGAAAGGTGCCTTCCACGATCTTGTAAGCTCCTCATGCACTTCCGAGAAGAATGGCACCAGAGGGGGGCGCTGAGAACCATGGTCATGTCCCCACAAGAAGAACATGAACCATCCACAAAAGCTTCCTCTGCATTCTGAATGCCCAGGCACGTGAGGCAGCAATCATGACCGTCCTGAGGCGCCAGATAACGACCACATACAGAAATGCACGGTAATAAGACATATTTAAAAAGACGCGATTACCCGTTTTACTCTTTTAGAGAAATGCTCTTTTAGTGCTGAAGCATGCAGGGGAGCTGGCCACCGCGCACTTTTGGTGTGGCTGTCAGCAGGAAGATTATATTTTTCTCTCCCGTACAACAGTGACCACCGCTGCTGCGCCATAACGCCTGCACCTCTTGTACTCATGCTGTGATCAGCGGCAGCTGGATGCAAATTACCACATGCCAATGTCCATTGGCTCGTTTAGTTACATTCAAAGTGTATAGGTCTCTCTGACAAGATCCCAATTTCGTCGGTCATCCGACGTGACCGACTGAAAGGGAACTAGTTATGATATAGTAGAAGACTTCTTTCAGGCGCTGCGTAATATCATTGTGCTTGCTGCTCCCATGGTACGGCAGCAAAGTTCCTTGATTATTACGCCGGAATAAGAGTATAGTTCCTAGCCATATCGGCCTAGAAAATTGCAACTTTTCATTTTCTGTACACAATGTAACTACAGAAGAGTCAAGTTTTAAATACGAAAAACATCTAAACTCTTTGGTCATTTTTGAGCGATATGCTAACGGTCTAATCAGATTCAATGATCTATGCTAAGTTAAGCTAAAAGTGCTACCGCCAGACACGGAGATCGGCTGAATGGATTCAAAAACGGTAAAACTCAACTTTTTAAGTCAAGTCAAGTCGTCACCTTTATTTATATGGCACTTTTAACAATAAAAATTGTGTCAAAGCAACTGCACAAAATCAAAATAGGAAAATAGTGTATCACTAAATTAAAATAAGATTAAACACCCATTTTTCAGTTAAAGGCATTTCATTATTGAATTCAGTTTAACTCTTGGGGAGTTGTAAAATGATACTATTATTTTTTTTTTTAAAGTGCAGTGTTCCTTTAAGTTATTTTATTTTTTAAGTTTCACTAATTCTGCTCTGTTCCTCAATATCTGTAGCTTTGACCCGACAGGCAGGATAAAGGTGCTGTATCCACAATATGACACTTCCTTTTTACCATTTTAATCATAAATGTTCCCAGCTGAATAAATAAGGCCCTAATTAATGAGCACCTTTAAATTAAAGCATGAAAAATTAGCTGCCACACTTGATTTGAGTCCCATTACAATTTTACCCATTAAGCACTTCGGTTCTCAGACAAACGCGGGACTTCATCAAGTTTAATCAATGCACGACTGAACATAAGAAAATGCCTAACAGTGCACTTCCAACCTTGCATGTCTCTTTCTATTATCTAGCAGCCTTTGGATGAAGTGCTCAAGTGCTCGGGAAGCGTTTTATGGTTATATTATGTGTTTTAAGCTAAACTTTGGACTAAGCCAAAATTTGGGTTGTAATAAAAAACCTATAAAACATTGTTCTATTTATTTTTCAAAGCGACTGATAGCTGTACCAATCATTTGAGAGTTAAATAATGTAAAAAAAAGTAATAAAAAGACCATAAAATGGACTGCACAGCCGTTTTAACATTACTGTTAAACCACTTGGACAAATATAATGGATAAGATATATCGACATTGATGTAATGAACAATGAATTGACAGTAAAAACAAAATACATGTATATTTATATACACGTTTGACATAAACAAAATATATAATTTTATATAAATATGATTCTATAGACGGATGGATGGATGGATGGATGGATGGATGGATGGATGGATGGATGGATGGATGGATGGATGGATGGATGGATGGATGGATGGATAAATAGATAGCTTTCTACTGTGGTCCATAGAGGGTTAAATACGAATATAGTTATTTATCCATATTGAGCTAAGAAAGGAAAGCATTTTTATCACAAAAAATAGGCACTTCACCTTTAAGTACAAGTCATTCTGTGTCTTTCAAAAACATCTGGGCATCAGTCATAGCTGCTGAAAGACAGTTTTCCTAACATTCCCGCTGGAGGCCACGGGAGCACACGGAACGTCCCGCGCGTGGTGTGGAAGGTCACATCTACACACTCCAGTTTGTTTGGCAACCACGTTTACACGTTTTTGTGGGCGCTGTGTCTTTTTCCCGTTAAGATTTCGTCTGATATATAGTGTCTTCCAAATCTACGGCGCAGCAGGATTAGCCGAAGGCTGTCTGTAAACTATTTCCTGAATAACATGTTTTATATCAAAATATTATTCCTTTCGTAGAGTTATTCATTGATTTGAATCAGGAAGCCGACCTTTTTTCTGCTCATTTTTCACAGGAGGTAAGTGAGATATTTTTCTTTCTCGCAGGAAACATTGCTTCCTCTTGGGTTTCACGTTGCTGTAGTTTCAACCTTTCAACTTCCTGTGATGACACCAATAAATTATGCAAACCGAGAGGAGTTTATGAACAAGGCCTTTGTCAATGTTTCATCCAAAATTGCAGTTAGCTCTCATGTCTTCCTCTTGTTTTCATTAAAGGCAGTATTTTTCTACCTGGGGTGATATTTAATTTCCCAACTGATACACAGTTTGTGCAACCCGAAGAAAGTTCACTCATGGATCGCAGAACGAACCAAAAGGAGGGGGGCAGGGTGGGGGTATGGGTGTTGCAGAACTACATAATACATACATAGTTCATAAACATGCATAATAGGCTATAATAAACAATACTAATGGTATTAGTTGATCATATGTTAGTCATATGTTAGTAGACAACCAAATGTAATTTACTTGAGTTTCACACTAAATGTTTTATTTAATGTTATAAATGAGTCTATGTATAAATGTCTAAAATGTTACAAATTAGTATGTTTAAATATATGTAGCTATTAAATTAAACAAATAATAAGGCTAGCTTCTGTAAAAAATCATTTTAGTTCCAAAGATTAATTAGGCTACCCATTTTGATCGCGGCTGCCGCAACATCAGAGTCTATATATCCTGATTAAAAACTTTCATCCTATTACTTTCGTTATTATTTAAAGTTTGCAACACAGAAATGTAGCATACTGTGTATGTAGACTGTTTGTGAAGCCTTTTCAAACTTAAAGCATATGATGAGCGCTGCTCTCTCTGGATCAGCGGCTGCGCTAAAGCAGGTTTAAATATTCCGATGTGATGTGATTTCAAAGGTTTAATTGACAGCAGAATCATCGTTTAGGAATACGATTGCATGTGTTTGAATCAAGATCGCGATATTTTAATGAATAAATGTGCATACATGTGAGCCAATTATTTTTTTTTGTAGCCCATATCATATTTGTACCAGACCTCAAAAGTTACCTGGGCCCGGCCCATTCATCCCAGTTTCTACAAGCAGAACAATGCTAAAGTCAGAGTAACTTATTACTGTAGAGAGACACCAATTAATATGGGCTCATCTGTTATTAACTTGTTAATTAGTATTTTATTTTTTCCATTTTGAAACAATATGCTGGAACAAAAAGCACTTGAAGGGCAAAATGTTAGATTTGACTGGTAATCAGAATGAAATCCATGTTATATAAAGGAATAATTCACCTAAAAATTAGCTGAATATGTACTCAACGATGTAGATGAGTTTGTTCCTTCATCAGATTTGGAGAAATGTAGCAATGCATCACTTGCTCCCCAATTGATGTGAATGGGTGCCATCAGAATGAGAGTCCAAACAGCTGATAAAAACATCACAATATTCTACAAGTAATCCACACACACTTGTTTTGCAAGAAACAAATCCATCATCAACGGCATTTTAATTTTAAACCGATGCTTTTGGCCAAAATGTGACTCCATAATCCATTATATTGGTTCTTGCAGTGAAAAATTCAACTTGTCTGAATCAGGATAGAAATATGCTCAGATCAAGAACCATTTACAAGTAAACACAGTCCAAAAAAATAATATATGGGTGGATTTTAAAGTGAGAGAACAACAGAAGAGAACTTTTACATTGGAGGAAGCGTTATTATAGATTATGGAGTTGTATTTTTGGCAAAAGTGATGGGTTAAAGGTAAAAGAGCATGGATTTGCATCGTACAAACACACAACTTTTGGCTTCTCAAGATCTTAATTGATGGACTGGAGTGGTGTGGACTACTTGTCGATTATTGTGATGTTTTTAACAGCTGTTTGGACTCTCATTCTGACGGCACCCATTCACTACAGAGGATTCATTGCTGAGCAAGTGATGTAATGCTACATTTCTCCTAATCTGATTTAGAAACAAACTCATCTACATCTTGGACGGCCTGAGGATGAGGACATTTTCAGCTAATTTTCATTTTCGACTATTCCTTGAGCGCTTCTTCCCAAGAAGAAGGAAAGTGCTTTCTGCCAAAGTGGTTTTACATAAAAAACTGGCACTTCACCTAAGAAAATATTCAGAACAATATATTTTCTCAATGTGACTAAACTAAATCATGAAGCGGAAAATGAGTCAAGGTCTCAAAATTGGACAATACTCCAATGTTAAAGATAGCGCACACTCTCAAGGACACGCAGCCGAGCATTCATTGTAGTCTTTGTTAACAATGGTGTTGTGAGAAAGACAAGAAAAGGAACACGCATAGGAAATCTGGTTACATATTTTAGGCCCACTAAATATTTATGGCTTTTTAACAAGTTTTATGCATTTGTGCTGAAAAATTTGAGGAATGGATTTAAATATGTTCAAATTTGTCAACATAAGCGGAGTATTTTAGTATTAGCTAAAACATGATCAAATTTGCCGAAATATAAAAAAAAATTATCACAACTGCTTAAATGGGTCAAAATTGCACTCTTACATTCAACTCACCTGACAGCATTTAATATAAATCTAATTAACATAAATTGTGATTTGATTGCAATTATCATACACTTAAGGGTCCAAAAACATTACATTCCGTATATTCTTTTAAAGTATATTATTTACTCTTATTAAAAGTATGCTAAAGTGTAATTCTTCTTCACAAGGGTGACGCAGCTTGGCTTATAAAGATCACTTCAGCCCATTACTGGATTCAGGCATTGGGATATCTATTACCTGTCTTGAATTGTGGCTCAATGCATTCAAGCTACAGTATCCATATGACCCGCTTATAGTGGAGCGGATGGACGGCTTTACAAAAATTAACGACCAGGAAGAAATTAGCAGAAGAGCCCAAGGGATGAAATCATCTCCAAATAAAATACTGCAGCGCTATTGATCTATTACTTTCAGTTTGACCTCCAGCCTCACAGTCATTTTCCCTTCCGCTAGGATGGTCCTGTAATCTCCAGGGTAAGTGGCGGGATTCATGGTGTGTGTGTGTATAGTGACTGACTTAATGTAGGCCCGGAAGAGACACAGGACTTTCATCGCCTTGCAGACGTGCAGCTGAAGCTCGGGTCATTTTCTCTGTCTGGCTGCGTTTGGAAGTTTCTCATCCATAAAAAGCATGAAATATCAGAAACTGGAGAGAATATCTGACTGTAAAGGATATGGAGTGGAATGCCTTGTGCTTTAGCACAACTCTTGAAGTTCACTTGAATGCATTTACGATATACTGTACAGATGCATTCTTAAAGTTAATTAAAATAATTACAAATAACACTACCATTCAAAAGGTTTTAGAAAGAAATCTCTTATCTCTAACATGGATTTCTTTGTTATCACTTTTAGTTAACTGTATTATTTTCTTATCATACTTTATTATATTAAGGATAAATAATTAAACAGGATTCTATTAATGAAATCTGACTTTCTCAGAGAAATCTTGCAAGAACTCATGAATTTACTTTATTTCATCTGAAGATTTATTCTTGTTACAGTCAAAAGATCCATTTGTTTTGGTGAACCCTTGTCTATATATTTTATACAACATGTATATAACATGTTTATTTTATTATATTTTATACAACA
This sequence comes from Ptychobarbus kaznakovi, assembly GCA_027422405.1. Lineage (NCBI taxonomy): Eukaryota > Metazoa > Chordata > Actinopteri > Cypriniformes > Cyprinidae > Ptychobarbus > Ptychobarbus kaznakovi. Next base: position 17,354,831 of record CM049815.1, read on the forward strand.
TATAACAATTTATTTGTCTTTTATATGCTCTTTGTAGGATTACTTCCAAATTGTGTGTGAAATTCCAGTTGATATCGTCTACATATTCCTGACTAGGTCTGATTTATTGATTATTCTTTTCTTACTCACAAGCAGTATTACATTTGTGGAGATGTTTTCCTGATTTGATGGATGAGCATTAATGATGTCCTTTTAAATAATTTTTATTCAAACATATTTCATTCGTACATTATGAAGTAAAATAAATGTAACCTCTGCGGAGGGAAAATATCTTGCAAAGGAAAGACAGAGCATAAATAAAGCCATCAAACAGTAAAACAGTAAGTTCATAACCCTAACCGCATAATTTAGCGGTGCTGCAATGCATGTTGGGAGTTTGGAAATCAGCTGTCCCAAATGTACTTGCAGTCTAGCATTGACGACCACGTGCGTGACCATGAAGGCCATTGTTTAATCTCAAATTATTTATTGAGACCACTATATTAGGACATATAACATCCGAAGGAATGTTTTTAGTCTAACATGTTGTTTTTGAAAGTTATTCCACTTTTCTTATTATCCATGACTCAAAAAGCCTTTTTAAAAGTGTACACTTCTGAATGTTCCTTAAACACTCTTGGCTTCATAGATAGTGTGGTTTCTTGCTCCCAAGACTAGAGACTTGACCATCCATTTGTGTGAACCAGATGTGCCCTACATAAACATATGAATAAGACTAGCAACAGGCTGGTAACAATAGGAAACTGTCGAATTATATGGTCTCCTACGGTCTGAGCCCACATTATAGTGGTTTAAGAAAGCCACGACATCTTAGCATGGAAAGATTTGGATCTGAACACCAGCTTAGTCAACCCTGTTGAGACAAATAGCACAATTTATGTTCTCATATTTATCGACTTCAAAACAACATGCAATTATAATGTGTTTAACATATGGGGCTTTCAAATCAAATACTAGATTCTTCTAAAAGAGACTAGACTTGGATTTAGATGAAAGTAGTAGTTCATTAATTCATCTGAATGTGACTAATCAATGACTGTGCTGAATTACATAAAAATAATTGTTGATTTTTAGCTATGGGTGCCATTCTCTTAAGTTTTCAGACACATGGTAGCAAATTATTTACCAAGCCAATGGGTTTCAACGCCCGGTGAAAGGTGAGAGCACAGTTAGTTGACTGAAGCCAAAAACATCTGAATATGAAACACATGATCTAATGGGGCTTTGGAGAGATACATTTGGCAAGTGTAAAGTATTTATGAATGTGGTCAGTTATGGCAGACTCTTTTGTACTAGTTGCACCTGGAGTCAGATGGTTTGACTTCATGTTTGGTTTTGCAACAAAGGCCATCAATCTGTGTCCAACACCGGCCATGAGCTGGCTCTGAAAACCATTAGATGACTGAATTAGGACATGTATACCTTTATTTTCCTGGGATATGGGCACACCACTTATAGAGAGAATACAATGTCCTAATGTGCACTGAAAAACTGGCATGCATATATTAGGTTGGGTTAGAGAATGATGTGATACAAATGAATTGTCTAAATTCAGGAAATAGTTTATTTATAGCTAAAATATATTTCACCTTTTCCCAAAACCAATTACTGTGACAATGGACATAATGGCTTTTATGCTTTCTTTTCAGTATTTTATTAGCTAAATTAATATTGTGAGAGTTTTACATTTTACTTAATTAAATGCAATGATGTGGGAAAAAATTCCCTCTATCTCCATTTTCGCAAAACGGTCCAAAAAACGTACATATTCATAAAATATACAGCAGATTCCAGCTAAAATTAACACTAGTGACAGTAAAACACCAGCAACCCTTATTCCTTTTCACACAATTAATAATTATAGGTGCAGATTTTCAATTAATAAAGCCTTATCTCCACACAATTTCCTGCACAATGCTATTTGTATGGCCACAAAACACTTTCACCATAGTCCATGATTTGTAAACGAATACATTTTGATGGTTACATGACATCATAAGTGCTCAGGTATGAGTCAAAATGTGAGTTATGATGAAAGATATCAAAGACTTGTAGAGGCAAGCTAAAATAACATGATTCCTTCATAAAAATGCATTTTTACTTTACGTTTGCTTTTGTTGACAACATCGCAGTTTATGACGATTTTCAAACGCAATAGAGCGCATTCCTTTCAGCACCACGTACTGAATATTTCACTTCATTGTCAGATTAACGTTCATTTGTTTCAGATATAATTGTACATGCTTTTAGTGCCACTCACTGGACATTTCACATTGACATCTCACGAAACATACAAGAAGCAACGTAATATCATTTTCAGGAACATCACCACAGGCACATTTTTCCAATGAGTGTTCTGTCTTTTAGCGCATTTTAATGATTAAATAATAGATTTTAAAAGATAAGAAGGCTTGTATAGGGATTTGTCTGGACTGATGCATAACCTAAAAAAATCGCTATAGTTCCAGGTTGGCAAAAAAAAAAAAAAGACCATCTAAGCTATTTTCTGGGAATGGTCTGAGAACAAAAAAGTAACATTTCCAGAATGTTCCAGGAACCAATTTTGTTTTGAATTGCTATTTTTGGTAGGTGCTGGAGGATGCAGACACGGAAAAGGTACATGCCGTCCTCTGAGGATCTACTGGCCCTTTAGGCAAACTGAGCAAGGTAAATGTTTGCATGATGTTTGCACAATTTCTGCACCACAGACCTCCCACTTTTAGCCCATATCCCTGTCATCTGATGTGTTTCCTACCTCTGCAGGCTCCCATTAAAAGCACATCTCAGATGCAGGCTATCATTTGTGTAGTTGTAGCACCCAATATTGATTCAGACAGGTAAAGGTGCTTTTCGGCCCACAGTAATAAAGTCTGATCAGATCACCTGTGCACAGAGACATTTACAGACGGGGGAATCCAAAAATGTACATGCAGTGTCTAAAGTTTGAGTTTGAAGATTCTAGCAGGTGCAAAGAGCCAATTACACTAAAGACATTTGTAAGTATAACAAGTATAAAATTGTAATAATGATTCTCATTCTATGAGAAAAGGGGCGTCCACACGAATAACAATAATGACTGTGAGAAAAAAATTTTTTTTAGTGGGAATCACTTTCAAGTTAATCATAATCTGATGTTTAAAAGTACAAATGCCAAAACTTATAATAAACAGAACATTATTGTGTGTTTGTGTGAATAATACATTTGTTGTTATAGTCATCTCTGTAGGTATCGTTCTGGGTGTGAAAAGGCCCTAAAAATGAAGTTATCAAATGCTCATTTGAGCTTGTGAATTGAGTGAAAATTAGCAAAGTCACCAAATCTCAGTGATTTCAGGAGACCAAGTGTACACTTCAGAAGAAAAACAACTAATATTGCATCACTGACTGTTTTAACTGCCCAAATGGTTTCATACCTTTCATTTTTGATAAGATTTTGAGTCAAATTATTTAAAATGTTGAACGTTTTGTCATCCTGTAGCTATACAGACTCAATGTCTGGAATGTATCACTAATTATTATTGAAAGGTAATATTAAAATGTTCAATAAAACTTAAAACTGACTTTACACAATGCCAAAACACCATAAAACATCTAAAGGTAATTTTTAAACAGTACACACTAGATTTTGCTCTATATTACACAGACATATCAGCATGAACTAATTAATATTAATTTGTATAATGCTCACAGTATTTCTATAATGTGAAGTCACAGGTTCCCACTTTGTCCCTGTTTGGACCACCATGATGTTGCTGAAGCAGCAACAAAATATGCTGTGCAGCTACTTTGTCTTTCATCCCATTCTCAGTACTGGGCTCTGACATTGCTTGTTGAAAGCAGATCAGTGAGCCATTAGCAGCTGTGCTGCTTCAATTGTCATTGCTTGTGGTAAAACATATTCAAGCGTGACTAGAGAGATTGAATTATAGTTATCTGACAGATTAAAGGGTTTGCACTGATAAGAGTCTCCAACTCACAAAACAAGGTCCATGAAATAATGTTTGTATCATATCATAGCAACATCTTATTTGGCTTGTGTGTGAACACACTCCCCCACTTTATGTAAGTCCACAATACCATCAGTTCACTGTAAGGAGAATCCTTACTGTGCTAAAGCATTCAATGCTAATCTTCACTTCAGTTAGCTCCCTGCTGTTTACAGTAGGCTATGAACAGTTAGCATGTCGTGCTAATTATTTAAGACATTACTAATACATTATTAGTTGAGAACAAACTTCAAATTGCAACCCCATCATCAGCTTATCTACCTTATTTCCTCAATCGAAGCTAGCATTTGTTTTGTGAGATAGCTATCATGCTAGCAGGGTGTGAGGAAACCGTCTAAGTACATTCAATAGTTATTTAGCTAGCATTAGCATCATTAGCTATTCTTGTGTCCTTCAAGTACTGATAACAGAATTGTGTTATAGGAACAACACAGCCATCTGTTGATTAGCAAGATTGTCTGTGAGTTTTACACTGATACTAACATTATGGTTAGCACTTCAGTTAGCTATGCCCTGCCGTTTACAGTTGGCTATAAAAGTCAGCTATCCTGTTAATATTGGACACATTATTAAGATGTTAAAGCAGTGAGGAACAATCTTCATTTGTTGTAAATGTAATTGTAACCCAGTCATCTCTACCTTCTTCATTCAAAGCTAGTACCCAGATAGCACACGTAAGTCTGAAAGATGTCTGTTAAATATCTCTTGATCTTGAAAGCATCTGCTGTCTACAAACGTCCGGCAGACGTCTTTCAGATGTCAGTTTTACATGCATTCTAAATCATAAACCTCTTAAAGACATCTAATGAATGTATATTTGACATCTAAAAGGAAACGTCCTATAGACGCATTGCAGTAAATACGTCTTGCGGATGTAAATGCAGATATCAAATAGACGTCTCCGAGATGTACGTGTGCTATCAGGGTATTTGTTTCACACGGAAGGCTATCTCACAAAAAACAAAGTATGTTAGGTGCATTCTCTAGTTCTTTAACTAGCATTAGCATTGCGATTCTTTGTGTACTTCAAGTGCTGACACCACGCAATTGTGTTAGACATGGATTTGCATGATTGTCTCTGAGTTTTATGCAAACAACACTGAAACTAGTGAGCTTTAGAGAGTGGTTTACAAAATAGTTAATTTCCGTATCTGACAAACTGCTGGTTATGTTGGGATTTTTTTATTCTTTTTTTGTCATTGTCAGTCTTTCTGTCATCTGGTTTCAGACCTTTTCTGCTTCTTCAGAAGTGGTACTGATTTTCCGGTTATCTCTAATAGTAAAGCATGATAATAGGTGTGTTTCACGGTCTAATTTTTGCTCTTTGTATCAGCAAACAACACTACACTAGTAGTGTTTCTGTTCTATGTTTAGTGAAACACAGCACCGTACATAATTAACACTTTTTTTATAATACACAAATAGTAAAAATATTTAGCAATGGAATTAAAATTAAATTACTATTGATGGTTATAAATATAAACAATGATGTATAGTCAGTAGTTTAATATTGCACCCTAATTTTTATTCATCATTTGCAGTGCTTCATGGGTTGAGTACCAATTCTTTGTCTTATTTGTCATTTTCATAAAAAAAGCTTTAAATCAAATCAACATTTTTAATATGATAATTCATCTAAAAGCTGTTTAGTTTGGTTCATGTTTTTTTTACTCCTTTGAATATAATGATGTAGAAAAATTCCCAGATCTAAGGCCAATGTTGTCCTTGTCTTTCTTTTGCAGTGGCATACAAGCCATTTTACAAGGACATAAAGAACAATTTACTACCATATATTTGACTTTTGATTAATTGCAGGGCACTTAGGAAGAAAGTAACTTGCATTTTATTGGAAATAACTCCATTACGACTGCATGGGCGGCAGGCATTTTGGAGTCAACAGCATGTGACCTCTGTTAGAGTGGGTTAGATTGTAAAAGATAAAAGATATAAGCCCATCTACCCTTGCCAAGACACAACATAACTCTGGGGAAATAATAATACCAACTGATGCTTGTAGATTCAATGTAGACAGGTAACTGGAAACAGATGCTATGAGGATATCATTATCATTTTACTGGGAAATATCAAAACAAAAGCCACATTCCAAGGCATCTTTGGTCATGCAGGTCTTGCCTTTGAATTGTCCCAGTGTCTTTTATTAAAAGTATTAATAATGCAAAACTTGAACTTCACATCTGACATCACTTGTTTCCTGTTTGCAGCCTTTCTTCTTTAAAATGGTCTTCATAATGCTTGATAAATGCAGTGTTCATGTTCTTCTGTCCTTTAACGTTGTAAGACATGAGTTTCAGTTTTTTCTTTAGGCTGATGTGGTGTCTGGCCAGAGGGTTTGTGGGATCTTCATAACCACCGACCCATCCTGCACCCGTTACAACATCCTGTCTTCTCTTTGATGGTTAGCACAGTTAAGTATTTCACTGAATGTGCACATATAATATCATCCGTCTGCCATACACGTATAAAAACATGCATGCGCAGCTATCTATATACATAAGCATGTACTCTGTAAGCACACTGTATTAAAGGAACATATTGCGCTACTTACAACTTAATGTCAGTTGAGAGAATTTGTGGCATGCTGTAAGGGACATATCCAAAAACACAGGAATTACATTGGTTACCAAATATTCTCCCTGCCTAAAAAAAAATAATAATTTACTATTACCTCAAAATGATTATTTTAATAAAGAATGATACAGTATAGTAAACAAAAACAGAACAACATGGGTAACCACATTAATTTTAATGTTTTTTTCTATAAAAATTTCTGATATATTTGAATATTTTCTGACTATAAGCTTGTTGTTTTTTCATTTATCCACCAGTTGATTGAATAAATAAAACAAGCCTGCAACTAATACATTTGGCTTTTTTTAAGTATTTTTTGTACTAATTATCCAGTAAAAATGTATGTTTTTTTGTTTGTTTTCAATAAATTTACTGTATTTAGGAAACACCCCCTGAATAAAATTGTCAAAGAATAAAGCAGCATTTTCTTTTACTTGTTTACCAAAATAAATCTGTGATGGATGGATGGATGGATGGATGGATGGATGGATGGATGGATGGATGGATGGATGGATGGATGGATGGATGGATGGATGGATGGATGGATGGATGGATGGATGGATGGATGATGGATGGATGGATGGATGGATGGATGGATGGATGGATGGATGGATGGATGGATGGATGGATGGGTGGATGGATGGAGTGATGGGTGGATGGATGACGGTTGGATGGGTGGATTGATGGATGGATGGATGGACGGATGGGTGGCTGGGTGGATTGATGGGTGGATTGACGGTTGGATGGGTGGATTGATGGTTGGATGAGTGAATTGATGGGTGGGTGGCTGGGTGGATTGATGGATGGATGGGTGGATGAGTGAATTGATGGGTGTATTGATGTTTGGATGGGTAGATGAGTGAATTGATGGGTGCATGGATGGATGAATGTGTGGATTTATGGATTGATTGATGGATGGATGAGTGAATTGATGGATGGATCGATGGGTAGATTGATGGTTGGTTGGATGGATGGGTGGATGAGTGGATTGATGGGTGGATGGATTAGGCAGTATATGCATGTAAGCCAGGCCGAAAATGCAACACTGAAATTTATACAATATGTAAAAACTTAATACGTTTCCCAATCCAGCAAATAGCCATTGTCCATAACAAGACACTAAATCCCATAATATAAAAAAACAGCACCTGACAGCTTCACGGTTTGATTTTCAATTAAATTAGATTAATTTGTATGCAAAAGTATACTTTTTATGCACTAAAGTGATCCAGGTTTATCTGCTTTCAAAGATAATCACTAACAGTAGCAGTTGGCGGCACAATGTCGACGCTACATACTCAATCCTACTGCTCATTATTGTTACAGCTGCAGCTGTCCAAAACATTTTATGATTGAAGATAAAAACTTTATATGCTTTATGACTGAAAATCCAGGCTCAACAAGTATAACCCCAGCTGTCGGTGCAGCATAGCAGCCCGTTCCCAGAGCGACAGGGGTGCCCATGTCTCTCATTTTTACATCTGAACTACTGTGCAGATCACCCATCATCCTCCCTCTAGATGAAAGGACACAACAAAGAGCTGAGACACTGCAAATATTAGTCTACAAGATCAGGTTTCTGTGGAGTTATGGTTGGTCGTTGTGTTTGGTGGTGGGAAGCTACTAAGCCAGCTCTTGACAGACATCCAGGATGCACACCGGTGACATCACTGCTGTTCGCTTGCTTGCCAAAGAAAACGGTTCACCCGGACGGATGGAGCCACGGGCAGAAGTCTCTGGAGCTGACAGCAGTCTGGACCCCGTCCCATATAAACACGTTCCCCAGGATCCCAGCGCCGGAATGTGGTGATATCACCCGACTAGAAATCTTTACAAGCCTTTGGGACAAATGGTATCCATCATAACCAAAAATGCATGGATGGTTTATGACTTCAGTTGCACCATTTTACAAGCCCATGTATTACAGCCACCCATTTAGCACATGGCGGCATCTTAGACCATCATCTGCTGTTTCATCACTTTAAAATTAGCTGGGGGATGCAGAAATTCCTCTGACGCATCGGTGTTAAGGTAAATATGCTGTTAGGCCATTACTCATTGGCCTAAATACCGTAAATCAGTGGTACTCAACTGGTTTTGCTTCAGGATCAAATTTCATGTTTTGTTGGACAACAAGTGCCAACCGAATGCAGTTATATAACTGTTTATTGTATACAACTAAGCAAAACAAAAGTGTCACTCCAAAGACTTTCTGTCTTCTGCAGAAGACAAAGGAAGATTTTTTTTTTAAGAAGAAATGTTTTCCCCATACAATGAAAGTCAGTAGAGTCCAAATCAACAAAACATTGGAGCCAACTGACTTTCACCGTATGGAAGAGAAAAAAATACTGAGATATTTTACAAAATATCTTATTTTGTGTTCAAAAGAAGAAAGATTGCCATACAGCTTTTGATCAACATGCAAGTAAATTATGAAATGTTTTTTTTTTATTATTGTAATTTTATGTATGCACGTCTGTATGTATGCATGTATGTATGTATAATATCCCTTATATTAATATTAACATTAAAATTAAACATTGAATTAATAAAAAAAATAAGTAAACTTTATCACACTTTTAAAAAGAGTGCTTATGTAAATAATATATTTTAAAATATATTTAAATGTGAACAGAAAATAATGATTTGTATGTTAATTACAATTAAATACAATTTATTATAGTTTAAAGTGATATTGAATTTGATTAGCTACAATTTTTGCCCCATCTTCGTATGTAATTTCATAGTTCTAAATATGGTTAAAGTGTACTGTCAAAACAAGCATTTATGGTAAATATACTTTAATATAATTTCTGTTTAAACTTGTATGTACATATTTGTAATGAAGAAGTTTCTGTTTAGAACATATAAAACCATAGATAAACTTTAAATGTAATACATAGATAAACGCATTACATTTATAACTATAGGGATGTAATTTACTTTAGTATGTTAGTCAACACATAGAAATATTGTTCCTGTGTGGCTCAGTGGTAGAGCATTGCGTCAGCAGCGCAAAAGGTTGTGGGTTCGATTCCCAGGGAACACACATGCTAACGAAAATGTATAACCTAAATGCAATTGTAAGTCGCTTTGGATAAAAGCGTCTGATAAATGTACATAATCAGAAATAAGTGTACTTATTTAAACTGCAGCAAAAGATTATAAAACAATGTCACTTGCACTTTAAAGTAAAACCTTTAATTTGACAATTACAATGTCACTTTTTAAAAATATACGTAATAGTCACATAGTTCAGTAAATGTCTCTCTTGGAGTACATTTCAGTGTCCTTTAATTAATATCATATTAACAGCAAATAGACTTTTACGATTTAAAGTATACTACAAATGCACATTCAATATATTTAAGCACATTTGAACATCATAAACTGCATAAGTCCCAGTAATAGGTGAAATTATTAAACACGATTTTCTAGTTTTTTTTGTTGCATTTATAATTTGAGTATTTGGTTTCTAAATTTTTCTTAAATTTCATTGGTTTTATGTTCTTGGGCGGCCAATAATTCACCACACTGTGGTTGGAACAAACCATGTCTATCCTTGCTGCAAGATAAACTGTATTTAATATAATGTGGGTTGTATTTTACCTTGTTTAGTTCTGTTCATGGTTTTGGAGAATAAGGGCGTCTCACAAAACCTGGCCATTTTAGCATCTAATGCGGCTAGCTTCTAGCAATCAACAGATTACCAGTGCCAAATTGTGCATGCATAGCCAAATTATGATAATAATAGATTTTGAAAGCATTTTCTCTTCCATTTTAAACCCTGGTAAGCCTATTTATATTGCTATACTTTACACTTACATGATTCCTTGCAATTTAGCATTTATATTTCACAGCAAAATCTGAAGAATTGGGGAAACCGGGAGAGAAATAGTCCAAATGTTTACCCATGAAGGCAGAAACAGGCTTCAAGAACCTGTCAGACTTCCCTGTAGAAATACTCAAAAAGTTCCTTGCCTTTTCTGAGTACTCCGAAAAAGTTGACAGCTTGTTTTATGTCCAAGACCAACACAGAGGTTCTTTCCAGTATTTGGTGTTCAGATCCGATGAAAAGTGCTATATTTTTGTGGAGTGGAAGCACACAACACAGAGGACCTATTAACTCTTACAAACGACTGAAGGGAGATCTGTGAAACTGAACAGACTGTAAAATACACAATTCTATAGGCACATGTTCAGAGACATCGATTTGACTGACTAGACTATAACCTCCAGTGGCTCTCAACTGGTCTGTCATGACTCGGAAATGAGTTTCAGGTCTGTTTTGATATGGCGGAAAGAAAAACCAATGCCAACTAACCATAACATCTTACATTGGTATGGTAGTGTAGCAAACGTGGCGTCACGCAACAGAAACAGTGGAGAGACGACTACGCCACACTAAGACATGCACCCAGGGAAATACTACGCACCCTCAGGTGCTACTCAAGGAAACACAGGTTCGAGTCTACCAAAGGAGCAAGAGACGTGACTTACCAAAAATAAAACATTTATTTTTCACATAAATCATTAATCCTAAAATACTGTAAAGAACTGTCTCGTCAACAGTTTACCAATTAAATACCCACAATTACAAAGAGACCGTAGTAAATCTAGCCTTAATAGAAGGGACAAACCACACAGCAAATCAGTGCATAAAAATTAATAAAGCAAGTGACACACCAAAAAAAAAAAAAAAAAAATTTCCCTTCGGTTAAGCTTCAGTATCACAGCTCGACAAACATTCACACTCCAGGAGACCAGCGGTCCAGCACCGTGATGGCCACACAGTCAGCTGCATGCAGAGCGCAATGAAACCATAGGATATGACCGTATACGAAAACAGCCGTGTGTACTATGTACATCCGTAGATGAAACCAGTATAAGAAACAGCTGTAGATACAGGGTTATGAAACAACAGCTAGCGCTCTCAGGCCGCACCTCATTCTCAGACAACAGTAAGCTTTACGCTACCTGCGCTCGTCACTTCTGACACACACATCCCTAATAACAAACACCTATTTAAAAAATGTAAAATTGCGACTGCAAAGAGCAGCAAATCAGGCGACTCAATAGGGGAACGCGACCGGACATATAAACCCCTGGACCTTTACGGCCCACAAAACAGGAACACAGAGCAGAATGACCATGCCCCACTTAAGACTTGCTTCTTATAAAGCCACTGGGCCTCCACTATAGCGCGCCTCAATGATTGAGCCACCAGGTGTGATCAATTACACAATTACAAGACGCCACTCAACGCCAGTTGGCATGCTTTCCCATTTGAAATACGCAGAGATTAAACTGGAAACTGATTCTAATGAATTCACAAACCATAATAAAACTCATCTGGTCACAGTAGCACAATAATGTTGTACTTAGATGCTCTTATTTATCATTATGTGACTTTGAATGAAAGAAAGAAATAAGAAACTATATGGCAAACATTCTGCACGTGAAGTCCTACCAAGCATAGCGGTATATCTGACCTAGATTTTTGATTACACTTGGGACTGTTTTGAAAGTTTTGTATGTATTTTCTTTCATTTTCCTATCTTCTTTTCATTTAAACCTCAGTTGACTGACTCTTTGGCACCTGGGGAACAGCTAAGCAAAAACAAGAGCCACTGAAGCTAAACAAGAAACCACAAAACGAAACTCCCGACATTTTCTCCCCAGTCATGCAAAACTCTTAACTTCACCAAAATACCCAGTAGATTCGCTTCTACAGAGGAAAAAAACATGTAATTCTTTGTTGTCATGTGGCTCTTTTCCCAATTGAAGGTAACTGATTCATTAACTGAAGGGTAAGGGATGCTGTCGCCACTGTGCCAAGGTTTTTCCTTGAAGTGAATGCACTTGAAGTTGCTTTAGCTCTAACACTAATTACACAGGTCATATGACAGAATTGAATCACATTTCTGAACATGTATAAAGCCATTTGAGATATTAATATCCCCATCTTTACCTTATCTCCATCTCAAGCCGACTAGTTGGGAATGATACAACTTGGCTATGTAAAGTCAAGACTCCATAACCTCAGAGCCAATGTCAGGCACACAATGACATAAACACTGAGTCAGGAACACCACATTGATTTGTGGGCCAGTATTTATTGCTTGTTGCTTCTGACTTACAATTATACATAGTTTGACTTTGGACGGATTGTGGCTCAGTGGGTGGCAATGTGACCTCACAGCAAAAAGCTCCCTGGTTTGAGTCCATTCGAAATTTCTGCATTAAGTTTAATGTTCTTCCCAGGTTGATATAGATTTCCTCCGGTCGGACAGATTAATTAGGGTCACTAAATTGCCTGTAGGTGTGAATCAGAGTATGGATGTGTCCAGAATCATATAATCTCTGAGTAAATACTTCTTTTGAGTAATTATTTATGACTGATAAATGTTCTATAACAGCGGTGGCCAACATCGGTCCTGGAGAGTTTTGCAGAGTTTTACTTGATAAAAACATTTTAGTAACCCTTAGACGATAGGTTTGTTCAAGATGCATCAGACCAAACAGCGTATGACCGCCTTATTTTTCTCATGATCACGACATAACAAAAGCTGTTTTCTCGTTATCACGACTTAATTTTCTCGTGATCTCGACATAACAAAAGTTGTTTTATCGTTATCACGACTTAATTTTCTCGTGATCTCGACATAACAAAAGTTGTTTTCTCGTTATCATGACTTAATTTTCTTGTGATCTCGACATAACAAAAGTTGTTTTCTCGTTATCACGCCTTATTTTTCTCATGATCACGACATAACAAAAGTTGTTTTCTCGTTATCACGACTTAATTTTCTCGTGATCTCGACATAACACTCGTTATCTTAATTTTCTCGTGATCTCGACATAACAAAAGTTGTTTTCTCGTTATCATGACTTAATTTTCTCATGATCTCGACATAACAAAAGTTGTTTTCTCGTTATCACGACTTAATTTTCTCGTGATCTCGACATAACAAAAGTTGTTTTCTCGTTATCATGACTTAATTTTCTCGTGATCTCGACATAACAAAAGTTGTTTTCTCGTTATCACGATCTCGTGATCTCGATAACAAAAGTTGTTTTCTCGTTATCACGACTTAATCTCGACATAACAAAAGTTGTTTTCTCGTGACTCTCGTGATCTCGACATAACAAAAGTTGTTTTCTCGTTATCATGACTTAATTTTCTCGTGATCTCGACATAACAAAAGTTGTTTTCTCGTTATCACGACTTCATTTTCTCGTGATCTCGACATAACAAAAGTTGTTTTCTCGTTATCACGACTTTTTTTTCTCATGATCACGATATAAAAAAGGTTGTTCTCTAAGTTACACAGCTGCGCCAACAGGTGGCAGTATAGAACTACTGATGGGGAGTTCCACATAAGCCTACTGTATGCATTTGGGACAGAGGAGCTTCTTCGTGATCGCTATAATGTGTGCAGTTCATTACTGACATTAAATTAACTTATACATTTTAAATGCTTGAATAAATATGATTGTTTTGCTTGAAATTGTATCTGTTATCTTATTACTGCTGCACGACTCATCACAGTTTCTAAGGCTACAATGACGTGTTTATAATGTGCATCTTTATAATTAATATTTATTTTTTCAATAAATGTATATTAATAAGAAATGTGATTTGCATGTGTATAATTTAGTTCAATGATGTTATACAGTGTTGTAGCTTATTTTTTTGTATTTTCTACATTTCTTTGTAAACCACACACACACACACACCATATATACAGGTGCTGGTCATATAATTAGAATATCATCAAAAAGTTGATTTATTTCACAAATTCCATTCAAAAAGTGAAACTTGTATAATGTATACATTCATTCCACACAGACTGATATATTTCAAGTGTTTATTTCTTTTAATTTTTATAAGTGACAACTAATGAAAACCCCAAATTCAGTATCTCAGAAAATTTGAATATTGTGAAAAGGTTCAATATTGAAGACACCTGGTGCCACACTCTAATCAGCTAATTAACTCAAAACACCTGCAAAGGCCTTTAAATGGTCTCTCAGTCTAGTTCTGTAGGCTACACAATCATGGGGAAGACTGCTGACTTGACAGTTGTCCAAAAGACGACCATTGACACCTTGCACAAGGAGGGCAAGACACAAAAGGTCATTGCAAAAGAGGCTGGCTGTTCACAGAGCTCTGTGTCCAAGCACATTAATAGAGAGGCGAAGGGAAGGAAAAGATGTGGTAGAAAAAAGTGTACAAGCAATAGGGATAACCGCACCCTGGAGAGGATTGTGAAACAAAACCCATTCAAAAATGTGGGGGAGATTCACAAAGAGTGGACTGCAGCTGGAGTCAGTGCTTCAAGAACCACTACGCACAGACGTATGCAAGACATGGGTTTCAGCTGTCGCATTCCTTGTGTCAAGCCACTCTTGAACAACAGACAGCGTCAGAAGCGTCTCGCCTGGGCTAAAGACAAAAAGGACTGGACTGCTGCTGAGTGGTCCAAAGTTATGTTCTCTGATGAAAGTACATTTTGCATTTCCTTTGGAAATCAGGGTCCCAGAGTCTGGAGGAAGAGAGGAGAGGCACAGAATCCACGTTGCTTGAGGTCCAGTGTAAAGTTTCCACAGTCAGTGATGGTTTGGGGTGCCATGTCATCTGCTGGTGTTGGTCCACTGTGTTTTCTGAGGTCCAAGGTCAACACAGCCGTATACCAGGAAGTTTTAGAGCACTTCATGCTTCCTGCTGCTGACCAACTTTATGGAGATGCAGATTTCATTTTCCAACAGGACTTGGCACCTGCACACAGTGCCAAAGCTACCAGTACCTGGTTTAAGGACCATGGTATCCCTGTTCTTAATTGGCCAGCAAACTCGCCTGACCTTAACCCCATAGAAAATCTATGGGGTATTGTGAAGAGGAAGATGCGATATGCCAGACCCAACAATGCAGAAGAGCTGAAGGCCACTATCAGAGCAACCTGGGCTCTCATAACACCTGAGCAGTGCCACAGACTGATCGACTCCATGCCACGCCGCATTGCTGCAGTAATTCAGGCAAAAGGAGCCCCAACTAAGTATTGAGTGCTGTACATGCTCATACTTTTCATGTTCATACTTTTCAGTTGGCCAAGATTTCTAAAAATCCTTTCTTTGTATTGGTCTTAAGTAATATTCTAATTTTCTGAGATACTGAATTTGGGGTTTTCATTAGTTGTCACTTATAATCATCAAAATTAAAAGAAATAAACACTTGAAATATATCAGTCTGTGTAGAATGAATGTATACATTATACAAGTTTCACTTTTTGAATGGAATTTGTGAAATAAATCAACTTTTTGATGATATTCTAATTATATGACCAGCACCTGTATATATTACCATAACAGCATCCATGCTTGTAAAGCACATGATATCACAGCCTATCCTACATGACAAATAAAAATCACAAACATATTATTATTATATATTATTTTATTTCAAACGAACGAGGAAAATGAAGTGAGTTTAATCCAAGCAGTTTTTCAGAATAAGGCACTCTGCCTGCGCTTGCGGTGTTGAATGCTTGTTGTTAAACCCTTCAAACATGTTAATTACACAAATAAAATGTTTAGCGTGGCCTAACTCTGGACAAAATCAGCAGTGACTAGCCTATTTATTTTATTTATTGTAGACGTTATTTCTAAGTGAAGCAACATTTGCTGAAATATCCACAAGATACAGTATAAGAGCGCACGGTTATCTGTTGATCATTTGCTCATCAAAGGGGCTTTCCAAAACGCTTGACATTTCTTAATGCGTTAGAGAGTGTTTTAAAAGACCAAACTCAGTACACATTGTTAAGAAATTATAAAAGCCTATGTACAGACAAAAGATGAGTCCAAGATGCAATGCGTTTTTCTTATATTTCTATGGGTAAAGCGCTTAATGCTTTAAACGCTTTGCCATTTTATTATGTGCTTATTTGCTTGTCTGTAGGCTATATAGAATGCAATATCAATTATGTGTTTACTGAGTTTTGTCTTTTAAAAACACTGCTTTAACGCATTAAGCCACATGTTGCCCATACGGTATTCGCTTAATGTGGAATTAAACGTATTGCGTTCTTATTATGGGCTCATCTTCTTGTCTGTAGTACATTACTAATCATATGTATGCTGACTTCTGTCTTTTAAAAACACTCTCAATTAACGCATAAAGCCAGGTTAAGCATTTTAGAATGTCCCTGTCAAGGTTGCATTTGTTACTATAGCAACAGTAGACTCACAATGCATTGTCTTAAAAATCAAACAATCATTGTGTTTAAAAGAACAACTTTTGTTATGTAAAGATCACGTGATCACGACATAACGAGAATGAAAAAAATTATAATGCATGGCCGCTTATAACTTCCGTAAATTGTGAGCTCAAACTTGATTTTTGTTTATGTTAATGTAATCTGCCTTTGCAAAAAGTGAGAAGTCACACCAAGGCAAAAGGCAGTAACTTTATCAATATTATCACATTATCAATAGTTGGTTGCATTTACAAAATCGTTATAGTAACACCTGTATAAAATATAGTGATCATGGACTGTCTCATAGGCTATTACATATAGTAATACGACTGTATTGTTTGTTTGTTTTTTTGTGCTTGTTTTTTTTTACCGTAACAAGCAGACAAAAAGTTAAACAAGCGAGTGGATGCCATTTTGCAACCAATTTATATGCAAAGCTAAGTAATGTAAAATGATGATAGACATAGCGTAATTGCTTTTATATTGACGAATGAAATTAGCCTAACCTAAAATAATGACTTGTCAATTGATGTGAATGCCAGCAAGCAGGAATAATGGTCAGAATGCTTGTGGATTAAACATCTCAGATGACGTTTATCTCCATGGATTTATTTTTTTTACAAGAAAAAGTAGGATAAGGATTTAATTGCGAACTGTTAGTAGTGATTTTATGATTGATCATGCTACATGCTATAGCATTCGAGTCCACACGCGTCAAACTAGAATTGACAGCCTGGCGAATAATCTGCATTATAAAAAGGAAATAACAATATTCATTTAAAAAAAGTTTTAAAGATTATTTACGATTTCGTATTGCTGCCAAGGTATCTAGTCTTTACAGTGCTTTTTTCTATGGAGCTGTTTGGTAGACCGCGATCTATCTACTTTAATTTGTCTAATAAAGTGCTTCAGTGACAAATCAGATGTATGAAAGTATACAAGTTACACCATAATTAAAACGTGGCAGACTTTAATGGACAGTAAAACAAAGGGAGAATACCGTATAACTCCTAGCCGGCACTGTAACTTCATATTGAAAAAGGAGAAAATGTCGGACTCAGTGTGCAAGGACCTTTAAGACAACCCATTATTTTCTCGGAAAAGCAATGAAATTGACTCAAGATACTTATCCACATGATAAAAGATGTCTTGAATGTCCCAAAAATATAAATAACTAATTTTCGACCAAAATCGAAGTTATGGTCTTTTGCTTTTGCACGGCAGCACTGTCCTGCAGAGTTTAGCTCCAACTTGGCTCAACATACCTCCCTGGAAGCTTCTAGTATGCTTAGTAAGACCATTAGTAAGTCAAGTCAAGTCAAGTCTGCTTTATTGTCAATTCTTCCACATGTACAGTACATACATACAGAGAATTGAAATTGCGTTACTCTCAGACCCTTGGTGCATACAGTTAACATTAAACACTGACCGTAGACATTCAAATACAGATAAATACAGTTTAACCATATGTACATACAAACTATACAGATATACAAATGAGGACATTGTAGAAAAATAAAAAACATTAAATAAAAAAGAGATAGATAAAGTGGCATAAGGCACGTGGCAGATAGAGTGCAAACCAGTTAAATAAAACAAGACTGTGCAGATATGTGTAGTGCAAAAACTGTCAGAAGAGGTATATTTCAGACAAAAAAACTTATTTTTAGTAAGTGGCTTAGTAGCTGGTTAAGGTGTGTTTAATTGGCGGTGGAGCTTAACTCTGCAAGACAGTGGCTGGACACCCCTGATGTATGTATAAATGTAATCTGGACATACTACATGCTGTCATTGACCTACCTTGTGTCACTTTACTGTTTTTCACAAATCTTCTCCAATGGTCTCATGAGATAGTAAAGTGTACATTGAATGCTCATTCAGAATCTTGCCAGAACTAGTAGGTCATCCGAGTTCTTTTCGCCTTCTGTTTTATGAACACAGTGAATTCGAACATACTGCTTTGTACCTGCTAGTAGGAAAGTATGTAGCCTATGAATGAGTAAGTGTGTGTAATCCCTGTGATGGACTGGCAGTTTATCAAGGGTGTTTCCCTGCCTACAGCCCAAGATTCTGGGATAGTCTCCAGCATCCCTGTGAACCTACGAAGGACAAGCAGTTAGGAAAATGGATGGATGCTTTATCTATGGCTTTAAATATTAAAACCATCTCACCGAGATGACCTCTATTTCTTGTTTCTGCTTTATTGCCAGTCATTATACAGGACTGAGGGTCACGGGATTACGTAGAACAGAAGATAGGACTCTATCCTTTTGAAAGAGAATTGCAGATTCCCATCAGACAATTACTGATCCTCAGTGGAAAGTGGGTATATGTGGTATCTATAAATGTCACCATAAAATAAGAGCCATCTAAGGAGGTACATCTGGATGACCAGTCAACTATTTCCAGAAGATACAGCCCCAGTATGCAATGATGCCTCATCACTCACTACAACCTCTACTGCCCTAAAACACTCCTTCAGGGACTTTATCGTGGCCTGGCCGTGGTCATCACAGTTGGACTAACGCAATCTGTCAAAGCAGCCGGTGATGAGTCTGTTATCACTGCCGTGCCTCAGGAGTCCAGCCAGCGTATTGTTTCATAGGGCTTCCTTTTTCCTGAACAGGACAGTCCTGCTGGGAAGGCGAGATGTATACCGGCACCTCACAACATGGATTAGGTGATGACAACCATGTCCGACTTCTGCAAATTGAAGGGGTGAGCAAAAGGTCTGTAGTTCCCATTTATGCAAATGTGCGCTTTCATAAGGATCGCATACCAACAATCTTATAAAGCATGGCCAGCACAACTACAAACATAAGGTTTTACTTATAAATAACAGCTGACATAAACGCTATCAAAGTACATGAAGTAGCATTTATAAGAGAAAATAAATCTGTATTAGACTAGACAGTTTAACGTGTGCGATGTTGAAAAAGCTGTAGTCTTATGCACTTGTGATGTTGTGGCACAGATTTCCCATTAAATTAGGTCTGTTTGCAAGTATTGAAAAAAAATGCCATTAATAAGCCTTGGGCTAAAAGAATTACACCTCACTCCTAACTTGGGGAGGTGTTAGTGATGGAAAAACAAACTAACGTGCATTACTTACTTGAAACAGTAACTCAGGTGTTTTTAAAAGTAATGCATTAGTTTACTAGTTACTTTAAAAAAAGGTAATAAGATTAGATAACTTGATTTACTTGTAATGCATTACCCCAACACTGAAAACGTATTGCAACATTACCTAACTGACCTAACAAGCTAAACATACATTTGAATTGCACATGATCAGAAATCCAACCTGTTTCCACAAAGAGGTTCTTTTGAACCATTTCAATAAAACAAAACCACTTCTGGGATTATTTTACATTAGTGATTCCCAACCAGTGGGTCCTGGGAAAGGTAAAAGTTGCTTTCTTAAATAAATAAAACTGAAATTATAACTTAAATTTAATTATTCTGGTATCAACTTACACATGGGTTCCAAGCTCATTGTAAGTAAGATATGTCTTCTATTTTCACTTCAAGGAGTCTTAGACCAATTGATTGATTGATTCATTGATAAATCATTCAAACTGCTTAAATTAAATGGTTCAACCAGTTAATCCAGAACCAACTCAAAAGAATGATTCACTCAGGAGTCACACATTCTCAATAGGTCACGGATATTAAGTAGACCACATGTGTGTAACAGGTACAGAGCACTTCAGAAAAAGAAGCTGCAACAGAAAGCTCTCTTCAAATAGCGCCCATGTTAATTTGGTGTCTCCTGTCCTGCTTTGGTGAACAAGGGAAATGGTTTATTGCTTTTATCACTAGCATCAAGCTGAATTCGAGAGGCCACTGGGCAAGAGAAGCTGTTTGCTCAAGTGGAGCCAATTACCAAAAATAAATTGGGTCTTCCTCTCTTGTGCTCTTTTCTCTTCCTCTCTGGCCTCATCTTTTTGGCATGGTGTCCACTCAGGGCTGGGTCTCAGCCATTCAGCCTCGTCCTTCCAAATAAACACACTGGTAATGGCTATTTACTCAGTGTGTAAGAGCAATTTTACTAGAGGAAGTTAAACATCTTTGACAAGCGAAATGGCAGCAGATAAATCACTGTTGGCCTTTCTTTGGGCTTGATTGAGAGGTACTGATGTATTGTAACCATTACCAGCAGTGCTTTCGAGAGCTTGAACCGTTTCAAAATACGCCGGTCAGAGTGGTGTCAAGATTTTGATCATAATGTTAACTAGGCCCTATTTTAAACCACTGAGAATGACTGGAATGACTGAAATATATCGTATTTTTTGATGAATGGGATGGCTCAATCTTTTTAATTCAGTAGATCTGTAAGCTGTAATTAAGAATATTGATAGAAAGAATGTGGAATTTGAAGAAATATCTAAGTAAATGGTGCCTCCTCGAAAAAAAATTGTTTGTGTTAACTATAGCGTAACACCTTATTTTGATATTCCACTTTGGACATTCTTCTGAGTATAAGTAACTTTGTATCTACAACTAGCAGTCATTAAGGTATTAGTAGATTGGCTGCTTAATATCTGATAACTCTTTATTTTGATGGATCCACAACATACATTCTACTGACTACAAGTAATTTTGCAAGTAAACCCTTACCTAACAGTCTATAGATTGTTTATTAAGGGTTCATTTATATGACAACAATGTGCTAAAAGCTTGAGTTTTTCATTTGCGTTTTTGAAACATTTCACGTACAGACAGCAACGTTGTCAAAACAATCCCAATTCACACAGATCTGTAAAAGTGACTACAAATGCTGTGTTATTCATGCCAGGCCAGTAGTTGGCGTTGTCACTTTTAAAAGAAACACAACACATTCTACAGTCTGAACATGTAATACTCATGTGCATGACGTCATTTTTTGCACAAATTCACTTTTTTGTCATTTTTTATGGAGACAATATTTTTCAGGCCTTAAAAAATGTTGTTGTTATGTAAATGAACCGCCAGAATGCATGAATATTTTCCATTTTGATTTAAAAACGGTGTCGTGTAAACCCGTAATACTCTAATAAGACTTAGTTGATCTTTAATTATTGACAACTGCAGAGTAAATAACTTTATTTGTACATAGTACAAACCAAAAAGCAGCAATATGAGTAGATAACTCATCAGTAACAGCTCAGAAGATCCACAAACAGACTATTAACAACAAAAGGGGGTTTCAAAATGGTGAGATAATAGCAATGTAGATGAGCGTGTAGTGGACAGTGCCTTCTAGTGGTCTGGATGTTTTGAGACAATCTCATCTGAATAATAATTTAATTAATTAATTAAGTGTGAGGGCTTCTTTATATTCACTGTCTATAGTGGACAACGCCCTCTAGTGGTCTGGATGATTTGAGACAATCTCATCTGAATAATAATTAAATAAATAAAGTGTGAGGGCTTCTTCATACTCACTGTCTGTAGTGGACAGTACCCTCTAGTGGTCTGGATGATTTGAGACAATCTGAATAACAATTTAATAATTAAACATCAACTGGAAGAACAGTAGTAACATTGAATGACTAAAGATTGATTTGGCTGTGTAAATCCATTCAGCTGTATTTCTGAATGAGAAGACACCCGCCCCTTCTAAATTGCTGCACAATGCCACTGTTAAACCAGGCACTTCACGTGGTGTCCTTCCAAGTTTCCGGATCTCTGTGTGAAGGGCACGGGACGACAGCTGTGCCAGGGACAGATGTTGCGTGGAACAGGTGTCTGGAGCTTGGTTTTCCGCTGGATTAGCATGTTCATGATAGACGGGCCACACAGACTTCAAATGCAGCTCCCGCAGCTAACCACATCAAACAGACAGACGGCTGATAATGAGCTGAGGGGAGAGAGACAGGGAGGTAGACAAGGTTAGAACGAGAGATGCTGTGCCGAAATAGATGTTTATATATATATATATATATATATATAGAGAGAGAGAGAGAGAGAAGAGAGAGAGAGAGAGAGAGAGAGAGAACAGTAGAGAGAGAGAGATAGAGAGAGAGAGAGAAGAGAGAGAGAGAGAGAGAGAGTATAGAGAGAGAGAGAGAGAGAGAGAGAGAGAGAGAGAGAGAGAGACACAAGAAGAGAGAAAGCTGAGAGAGAGAGAGAGAGAGAGCTGTCCTATTACGAAGTAAACTCTTATATATTTTATATCTTATATAATGAATGAAAGTAGTAACGTTGCTAAATTAACATATTTTTTATTTAACGTGACAATAGTTGTTTAGTAGGGGTGGCACGGTACACAGATGTCACAGTTCGGTACGTACCTCGGTTCGGGGTCACGGTTTGATACAATTTCGGTACAACAGGAACAAAAAATAAATCTACTATGCTCTGTTTTTTTTCATTTATTTTGAACATACAGTCGTGCAAATTACTATTTTTCCAACTAGATGTGAAAATACTAATTATTAATACTAATACTATTATTACATTATGTTATATTATGTATAACATCTGTCTTGTTTTCATTGTGAGTGTACACAAATAAAAGCAGACCTCTATGCAGTGATTATTAATAAGACAATAAGTGTTTAAAGTTGATTCTGCTGGTATAAGGAAAGAGTTGAAGTGATCGCGCACTGGAGCACACACACGCACACACACAAACACTTTTTTATTGTATATATTGAATATTTAACATTCAAAATTATTACAAAATGTTAAAAACATGATCACGTTTCCTTACACAGTTCCAGGCATTGCTAAAGTTGGTATGCTACTTTATCAAGCGCACCCGCCTCTATGTCACTGTTGGAGGTGAAAAAAGATTGGGCAGTGGGAGCTGTCTTCAGAGGCTAAAAAGTCTACTTGACCTTTACGTGTCTAAGATCACGCACTGCTTTAGCCAGAAGAGGTCCCTCCAACAGGCCAGGACTGATACACAGGCCAGAGTCACCGTTAAGCGGTGACGATCCAGCGACATGAACAGTCCCCTGGGCATATTTGCGTGAGGATCTGTTTCAAAGTGATCATCCTGAACAACCTTTTCATCAGGGCATGATTCAGGAGTCTTAGATCTAGAATAGGTCGCAGGCCACCATCTTTTTGGGGGATGAGGCAGTAGTGGCTGTAGAAGCATGACTCGCTCTGTGCTGGAGGAACGATTTATATGGCTCCTTTTTCCAGCAGATTCATCACCTCTGCGCGAAGGACTGAGCATCCTCGCTGCGCACTGTGGTGGCAAGCACACCACGGAAGTGCGGTGTTCTTCAAGCGAATTGGATAGTATAACCTCGTCTATCCTAGCCATTACCCACTTTGACACCCCGGGGATGGCCTGCCAGACCTCAGTCCACATGGCAAGGGGTTGAAACAGCTCTAAAGACTGACTGCATAAGGGCAGGACACTTATGGCAGGCAGAAAATACTTTTTGCTCTCCTTTTTGAAAATGTATGTGTTTTATTTTTTCCACTTTCACAGCGGTCGGACACCCAGGCACCAAAGAGGGCCTGTGGGTAACCAATAACACACTTTCCTCTGCACCCAGCGCTGAGCGGGTTTACAAGAGGCCAATTAGAGACTGCTAGATGGGTGGTCCTGCTGTAGCGAGACTCTGACCCCTCCTCTTTCTGCCTGGCTGATCAGGAAGACTTCTGAAGCGCTGGATCCAAGGCGATCCTGGCCGGGGTCCTTGGCGCTTCATGAAGGGGTAGCGTCGTGCTGAACATGAGCGCCCTCTACCCTGCCGACCCCTCAGGGGTGGCTGGCGTTTGTTTGGCTGTCAGCTGAGTCGGCGCAGGTCTGGGGCGACTGCAAGCAGCAGAAGAGCTGGTGCATTCCGGGAGGAAGTGTCGCATCGCTTGAGATGACTTCTGATCCTCCGCAAAGCATTCCACAAAGCCCTCCACAGCTTATCCAAACAGGCTACCTGACGAAACCGGAGCGTCGAGGAAGGGAACTTAGTCCGCCTCTTACCTCTCCGCCATCGCGAGCCAGAGGGGGCGCTCTAACAGTACCAGGCTGGACAATGAATGCCCAATGGCCGTCAACTGATGTGAGAGCAGCGGAAGCAGAAGGACGGATACAAGACAAGTGAGGGGCGTGCCACAATTCGTGAGCTTGTCATGAACTTCAGGGAAGAAAGGGGACGAGCGTTGGCGGGGGGCTTGATAGCGCCCCGTGAGAAAACACTAGTCCAGCCTGCTGCGAGATGGCTCCTCAGCGGAGACCATTCGAGCCCGAGCTCATTGACAGCCTTTGTCATCTCTGAGTCTGGCGTTATGTGAAGAGGACGGCGGTAAGAGATCGGCTCAGTCACAGAGCCTGTGAACTCCTCCGCGTCCGAAGCCGCCAGAAAAAAAGGGTGTCATCTATTTCGCCTTCACTCGCACCAAATAAAATAATTTCATTCACAGCTGAGGAGGAATGCTGATCGTGTTGAGTGAGAAGGACGGGCGAACGCTCTCTCTGTGGAGATGGCAAGGCACGCGGGCATTGAGCCGACGTGAGCTCGCTAAACACCGGCAGCTCGACTCCTCTGCCCCGCTGTTTTTTTCCTCACAGGTCCCTGGGAGGAAGAAAACGGGAGGGCGCGAGGGGCGGAGTTGCTCTCTGAAAAGAAAGCTATCCGCGAGCGCAGAGAAGCAAGACTGAAGCACTCGCAGTGCAAGCATTCAGCCCCACTGAGCGCAGCGCTGGGTCAGCGTGGGATTTCCCCAAGCATGACACACACTCAATCAGAGTGTCCTGCACATCTTACAATGACGGCGCTGCATTTGCAACAACGCTGCGCTGAAATTTGTTCTTTCAGTAAGGCTTTTTTAGATCTCACTAGATTGCGGCAGGGGATGACTGAATCTGCAAGCTGGTCGCTGCAAGATGTCCAATCCAGCTGCTGAGGCACTTAAACTGTGAATCCCAGCGTCAGCGAAGGAGGGTCTTCATCGCTGAAGAGAAGAAATCTGAGTTGCGGTGGCAGAGCAGCTGATTATATAGCCAGACGCCCCTCCTAATTTGGCGTGCATTAGTTCGTTTTTTAATCCTACAAGAACCAATCGACCTGCAGTTATATCTGTATGATTGAAATAGGCTTCAGTTGAAGAGGAAAAAATTGTTTTGAGTGAAATATCGAAAGGGAACAAGATTCTTACTGTGCACAAGTATGGAAACTGGGAAACGGCCACAATTCCAAACTTAATACTGAATTGCTTATCTTCTTATTATGTGGTCATAATTCAGTATTGGTAGGACCAGATTCAAATAGTGACCTCAGACACTGATGATATATGATACAGAATATGTTGATACAACATGGTCTGGACTGAGCTTTTCTGTCAGAGACAGAATGCTAGCTAACTTGATATAAATGAATATAAATGGTTTCCAGAACTATTGAATGATATTTTGGACTGACTCTTGACAGTAGGACACTTCTATATGAAACCGCTATCAGAGACATTAATGGAAAAATAAAATAAGTAGCATTAGTTCATCGTACTATCATGTGAAACCACTTTCAGAAAACACGCCTCTCAAAGCATTTCAAATATAATTTTTTTATGGATTCTTTGTGGATAAATATTGCTTGTATTGTCATGGAGTTTAACCTATTTTAAAACCAATATGACAAAATCAATCAAAATGTTTGCTTATTTATTATTTATAAGTACTTTAAAAATATTGATAGGTTTATGTTCATTATTTTACTAACTAATAATAATTTAATTTAATTTAATTTAAATTGTGAAATATAATTATATATATTTATAATATACATTTTGTTAATAATGTAAATATAGTTAATAATATATTTATATTATAAACTAGACTATAATTATTATTTACAAATGTGTTTGTTTGTTTGTTTGTTTGTTTGTTTGTTTGTTTGTGTAAAATAATTAGTCTATTACATTATGATAAATATTGTAAATATTTCCATTGATCTTAAAATGTGGTAAAAAAACAAAATAAAAAAATATATCAACATATTGTTATTATTATTATTAGTAATGTTGTTATTATTATGAAACGAGTTAAATAATATAAAATATAATATATAGTATGTTACATAATAACTAAATTGTATTATAAACTACACTATAATGAGTATAAAAAACGTGTTTCATTTTTTGTTTGTTTCAAAGAATTAGTCTATTACTTTATTATAAATATTGCTCATATTTTCAGTGAGCTTAAAATGTGTAAAAACAAAATGACTAAACCTATCATATTATTATTAGTAGTAGTTATTAGCATTTGTGTAATTGCTGTTGTTGTTATAAAACTAGTTAAATAATATAAAATATAATTTATAATGTTATATCATTTTAAATATGAATATACTTGGAAATAAATAGTATTAATAACAAGTGTTTATTATTATCATTGACAACAACAACAACAACATAGTAATTACAACAATTACAATTGATTACAAAATTATAATTTATCCAAAACCTAGTTTTTTGGTTTTTAAAATGATTTTGCCTTTCCCCATTAATTGCCTCTTCATTTTGTTCTGCTTGTTTCTCAATCCATGACGACATTGCATTTACTGTCCCACAGCCATAGCCAAGAAAACAACAGCAGCACTGTAACCATCTTGCCCAAATAGACCAAAACATTTTCTCATTTCAAGAGTCCATTGCATAAGGAAATCATTTACCCCTTAATCGCCTTTTATTAAATCAGGGTGAAGCAATTAGGGTGTGTATTTAGCTTAAATACGGCCTTTATATTAAGAATATTCATTCCACACCATTTGAACTGGAAGCAGATCTGAAACAGTCACACAAGCACTAATGTGCAAAAGGAGCTCGAGGGGTTCGCTAAGTCATTCAATTAGATTTAACACACACAAAACCCCTTCAAATTACGGAGGAATTCATTAAAAACAGACCAGAGTGCTCATAACAAGAGGAAAATGTCAGTCTGATGCAGAGCAATACATCATGATCAAACGCATATTATCTCATTCAGAACTATTGAGAAAGATTTATTTAGGTGGAGTTGAAATGTAAAAATAAATAAAAATTGTTTAAAAAATTCATAACCCAAAGTATAAGCAAAAGTAATAGTGTTGCTTGCCTGTTGAATAACCGATACTGTTTAATAATGCATGATTCATCTGGGAAGGAATATTGACAATGAATTACATCAACAAGCACATATAGTGTTGGTTGATTTCAAGCTTGTTTGATGTATCAGGGTTGTCTTTGCTTCTTACGCATTTGAAGTGATTGTCAGCACTTTAGAAACACGGACAGATGCAACGGCTGCTTAATAAGACAAACAAATCTGAAGCGCAATCTGTCAAAACTCAGATGCAGAATGAATTCATTCTGGCAGGAGGAAGATTGGGATCTCAAAGGAATCTTCATTTAAATGCAGAGGCACACCGGCATATTTTCACACATTTCGGCTGATTTTCCAGGCTCACGTTTGGATTGTATTTCCATGCGCTGGAATGCATTTAAATGAACCCGGATGCATTAGCATATTGCAAGATGGAGCATGTGTTCTATAAATGCAGGATGTTTCTTCAACTACACACACTTTTAGCCCTTAAAAAGCACTTTTCATACTTGCACAAGATGAATTTGTCTACTAACCGTGGAAATACATGCACATAATCACGAAGAGTTATTTAGAACCAACCAGGCCCAGATCCAGAACTCTTTAAGAGGACTTTAGATATATTCATATTATATATTCCATATGTATATATATATATATATATATATATATATATTATATATTATATATTTAATATATTATTCACATTCAATGGTATATTCAAGTCATTATAAATTGTTGTGAAAGAATTCAGTTATAATATATATAAAATGAATATATCTAAAATTTGCACAACAATTTATAATGACTTGATGCCATACCATTGAATGTGAAGAATATATATATATATATATATATATATATATATATATATATATATATATATTATATCTCATATATTCTTCACATTCAATGGTATGGCATCAAGTCATTATAAATTGTTGTGCAATTTTTTTTTATATTAATAAATCAATGTTGAAGGCATGGAAGCACAACATTTTATATTTTATATATATTTCTAAATATTTAAATTGTTTAAATTGTAAATGTTTATGACAAATTGACAAAATGATTGACGGCCATCCTGTGACAAGGGTAAAACAATAAAATCTATAAAAGCCATTTGACCTTTTATGTAAAATAGCTAATAATAATAGTAATAATAATAAAAAATCGTTAAATAAAAAATTAGATTTTTTTTTAAATGATCAGAATACAAGCTTGATTTTATCATTGTTATTATTATTATTATAATCCTGAAAATGGGTAAAAATCTGATAAAAAATTAGATGTCATTTTTCATAGTGTATTATATTTTTGCAAAATATTAATATTTAAATAATTAAAAGTACAATTGTAAATAAATTTATATTATGAGTGTTTGTACTTTACGACTGAATGACAAGGATAAAACTATAACATTTTAACCATTTTAACTTCAATGTTAATTAGCAAATGATAATAATAATAATAATAATAATAATAATGGAAATATGTTACTTATGCAAGCCATAAGTTTGATATAAAGCGTGATTTCTATTTATTTATTTATTTGTTTGTTTGTTTGTTTGTATTCTCTAAAATGAGTAAAAGATGGCCTTTTTATGGTACAATTTATATACAAAATAGAAATCTTTAAATAGTAAAATCAATTATGTTTTTGTGATTAATTTTCATGCTTTATGACTGAATGCTGAATTTGTGACAAGGGTACAACTATAAAATCAGTATATAAAAGTAATTTGTGAATTTAAGCAAAGCAGCTAATAATAATAATAATAATATAATATTGTTTATTTATTTGAGTTAAAAAAGAAAAAAAACAGAAGATGTAATTGTTCTTGCATTTTATAAACTGCATCCGTTCAGAACCCCCATAATTGTGGGCATAGTTAGGAAATATAATTTTTGACTGAGGATGAAATGAATACTGTTGATGCCGAGGCCTGTGTCTGCAGCGGTGCATGAAAGCGTTCTCAAACAGGTCAAACACATTTAATTGATTTCTGCTGCTTCGCTATGAAATGGCTCACTGGTCAAGGTTCACTGTTGCATCCCATGCAACCAGATCCTTATTTACCCATTCAAGTGCTTTTTATAAAAGGCCTAAACATGTAAACCGAGCTAGCGCTGCAAATAACCATACCCCTGCCCATTCCTGCTTTAATTTCTGTCTTGCATTTCATGCTTTTGAGGTCAATTTGTAATAATGAAGTGTAAAATAACCTTTATTAAAGCTTTTGGAAGATTTAATGGTCAAAATGAAGGCCCTGAGTCTCTGTTAGAGCAGATCAGTCCTGGATGGGCAGTGAATGCTGGTGCAGATCATTTCTGGAGGAGAGTTTCATAGTATCTGGTTTGAATCAAAAGCTTACGGAAATATTTCACAGTGGAAATAAAGTGCTGTGAATGAGAAACATGTGATGAGTCAAAGTAGTGAAGGACCCTGGCTAAAGCAGTTGCTTTGAGAAGCTGATAAAGGTGTCTGCCGAATGTCCTGTTTTTCAGTTTAGAGAGGTCAAATCATCCTCAAATAACTTTCTGAACATATTAGCATCTTTAAACAGGTCCAGTTTCATAATGTGGTTTTTGTAGTACATTTATGTAAGATTGAAAGCATTCTGTTAGATCTGTTAGCGTTCGGTTAATATGTTAATAATGTTGACTTGACAAAGAATAAATGGTATAAATGTTTTAGAACATGATAGCATCATGTAAAATCATGCTAGCCACATGCTAATAACATGTTCAAACAATAGCAAAAAAAGCCAAAACATGCTAGAGACATATTAGCAGCATGCTAAAATTTGTTATAAACAAGGCAGAAATGCTCTAAAACTGTCTTAAAGTATATTAAACTTGTAGACAAAGCTAAAACAGCTAAAACCAATCTTTGCTGGTTGGCTGGTCTTAGGTTTATGTTTTAGAACATAATAGCAACATGCAAAATCATGCTAGCAATGTGCCAAAACACCACAACATGGCAAAACGTGATAATCATAGCAGCATATTAAAACATATTAGCAACATGCTAAATCATGCTAGTATCATGCTTAAACTTGTTAGAAATGTGCTCAAAACCGTATATTAAACTTTAAATCAAGGCTTTGTGAAGTCAACATCAAAGTTTGCTGTCAAACTTTATCTGGTTCATTTTAATACATGTTAGAATATAATTATGTCTTCAGAAAGGTAACTGTCAAACGCAACCTGTTTTGAGTCTTGTTTTATTTTGAAGTTGTTTAGTTTCCTGTTTAGTGTGTTGTGTTTGTAGTCATTTTGTAGTTATTTTGGTTCCCCTGTTACGTCCTGACTGTCCTCACATGTGTCTTGTTTATCTTGTTGTCTCCTGTGTATTTGCGCACTTGTGTTTCTAGCATAATTTGTCTGGTCCTATCCTTGACTGGATGTATTGTTGTTGTGCTCAGGTCCGGTTTTCTTGTGGTCCTTGTTTACTGGTATTTCGAGTTTTGTGGTGTTCTTTAATTTGTATATGTATCATTATTAAAGTTGATCTGCGGTTGGATCCTGCTCTTCCTCGTTCCTGTTACAGTAACAAGATTGACGATAACATGGTTGATGATTTTGCAGATCAATTTAAATACAAGCCTCGTGCTCAAGGTCATAAAATACAGGACATGATTGGGGGGGGTTAAATGGGACGAAAAATTCAACAATGCTTCTGCTTTGGACAGCTGTTGTGTGTGTGTGTGTGTGTGTGTGTGTGTGTGTGTGTGTGTGTGTGTGTGTGTGTGTGTGTGTGTGTGTGTGTGTGTGTGTGTGTGTGTGTGTGTGTGTGTGTGTGTGTGTGTGTGTGTGTGTGTGTGTGTGTGTGTGTGTGTGTGTGTGTGTGTGTGTGTGTGTGTGTGTGTGTGTGTGTGTGTTTGTGAGTTGGTGTATCCTGGGGCATGGCTAAGCACTCCTCTCTGTGGATGATTGCTGAGATGTTAATCACCTGCTGCCAATCAACTCATCTATCTCCAGTATTTAAACCCTGGGTCTTCAGTCATTCTCTGCCAGATTGTTCAGTCTACTTATGGGGTTCTGTGCTAAGGCCTACCATTGTCTTTAGACCAGTTTTTTTTTTGTCATGTGTTTTGTTGAAGTTCTAATTCTGTTTTATCCCGTGCTTTAGACCTCACTCCACCTGTATCCATCCTGCATTCTGCATGCCACGCCCGATCAACGAATTACTCTCTTAGCTCTACCTACATACCTCTGGCCTGTTTAGTTTCCAGCTCACCCCAGCCAACAATCTTCAACAGCAAGTTAGAGATGGATTGTGTTGCTTGACTTTTGGCAATAAATTAATTTGATTTGCATAATGTTTTGTCCGTATTCTCCTTTTGGGTCCAAAGCTGTGTTTGGTTACAACAAGTATTCTGTTCCCCAAGAAACTTTGTATTCATTCGCAAAAGTATTACAATGCATCAGTTATTCATTAACAAAATTTCAAAAATAAATGAATAACTAATGCAAACTTCCCTAAATGTTAAATGAATACAAAATTCTGTCATGAAATTTTAGATGGCATAGGTCAATAGGTTCGAACACAATCCGATATAATGACATCACTAGTCACATGGCACAGCTGACTGGTATTAGTTGCATCAGCAGCCAATGAGCTCGCTGCTCAACATACAGATTTGCAGCTAGTGCTTGCTGTAGCAGTTGCAGCATGCTTCAGAAACCATCCACCTCCCCAGATCCACCTGTGTAGATCTGCTACAGCAGGGATAGGAAACTTTGGTCCTGGAGGACCGGTGTCCTGCATAGTTTAGCTCCAACCCTAATCAAACACACCTGCTTGTAACATTCTAGTGATCATGAAGACATTGATTAGATTCTGCAGGTGTGTTTGATTAGGGTTGGAGCTAAACTCTGCAGGACACCGGCCCTCTAGGACCGAAGTTGCCTATCACTGTGCTATGGGGTGATTACTACGGCAGCAGTATTTTATACATGCTCACAACATTGCATGCCCATCATGCCAGTGGATGTATTAGCAGTAGCAAGTCTCGGTTCTCAGTACTTAGTACCAGATCTATTTCTCCAAGACAAAACACATGAACATTGCCATGCA
The DNA here is from genome assembly GCA_027422405.1 of Ptychobarbus kaznakovi. Taxonomy (NCBI): domain Eukaryota; kingdom Metazoa; phylum Chordata; class Actinopteri; order Cypriniformes; family Cyprinidae; genus Ptychobarbus; species Ptychobarbus kaznakovi. The sequence goes on from CM049815.1 coordinate 17,387,795, forward strand.
TATTACCATGCTAAACTCTCAGAGAGTTGCCATGACAGAAATGTTAATGTTAATTTATCCTGCATTTAACATGTCTGCATGTTCAGTAATTATTAATTGGTTTAAAAGTTATAACTTTGTTTTAGCTTTGTTTCCATTGACTTTCAATCTTTCTGCATCAATCTTCCATACGTTATTCGTGTTTTTCATCATGGCAAAATGTACACTGTTTATCCAACAATATTACTAAAAGCGTAGATGATCCCATCGTTAGTTTGTCATTTGGCAGACGATTGTCGCCTGAATTAACTTGTGGTCCACTAACTGCAGAAAAACCTCCCTGGAGCAAGCTGTGGTTAAGTCCCTTGCTCAATGTCGCAACGGTAATTAGCGATGGTCGACTTAAACAAACAAACCATTTGAATGTATTCAAAATTACTGATTCGTGGATATGAAACTGACTTCTCTTTTAAAAATAAAAGTTCATTTTTTTTACTGGTTGTTCCATTAAGAACCTTTAACATCCACGGATTATTTCCACTCCACAAAAGGTTTTTTAAAGTGGAACATTTTTATTTAATTTATTAAAATGTTCTCCACACTAAGAACTAATGTTTCTTCTAATAACTGTTCACTGAAAGGCTCTTTGGGGAACCAAAAATGGTTAATCCATGGCATCACTGCAAACACCTTCTTTAGGAACCTATATTTTTTAAGAGTGCATCTCAAGACTTTACTGTTCCCGGTTGCAGCACGCATCAAGTTCAAGACACTAATGCTTGCATATAGAACAGCCACAGGCTCAGCACCCTCCTACTTCCACTCACTTATAACAATCTACATCCCCTCCAGAAGTCTGAGATCTGCAGGTGAGCGTCGCCTCCTGGTACCATCACAGAGAGGCACAAAATCACTCTCCAGAACATTCTCGTTCACCGTTCCTGGCTGGTGGAATGACCTTCCCACCCTCATCCGGACCGCTGAATCCCTGACAATTTTCAAGCGACACCTGAAAACTCATCTCTTCCGTCATCACTTGACTTCGTCTTAAAAAAAATACCTTCACTCTCTTTCCTTACCTTTTGCTCTCTTTCCCTTAACCTCTCACTGTCTGGCTAGAATTTGCTCTGAACACTGCCTATAAATGTGTATTACAAGCACTTCCTGTGTCTGTTTGCCTCTTTATAATGTATTGCTTATTGTATTCCTCAATTGTAAGTTGCTTTGGATAAAAGCGTCTGCTAAATTAATAAATGTAAATGTTCACTGATCATCCCTACCTTGCCTTGAGCATGCAACATCTTCTGTTACTAAGAGTCTGAACAACAACGATATCACATCCAGACTGTAGATGTTTAGTGTACTCAGAAATAATGACGTGGGCATATGGACTCTGTTACTTCAATAAGGTCTGCAGTATGTTGTGTATCTGGTATCCATTAGATGAGAGTCAACAAAACCTCATGATGAGCCAATAGCTTCATTTTGTTCTCTGAAACTGAGAGGCGCCGCAAATTTGACCCTGAAGACAGTGTGCAAATTACTGTCACACTTTACTGAAGATGAATGAACAGCAATTTTAAACAACTTCCCCAGGCTAACTATAACCGTTCTGTTTGGCTTGTTGGCATCAATGGCTAAGAACGAATTCATCTCTACACGCAAAGGAGATGCTTCAATGAAAGCAACAACATTTAGCATACAAACCTGAATTCCAAAATAACAGATTATGATTTATCGATTTATATTTCTGGGTGGAGTTACATGGTTGACTGGCCTGGCGCTTAACACAAATTCAGTTTGGGTCCTAAAAACTGCTAGTTATTTCAAAGAGCTAATTTATTTCAGTCAAGGGTTTCTGAGATGGTGGTGTGGAGGTTTTGGATTAACAGTCCATTTTTAAAAACTGTCAACACAATTCTACTAGAAACATCAGGGGAAAAAATATCTAATGCAGATCCTTCAAGCGAGACCTCGGCTTAAGAGAAAACTTTGATTGCTCAGCGATGACCACAACAAAGTGGACAAATCATTTGGCACTGACACAAATCCTCTTCTGTTTAGCATGAAAAATGGCTGGTTAACATGAGCTAACAGCATAGCTGTAATGCTGATACAGCAGGTAGACATGTGCTGTCGCTTGAGTTAAGATCACTACCCGGAGGAGTGTCTGCAAATGGTCTGTTAATCTTTGTCAGTAGATCATTCTGAATGTAGATTTTACAGGACTTTTTTTAGCGTCTGCCTTTTTATTGCCTCTTAGAAATAAGTGGCTGCGGTGATACCTTGGCATAGTGGTGGTTAGGGGTGACTCTAGGGTGATTTTTAAGTAAAATGTGTTTCTGGATCAATACCATGGTCCTGGAACAGCATTTATCCAATAAGTTCGTAAGGTTATGTTTATTGGGGTTGGGTCTTCAACCCATATTTTATTTTAAATAAAAAAATAAAAAAATAAAACAAACCTTTGTAACAGTTTCAGGAACAGTTTAAATGTAATGACTCTATAAATGTAATGTAGTATATAACCAAATCTCCCAAGACAATATTTTGAATACACAATTATGCAACTTTAATTTTTATTTTCAAAAATGTTTTTCAAAATAAAATTTTCAAGGTAAAAATATTTTGTACATGTCATAAATTGTTCATCACAAATTTATTTACATTTTTAGGAGTGGCACCACATGACATTGTACAACCTAAACTAACTAACTAACCTTATGTCATAAAAAGGTCAAGGCGTCACAAAAGGGCCCTCTTTATGATATTGTTTCTTGTTTTATGTTTATGTTTCTGCATGTTGGTTGCACCACATGACATTATGTCAGGCAAGCATGTTTCAAATTTCAAAAGTGTTTCCTGTATTTGACTTATGTACTATTTTCTTCATAATTTTTTATTGATTTATGCATTCCTCCTTGTTACTTTTAGATGAATCGTTGCATTTTACATGAAGTAATAGAACAGTTATCTTAATTTGTTAAATGTTGTAGAAGTTTACTTGTGGGGAGAGTACTGTAAATATTGAAGTATACAGTGTAAATTAAGATTTATATATGTGTGTTTTTGAGAAAAAAAGGGAAACTTATTTTAATTTTAATGTCTGGCTGTGTTGCAATGCGATGCAGTCTCTGTACACAAAGAATGTCGCATTACTGATGTTAATTAGCATATTCTAGCTAGCAGGTCTCAATAATATAACAAAGCAATGTGATACAGAAATGTTTGTGAATGTGAATATGAAAAAAAATAAAAATTATGCCAAGGACTCACATCAACGAGACTACTTAATTGGGTCACTTACAAATCCTTTTTATTCATTATGATACATTTTACATGAATAAATGATTCATTATTACAAGAAATTACTGAACTTAACTGAGAGGAAAATATTATGTTGATATAACTTACTTGATTGGTGCATAACCAATGTGCTGATTAAATCATGTATATTCAAGGCACATTGTTCAGTGTAGAGTTAGCTGTTAAATCACAAAGCCTCAAAGCTTTATAATCTACACATGAAAAGAGCTGTTATAGTAGCATCTCAATGCAACCAGCACTGCGGAGCGACTAACTGTGCGGAGAGCATTGAGCTATTAAAAAGCAAAGAAAAGAAGCAGAGGGTTATCAGAGTGGTCACTGGTGGGTATGTTCAGAGTGAAGAGATCCTGCCAGTCCTGATGGAAATCATAACAAGAAGCTGGAGTCCTCTGGTGAGTTCAGGAACGCTGCACACTAACACAGCTCCAGTTTCTCTGTAATCTAAACCCCTGCGCTCAGCAGGCACAATGGAAGAGTGTTGGGAAAGAGGCCAGAACGGAGCTCCACAGTCCAGGCAGAGCCTTACAAACAAGTGTCTGGAGACCCGGGAAGACAGTAAATGGTTTAAACTGATAAGGATCCGAACACCTCAATGGCTGCGGTGAGAGCGACAAGAGTGTCTCCGAGAGCACCATGTCTAACCTGGTTTAGCCTTGCATGGTCAAATGTTAGACCTTGGATTCCTCATTGGCCTCTATGCAAATTATGTTGGCGTTGACCAGTGGAGGCTGGTGCTTAAACAAATGGGGGGGGGGACTTAATCACACTGTTAATGCAACAGCAATGAATGCAATTGTTAAACAACCATTTAACAAGTGACATAATAATGAATAATTACTGCTTAAAACTATGAAAATTCTGATGAAAATTAAACTTTTAAAGTGTAAATTAAGAGACCAAATCAGTGAATTTAAGTTTAATGTGTGTTTATTATCTTTAAGTAATCATTAAACATTTGTAATCATTCAAAAAATATTATCCATTTACATGGCCATTCCTATATGAAGGAATTCATACAGATTTGGAGTGAAATGACCATCTTGATTATCTTTATTCAGGCCCTTATTGAGTTAACAATTTACTTCAATTAAATTTCATTAGAACTAAACATCTAAAAAGAAAGAAGTATGCAGAGTTTAACTGACTAGTAGGATGATGGTCACAAGTAAAACCATGGTCCTCATTACCATGGTTATATGGATTTTTAAAATAAGTAGCCTAATAGGCTGATAAACTATAAAATGTGTAGTTAAAAAAAATAAACATGAAGAAACTACACAACAGCTTCTAATAAATTAAAATAACAGTAACATAATAAATACATTTCTGCTAACACATAGGCTATTTATACAGTGTTAATAACTTCAAGTTAATTTAAGGTGCTGAATTGACAAGCATATTAGCGTTTTCCAATATACCTCATTGTCGTGGCTGTTTTCAGCCAGCATTACTAACCTTTCTCATATCACACGACTGTATAAGAATTCTGTATCACATCTGAATGGATCATGTGACTTGTGCTGTTTATCTCTTATAAATCGGGGCAGAATCGCGACGCTGGGCGGGAGACTGATCCGCTATGCTTTGACGCGCAGCTGGCAGATGCATGCTTTTGGAGTATTTGCTTTATGCGGTTTCGCATGCGCTGTAATTTAAAAACAGTGCCTAATATTGGGGAGGTCTCCTTCGTTTCTGCATTCGGCCCACTATTTGAATGGAATGTCCTGGTGTTCCCGATGGCCAGTAGGGGATTATGGGCCCCAGACCTCTGGGCCCTATGCATTCTGTCACCCCCCCCCCCCCCCACCCAGCGACGCCCCTGTCCATTTATACGAATGTAATTCAGAGATAATTGTCCACACAGGGGAGCCACAGGATAGCAAATCATCCATGATAAGTGATACATTCATAAGTAACTGAAAATAGTTAAATAAAATTGACTTTTTATTTAAAAATTGGCATATAAATTGATTATATTTCCATAAGGTTTAATAAAGTCCAATGCAATAAGTATGCAAAAACTGTAATCTCCTAGAGACTTATAGACCATTATGTTTTTTATCTTAATTTTAATGTTATTGACAATATATTATTCAAGTTGTCAGACATATGTCAGACTGAATATGGGACAGTATAATATTTATATATTTGCATAATAATCCTTACATTAATTTAGATGAAAAGAGACAACCATTGTATACTACATGATCTACACAAGCCAATTGTGCTTGGATCTCAATGATCGGCTCAAGTTAAACTGCATTGTTCTAATTACCTTCCGTGTCAATGCCAATACTTCAGTGAAAGGACTTTGAAATAACAATCAGGAAAAACAATTAAAGGCATGACTTATATCGCATCCTGCTCGCCAACTCCATCCAATCTCCATGATCTGTATTTGTATATTTTCTTTATTCATTTGAATGCCTTGTGAAAGGATTTTTTGTAAAGTTACAATCAAATTTACTTTCATCTCGGAAGAGAGATTGCGCATATTTGACAGTTGAGAACGGTCCAATCACATGAGGCCAAAATATTTGAAAACAATATTGATTCGCTAAGATATAAAGTGGGAGGGTCTTGGGTGCAGAGATCTCAGGTCACATGCGTTTCAAAAGTTTACAGACCTAATATGTTCTGATTAGTCTAGCGCCCCGCATACACACAAATGAAATACGAAAAGTTTGTATTTCTTTGACAATTAATCAACAATTAATCCATGCAAATGAATCCAGTTAATCTAAACGCATTTAGCAGACACTTTTATCCAAAGCGATTTACAGTGTACAGGCTATATATGTTTTTTTTTTTCAGTACGTGTGTTCTCTGGGAATTGAACCCACAATCGTTTGCGCTACTAACGCAATGCTCTACCACTGAGCCACAGGAACTACAGTTTGTCTTGGTGCACTTTACTCAAAACCGAAACATTTGATTCCATTCTGGAACGACATTCCTTCTCTGATCACATCAGTTTGACAGGTTGGGCAGAATATCCTCAACCACCCCCCCTCCAACGGTTAATTTGCTACAAGTGAGAGATGGAGAGGAGATGCGATAAAATAAAACCCCGCCCGCTATTCAATATTCCATGCATCACAATATTGAAGTGAAGTCAGTAGCAACGTCCGATTCACGCAGACTTTAAAAATAAATATTCTGAAAAAGAGGTTTGCTGTGACCTAACCATTGTGGTTGCCCAAAGCTTTTTACAGAACAGTTCTTAACATTTTAATAATCTGAAGAACATTTTGTCCATTAAAGAACCATTACTCTCTTGAAAATAAAGGTTGCAAAAGGAGGTTTTTGTAATGATGCAATACATTAACTATTTTGGGTTCTCCAAAGAACCTTTCAGTGAACAGATCTTAGAAGAACCACTTTATTTTCACATGAAGAACATTTTAATAAGGAACCATTTGAGCAATGAAAGGTTTCAATGGAATCACAGACTATAATAATGAACCTTTAAATGAATGAAGGTTAAAAATGAAGGTTCCAAAAGGGTCGTTTTTCTATGATGCCTTTCAGTGTTTATTTTAGACTAAGGAACATTTTAATAATCTAAATAACCTTTTTCCATTTTGCAGAGCACTCTGTGCAATCGAAATGTTCCATGGAACCATACGGTGCTTTCGCACCGCGCAGTTCTAGGAACTCAGTTCTAGCAACTAGCCAGCAGAATCGTTCCTAAAGAACAATTTCTCCCCCGGGCCGTTTTCCTGGTTGCATTCGAAGTGACCGAAAGCGATGTCTTTATTCGCTTTATATATTAAAAACTTTCTTACATTAAAAACATTTTACATATGATCAACTTTAGAAGTGTATTCAATTGTTCAAGATGCTTCGTCCTGAACTCCACCTTAACTGCAGAAACCAAGACATCTTTCCCACCAGCTTTTAATCACTCACAAATATAATTTAATATAAATGTTGTTGTTTCTAAAGCTGTGAATACATAAACACTTTTTAAGTTTTAGATGCTTGAAAGCGTCTACATAGTGTGTTCCACCCAGGAGTGTGAAGTAACGAATTACAAGTTGTACGTTTTTAGTTAATTTTTTTTTTACTTTTACTTGAGTACATTTTAAGTGATGTATCGGTACTTTTACTCTGCTATTTTCCTCCGTTTGTGGTCGTTACATGCTTATTTTAATTATTTGTATCCATCAACGTGATTGGATAGAGAGAGAGTAATCGGTCTCGGACTTTCAGTGCATAGAAAACCTTAACCGCCAACTGCTTTTTATCATGGCTGCTGGAAGTGCATTCTTCAGGCATCAATTCAGTCGAGTTATCAGCATCTTCCTCTAATATGTTAAGGTAAATTTCGGAAGGTAATATAAACATAAATTTAAACATACTGACAATACATGTATAACCTGAATGCACTGTAAGTCGCTTTGGATAAAAGCGTCTGCTAAATGCATAAATGTAAATGTAAATGTAATGGTACTTTTACTTGAGTATCTTTTTTCAGTACTCTTTCCACCACTGGTTCCACCATATATCTCAAGTCCAAAAATGTGAATGTAAACATTACGCACAAATACCTATGAATACTAATGAGATCAAGCTGTATTAAAACAGCCAGTCTAAATTCATTAAATTTGCAAATCCCTTACAGTGCCGCAAAGCATTAGTGGTCACTGAAAAAGTCAAGTAAACAAATGTTAGCAAAGCAGTTGTTCTACAGTCCATCACCTCTGACCTGGGCTTCTTCGCTGTGAAGCCCAGGATATGTCCTCTGGGAGTAAAACAGTCCAGTTTCAGCTCTGCTTGGTCATATTACATGGACATGACATGTACAACTGAGTTTGCTTGTTTTGTGTGGCCCTACAACAAGCAGAAAATACTTAATCGTTAAACTATCTTTAACAAACCAATGCCAATTTTCTTTTTTATCTTGTCTTTCATAGTTCATTGTTGTTTATCATGTAAATAGTTCCTATACAGCATGTAAAATATTCAAGTTTATCATGCAAATTATTGTCACATTTATGCAAATATATAGATTTTTCCACTTGCAAATGCAAATTTAACTGATTAAAAAATTAAAAACACATTTGAATTTTTTTGCATTAATAACTTTTACATTTTAATATGAGTTGATATGTGATAAGCATGCTGTCATGATGTAGGTCATAAATTAATATGATTTAAAAAGGGAGGATGGTTCCTCTCCATAATTAAAATAACCTAATAAGCTTTAAAAAATGGCATCAATTATTAGTTGGTCTATATTGAATGTCCTTGTTGCTAAGTAAATAACCCCAGGAGTCTGAATATTAATATACAAAGTCTTGAAGAGTTAAGGCACAAAAAAAACGTGTTATAAGCCCACCTATTTAATCAATTAAATCCTACAGTATATTGCAATTGTAATTGGTATTAAGCGATTTGCACTGTAAAACAATATTTTACATTTTCATGTGATTCCGATTATCTCTTTTGTAACTCTGATTAGACGAATGTGTTTTGTTTAAGTGCAGATGTTTGTATTTGCAGAGCAACACCAGTAAACAACGCAAACTGGTCTTTGGCACCGGTTGTGTTGCATGGCCCCTAATTGCAGCACAAAATTAAACAAATTACTCACGGCTGTTAGCTTATTACATGCATGAACCCACATGTGGCTTCCTGACTGTAAGTACAAATGCTTTTTATCTTAGAACTGATATTTGAAATAAAAATCTCTCTCTTTATTTCTTTTTTTGGTTATTCAGAAACGTTAGCTGCTGTCATAACAATCAGTGAGATTCTGCTGCAAGCTGATGCATTTGAGTGCAAACATTGGAGAAACTTGGTACTGAATATTTGCGAGATTGACACTTGAAGCATAATATTACAGTTAATGCCTTCTTAATCCTTCTACATAGCATTTGCTATATGTGTCCCTCATGTGCGTGTGTCTTAAAACGTTCACAATGAATAGCTGATGACAAATTTTGTGAGTTGATGAGAACTTTTGTGACAACTTTTGTGAACAAGAAATAACTGATAATTAAAGAGTGGATATATGCAAAAATACCAGCATTACATCTCTGAAATATTATTATTATTATTTAGTTTGAGATGGCAAAGTTAAATGTAACTGTAAAAGTGTCAACCCTGTTACTGTCCACACTGTTACCTTTCTAAAGGCATATTTCACAACAAATTGTGCTATTTCAGACTAAATAAATTGACTTTTGCATTTGCTGTAATTACTTTAAAAAACAGGATGGATGTAACAGGTTAAATTTCAAACTAAATGAAGCAATTATAATATTTGCTGTAATTATGACTTTAGAAAGATAAAAGGGTGACAGGTAACATGGTTCATAGCTTTCCAGTTAAACTCCTTTTTATTTATTTTTTAAGATAACATAATATAAACATAATTCAATTTAACTGTAAAACATTCAACCCCTCCTACTGTCCACACTGTTACCTTTCTGAAGGCATATATCACAACAAATTGTGCAAGTTGAAACTACATGAATTGAAATCATTTTTTTATTTAGTTTTTTTTTACTTGTTAAAAAAATAGCAGGTTGGTTGTAACAGGGTGGACAGTTTTAAGTTGAATTATGCAAACTCAAACTAAAATAACCAGAGCAATTTCACTGTAAAACTAAATCAAATCTGTCACTTTTCTGGTCATATCTCACAACGAAATATAGTTATACAATTTTTAACTGAATAAATATTTCAGAAAGGTAACAGGGTGGAAAGCGCTGATAGTTTTCCAGTGAAACTGAGCTGGTTATTTTAGTCAGAGATTACATAATTTAATCTAACTATAAAACTGTCAACCCTGTTACTGTCCACAATGTCACCTTATGAATATTTAAATACAGAAAAAAATGTATCAATTAATCAAACTAGAAACATTACCATTACATAGAGTGACCCTATATGAGTCTCTTAATGTTAGAATTTGGAAAGCTATTTTATATATATATATATATATTAGTGGCGTTCCGTCCATATAAGCTTTGAATGCGCCCCATACCCAGGCCATCTGAGAGAATGAATTCACGGGCTAATTAATATAAACATGATTATAAGTTGATACCTTATCATTTGATATGTGACTTAAAGCGTAATAAGCGTTGGGAATAAGTACGTAAAATTATTTATGAAAAACAGCGATAATTTTCTGTAAATCTACGTCAGTGACGGAAGCTTCCGCGCGAGCAGATTCTCCTCAGCTTTCTCAACTCCGCTCTGTTGCTATGACTTGTCAGGATTGTAGCGCGTTCTCAGTGATTTGCTGGTATGCGCGTGATTTCATGCTCTAGGTAAGCTGTCCGCGAAGCGCTCGTCCAAGCGGAAAAATGCGCTGTTGCTGCCAGATCTCGATTTTGCCGAAAATTACATTGTGTTGGTGCAAAACTAACTCGACGAAATCATATGAAAAAAACCTGTATATTTTTCATGCTTTCTCAATCAAACAAAAGTTTGAAAGTCCAATAAAAACATGTCTGGTCATAGACAATGTTGAAAAAGTTATTGTCAACATTAGTAAAAAAAAAAAAAAAAAGTTTCTAAAAATGTATAATATGTTACATAATAACAAACATCTGGGAAAAAAGATAGGAAACAATACATTTGTTTTCTGTATACTTGTGTCGCTTACAGTTGAAGTCCTTCTGTAGTTGTTATCACGCTGAAATATGTTTGATTGTTCGTTTTTGTGATCAGTTTGATTTTAGCTAGTTATTTGATGCTATAAAAACAGGGCGTGTCATTATGGCTGATTGGGTCTGCCGGAGTATGGGCGGGAGTTTGCTTCCGCGGCTCCACCTCGCGACACTGCTGCGCAGACTCTGGCTCCAAACGAATCTCTACTGCGCAGACTCGGGCTCCAAACTAATCTCTACTGCGCAGACTCAGGCTCCAAACAAATCTCTACTGCGCAGACTCGGGCTCCAAACGAATATCTACTGCGCAGACTCTGGCTCCAAACGAATCTCTACTGCGCAGGCTCCAAACGAATCTCTACTGGCAGCTCCAAACGAAGCTCTACTGCGCAGACTCGGGCTCCAAACTAATCTCTACTGCGCAGACTCGGCTCAAAACTAATCTCTACTGCGCAGACTCGGGCTCCAAACGATATCTACTGCGCAGACTCTGGCTCCAAACGAATCTCTACTGCGCAGACTCGGGCTCCAAACAAATCTCTACTGTGCAGACTCGGGCTCCAAACGAATCTCTACTGCGCAGACTCTGGCTCCAAACGAATCTCTACTGCGCAGACTCGGGCTCCAAACTAATCTCTACTGCGCAGACTCGGCTCCAAACAAATCTCTACTGCGCAGACTCGGGCTCCAAACGAAATCTCTACTGCGCAGACTCTGGCTCCAAACGAATCTCTACTGCGCAGACTCGGGCTCCAAACGAATCTCTACTGCGCAGACTCTGGCTCCAAACAAATCTCTACTGCGCAGACTCGGGCTCCAAACGAATCTCTACTGCGCAGACTCGGGCTCCAAACGAATATCTACTGCGCAGACTCGGGCTCCAAACAAATCTCTACTGCGCAGACTCGGGCTCCAAACGAATCTCTACTGCGCAGACTCGGGCTCCAAATTAATATCTACTGCGCAGACTCGGGCTCCAAACGAATCTCTACTGCGCAGACTCGGGCTCCAAACGAATATCTACTGCGCAGACTCGGGCTCCAAACGAAGCTCTACTGCGCAGACTCGGGCTCCAAACGAAGCTCTACTGCGCAGACTCGGGCTCCAAACGAATCTCTACTGCGCAGACTCGGGCTCCAAACGAATCTCTACTGTGCAGACTCGGGCTACAAACGAATATCTACTGCGCAGACTCGGGCTACAAACGAATCTCTACTGCGCAGACTCGGGCTCCAAACGAATCTCTACTGCGCAGACTCGGGCTCCAAACGAATCTCTACTGCGCAGACTCGAGCTCCAAATTACGTAATTTACTCAAGATGGCAGCGACCCTACCTAGATATATTCGCTTCACTTTTCTATAGTGGAAGGAAGCGGAGACGCGTCATCCATCTTTTTTACAGTCTATGTTTTATTGTCATTTGCAACGTTACTTGGCAATATTTTAAAGATATTATTATTATTATGTATTTATTTATTTATTTTTGGTACTTTGCATGGTCTATTAATGTCATCTGGGTCGGAGTTTTAATAAAACAATTAATGAAAAAAACAAATATTAATAATTCAATTGATGCAGAGACGTATAGACCGGGGAATCCCCCATCTCCCCACGCTGTGAACGTGTAAACGCTATTTGGCGGTTTTTACTTGGAAAATCAGCTGTTTTCTAGCATTCGAATAACTAGATAAACCTGAAACAATAGAATAAGGATTGGAAATGAGTTTAATTTACAAATAGCCTAAGGTAGGAATGTGCATACTTTTAAATCGACACCTGCCACGTTGTTTTCCTCTTTGAGTGTGTCCTAAAAGCAATGAGGAGAGGAGAGGAGGAAGAGGAGGAGGAGGGGGGTCTTAAATCATAGCACTCAGCATACCCGGTTAAAAAAGTCACCGCTCGCCACTGATATATATATATATATATATATGCCTCAAATACTGTAAAGACATTGTTCCTTTATATAAATTAATAGGACCAATGTTTCTGAAACTAAAACAGCAGTAAAATGATATACAGTAATCTTTCCTTTCCAATGTGGGAGAACGTTTTCGTCTAGGTTTTCAAACTAGACATATGTTTGGTAAGTTCTTACATTATTAAATTACGTAGATGTAGTAGGGTTTTGACCCAAGTAACCCACACATCAGTCACATGTTCAAATTCTAAAAAGCAAGCTCTGGCATCCATAAAAAAGAAAGTGGCCCTGTTACTTAAAATGTTTCCATGGCAATATAATATCTGGTTGTTGGCTTATCAATAGGAACATGGAGATAAAGTTCAAGAAAAGAAAATGTGGAAATCAAAGAAATCATTTGGGAGAATTAGTTGAGGCCAAATTTTTCATTCACACGTCAGCCTAAGACAAACCATGACAAATTGCATGAGCAACAAAAGCAGTTAAAGTGTATTTCAATGGTCAAAGTGTGAGCTTTTCCATACGTTGCATTTTTTAGAAGGGAGGGGAAATCATGCTTTCTCGCTGTCTTTCTATGTTTCATGAAAAGATTCCCCGGGTTTTGATTAATCTCTGCTGTCAGAGGAAGTTCCTGTGTTTTGGTCTCAACAGGCAATTTGCCCACACCACATCTGGAAGTTCTCCCCTCACCCCAATGTACACGCACAAAAACTCACAGACAAACGCTAGATATATACATGCTATCTCCTTCAGGTCATCTACATCAGCTTTGCTTACCATCCTAACCCTACTCAAACCATTTCTAACGAATAATTATCCTGCAAGCTAGTATTTTAGTGCAGAGCCTGTACTAGTAAACAAGATATTGTGCCCACTAATCTTAAAAAGTATTAATTTGTTCCCTTAATTTAGGTAAATCTTCCTTTACTCTAGTGAAATTTAACATTTACATTTAACAAAATGTAAATGAAAGAACACATGTCATTTGCAGGGCTCCATATTTTTGCGAAAACAGGTTTAGAAAAAACGACATAAATAAAATTAGTAATAAATTATTGGATGAATTCTCTGTCTCCTGCATTGTATAGTAAATCTCATGAAACCTGTAAAGAACATATCCATATTTCATCCCAGAATTAACAGAAATTGTTTGAGTTTTTACATTTTTAATGAAAGAGCAAGATATATTTTTATGGCAAATGACAGTACTTCAAAGTACACAAAAAAGCACATCTGCCTATTTTTATGAATACTAATGGACAAAATTAAAAAGGAAAAAAATCTGTTTAAGTATTTTTAATCTTAGTATTTTTAGTTATATATACCATTTATTTTTCTGATTTTGTAGTAACAAAAAAAAAAGGTGACCTGAACATGTTTTGGTGAGATTCACCCTCTAAATGTCTTGAACTGAGACGGATCGTGTTTTACCGTCAGACACTTCATTAGGTTCACTTCCTTTCAGTCAGACATGAATGTTATTACAAATTGTACCTGACTGCCTGTGGAATATGTGCTGGCAAACATGACGGATCCTCTCCAAGGTCTCCTGAGGTACGGTGCTGCTGTAACACGTGAATCGTGTTGTGACGCTGCCACTTAGTGGACTGAGTCTGAAACAATACACATACAAACTCAAGTTTTTAGTGCTCTGGTAAAACAAACATAATAGGTTATATTTAAAGCAATGGTTGTTGGGGCGGGGTCTAATCAAAAAATATTTGCTTTATTTACAACTATGAAAAATCTGAGAGATCGTGGTTGAAGAGTTATGTAATTTTGGTAATTGTTTTAAAAGTCATGAACAACAACAACATTTTGACAAAATTTTAAATCCTATATTGTGTTTATCATGTAGCATTCAGTTGTGGAACTGATTTAGGTGGACATTTGAAGCATTTCTGGACTAAAATGACACTCCTTTGTCTTTCTAAGCTAGCATTTGCATTTCATAACTAGCATCTTGTGTATCCTAAAATACACACATACATATGTTCACACTTTTTCCCAAAACTTTCCTGCTTGATTGGAAATGCCTTTTTTTCTGATATTTTCTTTTTCACACTTAAGATGCTTTTATCGCATGCTTTTCACTGACATTGTTCTGTCCTTGGTATAAAAGTATACTACCTTTGAAGGGGGGTGTCATTGGGGCACAAGTAAAAAAAATAATAACAATGTATAAATAATTATATTGATAAATATTGATTTGGTTTGTTCAGATATGATAGTTTTTTTTTATAAGATATTTCAATTATGAATTTACATACATCAATGTTTACATTTTTGGGTTTGAGACAAGGTAAAATAGTCAAATGGATCCGTAAAAGGGATTTTTTAAAAATGTAAAAAATGATTGAAGACATAAAAGGTTTTTGTAAAGGTGTTTTTTTGTGTTTTTTTCATAAAAATCCACATTTTAAAAGTGCTGGCATGAACAAAGCGTGCAACCCCAAATGTTTTGGTTGAAAACCAACTGGAAACAGCAAGTTGGAAGGAAACATTTTCAAATGTTTTAAAAAAGTAACGAGTCTCGGAGAAATGAACCTGTGCAGACTGTAATAAAATCAAGGAAGAATAAAATCAGGCAAAAGGGGAGGAACGGATGTACAGTGGAGGAAAAAAAGAAAACATGAGGATTGTGATTCTTCCTTCAATTCAGCGCTAGAACAATAGATGCCCATCAGTCTGTTAGCGCCTCTGGACGCTCAGGGAGTGTGAAGGACTCACAGAAATGAGCTATTGTCTGAAGCGGCTTCACAAATAACTGACACTGGGGCTGCGTTCCACTCCACTTTAAGACACAAACTTCCCTAAGCACTTCTCCTCGGGACAAATCCCACTGCCATTTTGAAGTGCGTTCCACTTTGCGAAGTGGACGAGGGAAGTTTACATGGACAGACACTCGATTCCTCGATTTTTACAGAGGGAGCGAGTCTGCTTCACATGCACACTTCAGGCCGCTCCATAGACCACAATGCAACACGATTATGACGTCATCGCCGATAGCGTTTATTTTATCCCCACCCCACACAACTTTATAATATATAATTAAGCAGCCCCAAAGACAATAGGCGTGTTCGACCCTGTCCCAAATGGAACACTTCATGTGCACTTGGGGGTCTTACGGACTTACAATGGCCGCCACGTGCGCATGTCCGTTAAGTCCACGAGACCGTAGGGTGTCCCATTCCTCATTTTAGCCTTCAGAAGGGTGCTCGCGAGCGCCCCCTTTGAGGCCATTATGCGCCCTCGATACGCACTTCTGCCGAGCCCGCACTGGCGCAAGCTCGCAGCAGACTTCTACCCGACAGTCAAAGCGGCATTACGTCATGAAAGTGCGGACTCAGAAGAAGACCGCGAGGGTTTAGGGTGACATTTGGGTGTATGACATCAAAGTACCGCGAGAACGATAAGAGAGCAGGTGGTTCCTGTGTATTCGAATGGCTCTCGCGGTACTTTGATGTCATACACTGACCTTTCTATGCAGCGCTGCTTAAAGTCGAACGCACCTAATGACGTGAAATGTAATTATTTCCTTACATGTAACTCTGATGAAATGTATAAGTATGCCTAATAATACCGATCCTGGAAATGAAGCATATATCCTCCCTTGTGAAAAAGAAAAGTATTTATAGCATACTTAAAAAAAGAGTGTGCCTACTTATAATGGAAATAGTGTACTTTAAACGAGTGCAGACGAACCGAATGTAATGTTTTCAAAACAAACTGGTGCACTTACATTTGTTTTACCTTGAAATATCATGTTCAAAATCATTTTGATGATACACTAATAAGACGAACGGCTTCTGTTTCTTTCCAAACGTCTGTTACGGGATTATGTACGTTTTGAAGAGCGGGAATGAAACTCCGCGAAAAGGGCGGATCGCTTTACGGCAGCAGCAAATGCATTTGTACAGTGAGCCACTGAAATTACGACAGTGAATTCCACTCACTTAGCAGTAGGGGGCTCCAAAACTACATACAGATGCTTTGAGCAGCCTTTACTTATCTGCAAGTAGATTTTAATCTAATATTTAGATATTATCTATATAATTTAAGTACACTACAAGTGCACATTTAAAACAATTAAGCACACTTATTTCACAAGGGAAAAACTGATAACTGTCTTAAAATGTTCAGAGGAAGTTATTGTAAATAATTCAGTAGTAAAAGATTACTTATTTTCTTGCTGGTTTGTTAGCTTTTATAATCTATATTTTGCACAGTGAAAATCTAAATGAAAGCTTATGAAAGCTATTGGTCGACCCAAATCATATCTGATCAGTTTTAATAAGATTCATATCGAATATTAATTAAACTGTGTTGAACACTTGATATGAAGAATGTAGAAGTGTCAGCTGGACTGACAGTTGTGATTCTATTAGGACGATTTGCATGATTGACATGATATAAAACAGAAGAGTGTTGTGAAGCGTGATGCTTTGTGGTCGAAGTCCACTTCTTACACCCCAATAAATGTCATTTCCCTTGTCTTACAGCTCTAATGTATTTGACAGCTCACACCGAGACACCTGGAAATAATGTATTCTATCCTCTACTGGATACAGCTCTGTTCAGCTTTCAGCGGTTTCCTCTAATTGTGGGTGCCACCAAACACACAACCAGAATCGTACAGTTGTGATGTTATGATTTTCTACTTTTACATTGCTTAGCACGAGGCCAGGTTTCATTGTAACTCAAACCTGAGTGAAAACACTAAAGTCAAGCTTTGTCGGAGCTTGGTTTCTGCTTCTTCCAATGATTTTCTGTGGTAAAACATTTTTTTTTACATGAATTAATACATACAAAATGTAACACTTTTTAAGAAAAACATTTCTCTCTTTATATTTGACTCTTTATACTTGAAGAGTTCAGATGAAAACGCCTCTCTAAGTGCTGTCTGAAATTTTCTTCTAAAATGAGCATTTCTCTCAGGCTCCTATATTTATGTTCAGTTATTTCACTTTAATGGCAATGAAAATAATCTATTAATTGCCATTAAAGTGAAATTACTAAACCTACACATGAGAGCCTGGGAAAAATACTCATAATAGAAGAACATTTCATACGACACGTAGAGGCTTTTTCATCTGAACTCTTCATTTTTTCTTTATATTTAAAACTTAAATGTAAAAATCGAATGAATTTCTCCTCACCGGGTCCAGAAAAGGCATAATGTAAATGTAGTTTTAATCTTGTATACAGTCTTAAACATAAAGGTGCTTCACGATGCCATAGAAGAACCTTCTTGTCTAAATGGTTCCATAAAGAACCTTCAACATCTGAAGAACCTTTCTGTTTCACAAAAGGTTATTTGTGGCGAAAGAAGGTTCTTCAGATTATTATCCATAATGTTCCTATTATGCAGGTGTCCTCTTACAAATACCTCGGTATTCATATTGAGTGTTCATTCACATGGAATGTCCACATTGAAAGTCTGTGTTCCAAGTTAAAACAGAGACTGTATTTCTTGAGAAGGCTTGAACTCTATGGTGTTAAAGGGATAGTGCACCCAAAAATGAAATTCTGTCATCGTTTACTCACCCTCAAGTAGTTCCAAACCTGTATGAATGTGTTTGTTCTGCTGAACACAAAGGAAGATATTCTGAAGAAAGTTTGTAACCAGGCTGTTTTGGGGCACCATTGACTTCCATAGTAGGAAAAAAAATATTATGAAAGTCAATGGTGCCCCAGAACTGCTCTGTGTCCCACATTCTTCAGAATATCTTCCTTTGTGTTCAGCAGAACAAAGACATTCATACAGATTTGGAAATACTGGGTGAGTAAATGATGACAGAATTTCATTTTTGGGTGCACTATCCCTTTAACACTTTAGAGTTAAAGTGTTTCTTTAGAGTTAAATCCGTCTCTAAAAAGCACTTTAGAGTTCAAGCCTTCTCAAGAAATACAGTCTCTGTTTTAACAGAATTTTCATTTTAGGGTGAGCTATACCTTTAACAGTAAGTTCATGGGGTTGTTCTATCAAGCTGTATTGGAGAATGTGATTCGTTAATGGTTTTCATCTTTGGTATGGTACCTTGACAGTGCAGTTAAAGACTAAGCTTACACAGTTTATTCGAATAGCTATGAAGATTGTGGGCATGAAGGAGCATTCTAATCTCCAGACCGGTATGAAAAATCAGTGCTTAGGAGGGCATACAAGATCTTAAATGATACCACGCACATTTTGAATCGAGAATTTGAAATGTTACCATTAGGAAGGAGATTTAAAATGCTGAGGTGTAGACATAATAGGTTTAAGAATGCATTCATTCCTTCGGCAACTAAGGCACTAAACAGTAGCATGTGATTATTATTTTTTTTTTTAAACAATGTTTTATTGAGATGGTTGTTTATTTCTGTGTGTTACGTATTGTTTAAAGGTGGCTGTTTTTGGAGCCCAAGACAAATTTCCCAGCGGGGACAATAAAGTATACCTTAACTTACCTTGCCAGATTATAAAAAGGCTAGCAAGAGATGGTTCTTTGAAGAACCTTTGACTGAATGGTTCTTTGTGGAACCAAAAATGGTTCTTCTGTGGCATCGCTTGAAGAACCTTTTGAAGCACCTTTATTTTTATGAGTGCATATCCTGCACATAGAGTAAAAGATAAAAGTTTATATTTATAAATAAAACGGTTATATATACAGTATATATATATATGCATCGTGTGAGTCCCTTTAAGCAACAGAACTGAAGAAAAGTCTGTGTAACTGAGAAAATTACTAATAAAATCATCCTCGGAGAGCAGAAAGGAAATACGTCATGATGGCATGTAAAGTGTGTTCAGTCATTCAATTAGCCTTTTACTTCCGTTTGATTTGCAATTTGGCCATTTCCTTACAGCAAATTGTTCACATTATTTTCCTAATAACACTCACAGCGAAGCCAAAACGAGTGAACCCTGTGGATCAGCGCTATTAGGTCTCTGCACTATGTCCGTTTAATGATTGGTCATTCCCATCCCGGCAGGAACGGCCCCTTTGGCTCCAGAGAGCACAAGTAACAGGCAATAGTCCAAACGTCCAATATCTGTCCTCATCATGTTTTAACTCAAGTCTTCAGCCTCCTCTGAGCCTCGGCCGGGACACATTTGGGAGTTCATAATAACTCTGGCCTGCCGGCTGCAATCTGGCTCTAAGCAGGGCGTCCCACAGTCTATAATAGATTCAATATTTCAAAACAGAGGCAATTGTGATCTGGCACTGGGATCATTTGTGCCATGTCACTGTTAGATGCAAAGACCTGGGAATTATATAAGACTCGCTGTGCCCCAGTAAATGGAGGGTATAAGCGGATCCGTTTTAGCAGTGTCTTTGTGTCCTTCACAGTATTTCCCACAATTATTTTCAATATATAATCATGCTTTCTAGGCAATTGCTTCTCATAATGCCCTGCTATAGTATCCGGACACCTAAGCACATGAAATATATGAATGCCAATACATTACATAACAAAATAGCAAATCAGGTGGTATTTATATTAAAAACATGAAATGCAATTCGCAACCCATTGTGATGTATTTCCAAATAAAACAGGATATTCAACTAGAAAATGAAATATAGGCCAGGACTGGATTTTATTTGCTTTGCATTGGGATTTGATTGGATTATTGATGAAAGAATCAGAGCTGGGTAGTAACTGATTACATGTAATCTGGATTACGTAATCAGATTCCTAAATTAAGTACTTGTAATTAGATTATAATACTTTTTTTTTTTAAAAAAAACATGTTATCCGAATACAGTTACTTTTTCATTGATTACATGATTACATTCCCACAGTATCAATTAATTATTCATAATTGATTGTTTTTATTATTATTATTATTATTATTAATTAGTGTTTATTTGAATGATCACTCAGTTGGTTATTTACCCATGTATTACTATATGTTTTTGGACAGTTTTGGTCCTTCAAACATATTAAATTGCACAAATTCTCATTATTTTGTATTTGCATTTAATGAAGGGATTCCCAAACTTTATAGTAAGTGTTTTGTTATAACTGTTGTTATTTTAAAGTGATCATTTATTTGAATTATTAGCTTTTCATTAAACTCACAAACCCCCTTTAGTTCCTTCACGAACCCCAATTCCTGGAAACCTGGGCGTAATGTAATGTTTAATGCACTTCGTGTTGTAATTACAACAAATGTAATATATTTTCTTTCTCTTTGTATTTTTACACCATTATGGTGCAAGATTATCTTATTTAAATCAATATGATAAAAGAGGTGGGTCAAAAATTGAAATAAAAAAGGTTATAATCCACTGCATTACACATTTGAGGTAATATAACCTTTTTGATTTCAATTTTTGACCCACCTCTTTTATCATATTGATTTAAATAAGATAATCTTGCACCATAATGGACAGTAATATGTTACTGTAATTTGGAATCAGTAACATATTATGTTTTGTAGTAAGCAATTATTCACAATAAGATCAAGGATTTTTGTTATAAAATAAAATAGTTATCGATTGTATAAAACTTTCTAAATTTCACCAAAAAAGGGTACATGTTGGATTTCTAGCTCACAAAACTAATTTAATCGTGATAATGCTGACAGAAAATGCATTTTTATATTCCTCAGCATGATTGCTGATGGTGTAGTACTCACAAATGTCAAGAGGATTTATTAGACAGGAGAGGGTTTATGTATCAAGACTTTCAATATCTCTTTAGCATTCTCACTTGTGTTCCAGAGACGATTACTGAGCTGTTGCGGATCAAAGACTGTATGATTCTGCATTATTAATTCAACCATCAGTATTGCAGCAGCATGATTAGAATCTTTCTGTATTCTCAGAAGACGAAAATGGATTTAAAATGCAGGTAGTACAAAGTTTTGGTTCCTGTCTTTAAATTAAGACAGTTATCAGGTTGTCTACTTTTACAAACTAAAGGGTTTTTTCCCTTACGCTCACACAACTCACGTGCAAACTCTGACACGGTATGACAATCGACCAGATTTCCAAACGGCCGCTCTGGCCCTTTCAAATGTTCCATGAAGACCCGGTCATTGATTTCAGAGAGGTCACACAGCAGGACTCTGGCCAGCTCCTCCCCAATCACCTGGTGACCTCCGTTCAGGCAATCGGACAGCGGGAAAATGCATTTCACTCTGGGAGGAGGAGGTGGGAACTCCCCCACAATGGCACTGCCGACAGGTGCCAGCCCAAGGAAGCCCCTCCTCTGTTGGGATTGCATGCACACACACCTAGTGCTGCTGCGTACTGCCTGGATGATGGAGAAAGAAGCCGACCAAAAACAATCTCCTCCAGGGCCAATTCGAATTGAAAAGCAGTCCAGCTGCTGTAGTAGCCACCCAGACCTTTCCTGGATTCCAAAATGTTCAACAATATGGACGTCAAGTACATGGTCACCAGATAAACAACATCACTCAGGTCTAAGTTGTTTTCATTGTCCTTGAACGGGACGACCATCGGCACAGTCTCCAAAAGGTAATCCACCATCGATGGGACGAAAAAATGTCGGGGACTGATTAGATTAAGGAACTCTGGAGTGACCAGAAAACTGCCTCCAGCCTCAAACGGACCCTGGCCACTGTCTTCTGGGCGATATCCTGCATGTGATCCACATACTTCGATGTGTTGCTGGCCACACATCACACATGTGCAGGTCACACATGCGTATGACTCGACTGAAGGGATGTTTCAGAGCAGGGGAGCTGTGGCAATGGGGCGTCGTTGAATACAGCTGAACAACGTTTATAGTTGCCCCGACATCCCTGAACACCTGCCTCAACAGTGCATCCATTTCTATATCCCTGTGATCGAGGTTGCTCTGGAAATGTGCCATCTCACTCATCGAATAAACAGAGAACAATGTGCCCTGTGTACCCACCACCTCCTGCAAACCACATCTGGATCACAAAAGATCCACAGATGGGTCCACTGGACACACGGTGCACGCTGCATGATAGGACACATTGCAGACCCCTTCTGTGTCGATGAGGCAGCCCAAATCAAACTCCCGCTCATCTTTCTGACCAAACTTGGTCATGGTCACAATAATGGCCATGTCAAGATCGTTGTTCACAGACAGGATGGCCTGGTTGAAGAGCTCCAGGATGAACGTCTGATCCTTTGTGAGAATGTTCATCCTCCCCAGGTTGTTGAGGTTGTTCTTTTTGGATGGTAGGCCTCTCCATGTCTTCCACAGACAGGGTCTTCAGACGGCCACCAAAATCTTGTACAATGCATTGAGCAATCCAATGGCGTGTGCTTTCACCATCAGTTCGTTCTTGAACATCGGATGAGCTCGATCTGGGTTTGGGGGAACGCAAGTCAGGTTTAAAAATACCCTCCGTCTACCAACGCCAACACCGTGCCCATTGACTTACGGAGCGTACTAACCCCACCCGCTGAGTACTGCCGCAGATGCAGGTGTTTCTTGAAAAGGTGCCAGTGATTGGACACCTTTAATCCTTCCAGTTTCCCCACAAAAAGGTAGTGTAGTTTAGCTTTGATGTAGACATCAGACCTCAAAATCCTGACACCATCGAAGTCAAAGCAGTACTTCACCTCCTCTCTCGCCCTATCCAAAACCGATGTGAACAATGGAATGTGTATATCATCGTCCCGCAGGAAAGATTCAGCCCCTAGAGACTCGAGGAAAGCCTTCAGCAAACCACAGGTGTTCTGCTCGGCTGCCACGTTAACGGCTCTAACTCTTCACTCTACCAACGCACATAAATAAACAGATGAGAGGGCGGGAAAAGTGGTTATGCTATACCAAGACCGTTGGAACGGCGCTCAGTGAATCAAATTCAAGAATATTTCTCTTTTCAGAAGAGGTTCGTAAAAGTTATTTTAACACTACACTAACACAACTGCCTGTCGTCGCACAGGGGTTCATTTCCCAAAACCATCGTTAGCTAACTAGTCATTAATTCCATTGAACTCTGTAATGATGATCAGTTTAACTGGAACGCTATGAACCATAGTTGCTTTTGGGAAACGCACCCCAGGTCATTTACACCCAACACATTTCACACTAATACATATTATTAGTCATATATACACGTTATAGACTATTGCCGTCCAATAATATATTTGCACACAAGTCTCGGTATTAACTAGAATAGGTATTTAACCTATTAAATATCAGCTTCTCTCAGATTGCATCTTTGAAGTTTCACACACAAGAAACGAGCACCGAATTGTAGGCTTTTGTCAGATATCTCCGTTAAATGTGGCGAATAGAAAAAAAAGAGCTGAAATTGTATAGTTTATAAGTATCACTCAAATTTGTTCAAAAATAGGGATTTATTGCAGAACGAAGCAGTGCTGTTGTTGCGCGTTGTTTAGGGAATATGCTCAGAAACAGACAAAGTACACCTATCTATTGTCTAAAATCTAAATCTACTCGAAATCTAATTGTTTAGCCATTTTATAAAACCGTTGTCTGTGAATATCAGTATGCTTTAATTTGGCCGTACGGTATGAATATATTGAACCAGCATATGTGTTTTTTTCAGTAACACTTTAGAATACTGTTCCATCATTAATGAATAACTACACAAGAACACATGATAGTAACGCAATAGTAATTACTAATAACGAACAAGAAACTCTGATTAATGAATTAGTAAGTGATAGTCAAATGTGGTAGTTCACTATTAACTAATCAGTAACTATCATTTTTTCATACCTCCCTATAACTACTAAGAACTACTGTATACAGGTTCATAATTAATATGAATAATATAATGTGTAATTAATTCTAAAATGAAGATCATGGTAACCCACTAGTAATGACTCAAGTATTTGATGATTTGGATCAGTATTCTAAAGTGAAGACCGTGATAACTCCATTGAAGTCATTGTAAACTTTTAAGGTTTTTGTAAGGTTTTCGTTAGTAATTCAGTTTGCTAGATTTGGTCACATTTAAATAATTACTAGTGGGTTACCGTGATCTTCACTTTAGAATACTGATCCAAATAATTATGTGTTACTACGTCCTTTTGAAGAAACTACTGAGTCATTACTATCCAAAACCTTACAGATATCCAAAAGCTTACAATAACGTCAGGCATTATTATGGAGTTATGATGCTTTTCACGTTAGAATACTGATCCAAGTAATTAGTGGCTCCTTTAGAAGGATTTCGTAAAACTTGAGTCATTACTAGTGGGTTACCATGATCTTCATTTCAGAATTAATTTTACATTATGCATAATTCACATTAATTATGAACCTGTATACTAGTTCTTAGTAATTCTCCATGATATATAAAAAAAATTGTAGTTATTGGTTAGCTATTAGTTAACTACCAGTTTCAATTGAGCGCTATTACTTACTAAATCAATAATCAGTTTCTTATTGGTTAATTAATTAACGTTAATTAATTAATGTTATTCATTCATTATTGATCAGTATTCTAAAGTGTTACCATTTTTCCTTATAACGGAGAAGAAATTGATTGATAGGCAGCAATAGAAATGTTCAAAACTGTTTTAATACTCCGAATTATGCAACACGTAATTGACCAAATTACCAGGATGGATAAATAAACTGTCTACTACAGTTTATGTTAACCACATGAAAATCACAGCAAGCCAACACTGATAATAAGAGTAGAGACAATGTTTGTGAAACTGTGCTGATCCATTTTGTTTTGGTGTGGTAGCGGCGCTTTCTAGTGGTAGGACATGCATACTGCATGCATTCTGAAGCTTTGTTCATATATTTTTATTTTCTTTAGTGTAAGCATTACACTTACTGCATCTTAACTCAAATGTATCATATTTACCAAAACTGGTGTCATCACTTAAGATCGTCTTGACACTTTTTTGCAGTGCTTGTATATCAAAAAAGAAACTGTCTAGAGTCAGTTGTACATTCTGATGCAACCCTTGTCTAAACTGCAATATATGTTTATCATATGCATATTATGCATACAGTATTTCACCCATGGTTCAGATAAAAAACAGGAAAAATGTATTTCTAATGGAGCGATGAGGCGCAGGTGAGCTATACATTCATTGATCACTGGTTTACATATCAATAATGTTGGGGTGTAACTAGTCAACATTTGAAGTGGCTCAAAAAAGTTCATCAAAGTTGTCCTAAGACAAGAACACATTTAGCAACTAATCAGATATAGCTACTGAGTAAATCTTTTGTAAATGTTAACGATTACAAAGGGGATTACATCTGAATATTTTCACACATACAGATTTGATTGGTTCATTTCCCAAATTGACTGCTTTTGTGGTGGCTGTGTTTTAAAATTAAATAATTATAATCTTAATTCAAGTGATGAAGGATTTTGAAAGTCTGACAGTAATCAGTGTTATGTAAGGTTAAACCCGCCTGCTTTAAATCCGTTACATTACTTTAATAAAATAATTGAAGTAGTTACACTACTTAATGCATGTTAAATAGGGTTGTAATCTGTAACCTATTGCATTTCCAAAGCAACCTTCCCAACACTGCACATCAAATATATCTCAATGATAGATATGTATATATTTCTCACATTTTTATTGGCCGACATAAATAACAGCAGGTCTGTACGTCACAGGAAACACTGTTGGTGAAATTTAAGCCTAGTTCGGTTCATTTTTTATTCATCTATTCACATGTATATGATCTGTTATGTGATATGACAGTACATGTTTCCTCCACGCCATCTGCTCTCTTTTCAGTTCAAAGGCAAACAAACAACAGGAGAACATCGAGGCACCAGGTTTTTTTGGCACAATATAAAGTGACAATAGGTGCACTATCACAAAAACTGTACAAATAGAGGCAATAGGATGTGAACACGAATTTGCATTGTTGAAAGAATAAGGTCTACTCTAACCCATATGTTTGCTTTTACTAAAGGATTGTTGCTTGTGACGTTATTGGCATCAGATCAGCATGAAATGGCTTTTAAGCACTTGGCTAAGGTAATTGGTTCAATATTTAGATACATGATATTGAACAGAAATTACTTGACCACTCCACATGAGACCTACGCAGACACGAGAGAGGTTTTTAAAACAGACCGACATCTGGACAATAACATCTGTGATGTTTGGCATAATGCATTTCATTTGTATGCTTGATTGGTCGGTGCATTTAATTCCATTTACATCAATTTGGCAGACACTTTTTATCCAAAGCATTTTTTTCAGTATATGTGTTCCCTGGTAACCCATTAAAATGGCTTTGAGACCTTTATGGTGTTTTTAAGTTCTGTATTAAAGAGTCATCAATAATTAAGAATAGTTCTTGATTGCAATTAGTTTAGTTTTTTTTTGTAATTGCATTGTTCAACCAGATTCCAAACATTTAGTTGTTCCTGTTCTTTTTGCTTAATGTTCTGCTTGTAAAGTGCACTTTTCAGTATAAACTAAACTATGACCTCAAACTAATACCTGATCCATGCAGTAAAAAAAAGAAAGACCTTTGGCAAACCAGATAAAACGCTTCAGTCAGCGGTTTGTTTATTCACGACGAGCTGTAAGATCAGCCCATAAAAGTTTATGGGACCTTTCGTCACTTTCCATCTCTATGATATACAATATATACAACATAGTCTATGAATCTATGCAAGTTTAAAAAAATGTGTTACTCTTTACTCTTAATTAGTGCTTTTATTCCATATTAAAGACACAACATACATTAAACAAGCAAAATCACTTTTGATAACAAAAATTGGTTTTATGATTTAAGACCTGCTGAATTAACTTTAAACTAATAAAAACCCCTCTGCTGATTTAAGGACATTGTCATTCTTAGTATTAGTAATTACTTTTGTGCAACTTAAAGATAAAAAATTATCCTACATTAATTCTTGGGATATACTGTATGGTAGCCATTGCAACGCATGCCCATTTACACATTAATACTTATTTAATAAGTATTCTTAAAACATATTTTTGACATCAAAGTAGATGTTTCAACCACATTAGGGTTAATTTTACTTAAAAATTATATCATCTGTGCAACAAAATAGGATAATTTTTAAATGATGCATTGGTTTACTGGGACTTTCAAGATCCGAAAGCACTATGAAAATATCATAAAAGCGATCCATATGACCTGTGAACTATTGTGCAATTTTTGAATGAAAGTGGGTGTATAAAATATTTTTAGTTTTTGACTGTTGGACAAATGACAATAAAGGTATCAGTATAGTCCGTGTCTTCTGGAGCCATCAAAGAAATTTGTGAGGAACAATCCAAAACTTAGCATAATTATTAACTTATTAGCCAAAGTTCCAAAACTAATGTCAAAAGTTGTGTGGTTTAAGACAAGGCAATACCATTGGACATTGTCATATGATTTTAAAATCAAAGTACCTTTGGACCACTTTTATGATGCTCTTTTGACATTTGGGGGCTTGACCGTCCCAGTCACCATCAACTTTCATCATTTCAAGTTGTTAAAATTTTAAGTTTATTGCATATACTTTTTTTAACATGCAGTTGCTCAAGTCAAGGTTTGTCAAACTGTGCTGCACTCTGGAACCATATTCTTTCCACTTCCTCTTTACCCAGCTCCCAAAGACGACAGAGATGGCGCACCCCTGTCTGGAAGTGGTCATCAAGTACTCCTCATTCTCTGGCTGCTGGATCACTGCGTGTCGGGCCATAACCAAGGACTGGCAGAACCGACAGAGAACCAGCAAATAGAGCGAGTCTCTTTCTGCCTCTTGGAGAGGAAAAATGCTTTCCCATCCCGCCAGCACTGGCCCTCCGACGTCTACCGGATTGGGATTCTCAATCATCATGTACATGATGGTGATGGCCAGCTCAAATACAAAATACCCACAGCTCATGTCTCCAAAATCAAGGATCCCAGAGATCTTGTACTTTGTGGGTCCATCGGGTTTCACCAAGAGATTATGGTCGTTAAAGTCTCCATGGTTAATGCCTGCAAAGCAATACAAATTTAAAAAAAGAACACTCTGACATAGAAGTGTTGACAGCAAAATTTAAATGAAATCTTACACTTGCGAAACAAGGGTAGTTTTGGCACAACTTGGATCTGGTACTGCTCCAGAACCGCTTTAACAACATTTTGTACAGGATCTCCATC
The DNA here is from genome assembly GCA_027422405.1 of Ptychobarbus kaznakovi. Lineage (NCBI taxonomy): Eukaryota > Metazoa > Chordata > Actinopteri > Cypriniformes > Cyprinidae > Ptychobarbus > Ptychobarbus kaznakovi. The sequence continues at coordinate 17,416,713 of CM049815.1, forward strand.
CATCACATGAACATATTGGTTTAAGAGAGGAACGCTGGCGAGATTCCATATAAAATCTTCTCTCTGAAAGACGCTGATGTTTGGATGCTCCATCTTAATGAGAAAAAAGTAACAAAAACAAACGAATGCCTACATACAAGAAATAAAGTGTGAAAAATACATGTTTACGGCCTGTTCACACCAAGAACTATAACTGTGACTACGCTGTGGGTCTTTGTTTTTATAAAAAATTATATATTTTAGGGCTGTCAAAAAAATTTGAATATAAAATAAAATCCACATTCGATTGCAAAACGCTGCATTCAAATTGTAGGTGTCCGTCAGGCAGCTTGGCACACGAGATGCGATGACGATGTGTTGTTGCATATTTATGCTTTTTTAGCCTGTCCAGTTGAACCCACTCGATGCGGTGCTGCACATTCACAATATAGCGGAAAAAGAGAAAATCAATGTGGAGAAGATGTTATTTACCTCAAAATTGAAACCAAGCCGTTCACACAGAATGCATATGTATTGCATTTTCTAGAGGGACGTCTATCATCGTTGCACTCGCGTCTCACACAAGAGAGCCCAAAGCCATATAAAAAAGTTCAACTTTAAAAAACATGTAATTACTAGATTTAGAAACTAGCTTGCTAGCGAACGTGCATATTAACAGCGTAAACATGAACCTTGCGATCATATGATTAAATGTTAATAAATGAGGTGTATCAGCAATGATGAATCTTTGAGTTTAAAGCGGCTCTGACTGAAAGGCTGCGTGTGCCGCTGACAGACGTGCTGTTTGAGCTATGTGCTCTTTCCTAAACGCACAACTTACATCTCACAGTATATTCTCCATCTGTAAATGTTAGAAAGCAAATATTTCCATTGTGCTGCAGACGTGCATGAGCTTCTGCTTGTGATTCTCCGCTAAACTTCACAGACTTGGTTCTGAACGCATGCCGCCACGCAGATTTGTTATAATATTTTAGTAAAAAAAATTGCATTTAGTTTTTCAGCCAATTTGACAGCCTTAATATATTTTAGTAATATCACACAAACATCAGCACAATTTTTCAAAATATTAGCATGCGAGCACGATTGTGAATGTGATATTAACTTTATACAACAGTTCAACAAATAATAAGAAAGTTACATTTTAGACACGTCTGTTTTTCTGTTTGGCCAACGAAAATTATTCCAAACAAAGCCGGAGCAGGACATATGTGCATCTCAGAGTATCAAGTTAGTGTTTCCTTCCTGAATGAATCTGTTTATGAACAAATCATTTGAGTCGTTGATTCAGTAATCCGTTCATAAATCACTTACTTCGTTTCTAAATGAATCAGCTGTTTGAATAAATGATTCAATGAATCACTCATTAAGGCAGGGACTTGCTGCCACCTACTGGCAGTTTTAGTGTTATATTTATTAATTCATGACAGGCCTAAACCAGCCAATGTACAGCACAAAAACACACATATAATTTATCTTCAATACTGCACAACCTTAACTATAAAAACAGTTTTAGAAATAGCCCACATCGCAACTATAAGAGGTGCAAGAACAATACTTAGAATTGTTTTCACTAAGGCTGGGCGATATCTCATGCAATAGTTATGCGCATCTCGTCAGTAAAGTCCTTGATTAGCGGTAAATCTCCATCACCTGTTTTCAAACGGAGCAGCATTTAATACACAGAGCCGTAGTTCACTGACAAGCTACGCAATATCGCGTTCATGATCGAAGGCAGTTCACCTGCGATAATGAAAACAGGTGATGGAGATTTATCGCTAATCAAGGACTTTACTGACGAGATGCGCATGCATATCGCATGAGATATATCGCCCAGCCCTACTCTTCACAACTACTTTCTGCAGCAGATGAACAAAAGAAAAGCACCGACAGTCAATAAAAATGCATCTGGCTTTAAAGCGCATGCTGCAAGAACATTAAATTAAATTATAAAATGTTATTACTACACTAATAATAAAAAAACAACAACATATATTTCTAAGATCATTCAGACTGATTGAACTTTGCTGTTTCTATGATCTACTTAGGCCTACAATGATTGTGGGAAAACCAGCCCAGACATTACCGGCCATTGGTATAAACGTTAATATAGTTATTATTGTCATAGTTTTTATTCTTAGTGTGCTTTAGGGTTTAAGTGTTCATTTATAAATGGAATCAGAGATTTTACTTGCAGTAAAACTGTATCCACTGTGGCGGCCATTTTCCCAACATCATACAAGATCTGAGGACTGCAGGTAATTTTGGCTATGGTAGTGCCAGGAAGGTAGGTAAGCAAGCGCACTGAATATTTCTGCAGACCAAAACCACAATCTGTGATAGCACAAAAAAAAAAAGTTTTTAATTAGTTACAATATAAATCCATTCAGTGTTCTCCGTACAACCTTCTGAGAGATCGGTCATTGTTTACTCACCTTTAACAGTCATTTCAAACCTATAACCATCAAGCCTTACTGCATTTTAGGATTTAAAGGTAACATATCATGAAAATCTGACTTTTCCAGGTTAAGTGCTATAATCAGGTCCCCAGTGCATCTACCAACCAAGGAAACGCAAAAAAGATTAACCCAGTAACTTTGTTTTAGTAAGCCTTTTTATGAAAAAACGAGCGCGTCGTCACTTGGTGGCAAAGGGATCTCGTAATATTACCGCCCCTTAATCTGTAAATTTCCACCAGGTGCACCATCATTTTGATTTTGCAAGCAACGGCGGTGTAGCAGTTCTAATGCATGGCGAAAGTTTGAGAAAACATGCTAACAGTTGTCTTTAGCTGCACTAACGAACACAGAACACGGTTTAGTCCCAGCCTCAGAGACGAGAGAGCGAAGGATTTATTTACTGTATGCTGCTGCCACACAGATCTAAAATAATCCTGCCATTTATTTCCCAGCTGTTTACCTTCACTGACATAACCGACTGCTTTTGTAACTCGTGTGCGTTTTGAACGTAAACTTATGTATATGAATGAGAACTTAGTTTATACTCGCATGCGGCTGTGACAGTCACTTTCTGTCCGTGCGCACTCAGAAAACCGTTTATCAGATGTTTAAACTAATGTGGTTTAAAATGCATGATTTCGGCACGATGAGTCAGAGCCAAAACAGATGTTTTTAGCAGGTACGAGCTGAAACGGCGCAGCTCTATTCTGGAAAGGGGCGGGAGCAACAGCTCATTTGGATTTAAAGAAACAGTAACAAAAATCAGAGTGTTTCTGCTTCCCCTCAAAATAGGCATTTTCAAAATTATATAATAAATTATCTGAGAGGTGTTTTGAGATTAAACTTCACAGACACATTCTGGGGACACTAGAGATCATTTTTCATACCAAATTCTTCCAAGCTCATGAGTTTGCCAGTCAAAGTGGGCAAAGCGGTCTGGGCAGGAAGGCCTCTTTGGTGCAAGAAGTTCATGGCGTGAGTCTGCAGCTCAATAACAGCGATGTTGTGACTGTCTGCAGAGTTAACAACCTTCAACACGTACTCTCCACCCTCACTGGGGGCCACATACATGTTCTGATCATCATAACTGGGCAACGGTCGGATGACGGACACAGTCAAGCCATAGAGTCGCTTGATAATCTCTGTAGCCTGGGAATGACTTAGATTTGGCTTTGATTCTTTTGTTGACATGGCTGAGGATGGAAAACAGCAGTTATTGGTGTACCAATTCATAACAGTAGCAATACATTGATCAGAAATCACTATATGTTGCAAGTTAGTTTTACTAAAAGAGGTTAAATGAATAGTACGCCCATTGAAAAAATACAGATATTTACATCATGAGTGTATGTCTTTTATTTTTCTAGGTGAACTATTCCTTTAACAAATGTTGTTTGCACAACATATGACAGGGATACTGAAATCTGACTCGCGCGATCAACTTTCCTGCAGAGTTTAGCTCCAACCTTGATCAAATTCACCTACCTGTGATTTTCTAATGATCTTGAAGACATTGATTAGCATGCTCAGGTGTGCTTGATTAGGGTTAGAGTTAAACTCTGCAGGAAAGTGGATCTCGCGAGCCAGATTTGTGTATCCCTGTCATATGATATCAAAAAAAATTGACACTTTGTATCAGAACTGTCTTTTGTATTCACTTCAAATTACTTCTGAACCAATGAGCTAAGATGCAACATGATTTAACTAGTTTTAAAACTAAATTAGATTTAAATTTATGTTGTCTAAATTAACAGAGTAAATTAATATTCATTCATAATAAATTTGCAGTCTCGCTTTACACTTAAGCCTTAGCTTTTGGTCACAATATAGAAAACCCACACGAGTCGAGCTGCAATTGCATGCAAAGAGATTTAGCTAAAATAAAATAGCATAAAATAAAGCTCAAAATACCTGCTGAGTGTTGTTGCTGGACTGATCCCAGACGGAACACTTTATGTGCACTTGCGGTCTTACGGACAATGGCCGCCGCGTGCGCGTGTCCGTCTAGACGTACGGCCACGAGACCGGTGTTGTCCCATTCGTCATTTTATCGTTCAGAAGGGTGCTCGCGAGCGTCCCCTTTGTGCTGCAGACACTGGGCGAGTGGAGCTCCACTCAAGAGCGGAAATACGCCACCTCCACTTGTGACGAGTCCGCCATGTTGGTCAGGGCAAGACAATACGCCACCTACACTAGCGACGCGTCCGCCATGTTGGTCAGGGCAAGACAATACGCCACCTCCACTAGCGACGCGTCCGCCATGTTGGTCAGGGTGAGACTGCCTTAAAAACAAATGGAGGAGCTGCGTTTTTTTCTGGATAAAAACACGATAATGTTTACATTTATCAGCGTATTTCAGTGGTTTGGGATCAACATGGAATTAAACATAATTCTATCTCCAGTTATTTAGTTAAGCTTGGAAAATAATACATGTTCGTTAGAAATTGTGAAAACATACACTTGTCACCCTTGTTGATTTGGCTTTTTTTTCTGGTAACAATTCTAATATTTATTTAGTTTAACTGTGATATATACATGTAATACAATCTAATGTACATTAAATGAAATTACGTTTTTTTATTTGTGAAAATTACTTTATCTTCAACCCCAACATTTGAGCTTTTCTTGTGCCAGGTCAGAACACAGTTCATTCCCATGGAAATACTGGAAACAAATCGAAATAATACATCTTTAAGTACTAATAACTGACCACCGCTGATAAAATGGAATCAAATCAGTAAATACAAATCAAAAATTGACACACTGGTAGTTTTTCATAGCAGGATACAGATATAAACTCCACACCAAACAATACAGAAATGTAACTGATAATCCTTCATGGATCCAGTGTGGTAAAATATTATGCACAACAGTGTAATAGAGTAAAAATATAGTAAAAGTGACATGTGATGTTAGTATATGTAGTACATATTGTACTAGAGTGATAATAAAATAGTGAGTACTACGGTACAATAACATATAAGTGATATAATAATAGATTTATAATAGGTTTAAAACAGGTTTCAGTTGCATTCCCTGAGAATAAAGTGTTTTAGTTGTAATGTCAAAACCAGACTAATACTGTAAAGACTGGTTCTCCGCTGGTTCCCTCCAGGTTTCCAATGGGCTTTTATAATCAGAATCAGAATGAGCTTTATTGGCCAGGTATGTTTTCACATATGATGAATTTGTTTTGGTGACAGAAGCTTAACAGTGCAACAGAATGACAGCAACAGGACACAGATAATAAAAATAATAATATACAAATATAGACAATGTGCAAAATAGCACAAACACAGTATACAAAATAGACAATTTAGTATGTACAGGTATGGTAGGTGCAAATTTGAGTATGTGGGTGTTAAATAAATATATGATAGTGTTGTGTGCTTCATGTTTATTATGTATAAATATATGAAATATAAACATGAAATTATAATGGGGGTTTACAAATAATTAATAAAATAAGGTCTGTGATGAACTTGACAATACTTTTACACACAATTACACACACCCATGCTTTTTTAAATCAATTATTTAAGCCGAAAATAATTACATTTATGGGACTCTCTGGATGATCTGGCCGCGGTGTGTTCTGAGTACCCCTTGGTTTCAAGTAAGCTCGCGAAAATGCTTGGTTTTAAGGGGTATCTACCCCTTCCCCTTAGCCCTACCCCTCGATCAAAACCAGAATTGGGACAGCCCTTACTCTCACGTGAACGCGCAAAACTAAAGGGAAGGGGTAAGGGCAAGGGGCAGACAGAGAATTGGGATTCACCCATAGTCTTTATAGTGGCAGACACATAAAAGCCCTACATGTACTTTCCATAGCTCGCAGCCAATTCACAACTATTTTATTTTTGAATGCATTTTGAATTAGTACATTTAAATATGTAAGGAATATTTAATGATGGGCCGTTGACTTATTAGAAAATAATGCACAACCAATATAGTTTTGGAGCCATACAAACTATTGCTGCAAAGATCTATTTTAAATATTTTTTCTTTGAAGCTAGACGCTGCCACCATGTTTTAAAAAATATATATATAACTTCAAAACAAAAGCAAAAACTAATACTAATGTACTAATGTAATAAACTAATGTAAGTAAAACATTCTCAAGTTACTGAAGGCAAGTAAATAGTCTAATTATTAATTACAACCAAAGGGATAAATTAATTAATTAATCAAAAATACTAATTAAAAGTTTTTCAGATAGGTATATGCTACTACAGAAATAGCCCACTGCAGATATTTCATGAAGTTCTAAATGTAAAAATAAAACATTGCACTTTACTGCATGCAATAAATATAAATGATTCTTATTAAAGTTACTAAACTGATTTAGCATGCTTTAGGTGTATGCGCACATAAACCCGTCAGCCTTCAAGTACTGGACTAGACTTAAAAACACGTGCAAATACTGAATAGCACTTTCGTGACGATGCATGAAGTCAGAAACATTTCCGTCATGGAATATTTTCAGAGTCCGAAAGGCTCGAGTCCGAGTCATGTATCCGAGTCCGTGACAAGTCCGAGTCCGCTAAAAATTGTACTTGAGACCAGACTCGAGTCTGAGTACCCCAACTCTAGAGTGTGGAAAGCACCTACTGCCACAGACAGGAAGGCTCCCGCGCAATCCTTTGAAACTGATTTTATTTCTTTAAACTCATAATACAACAAAACGTTGTGCTTTTGAAAAATAATGAAAACAAGGACGTCCTTTCTGCAATCTCTGTCTCTGGAAAGCATTCAAAAAAGAACCGAAACTCAGTGTATGGCTGCCTGGCAGACATGAGAAATATATCTATTGAAATGTTATCTATCTATAGAAATGTCTAATTTTAAATGAACCAATTCAAAACAAAATCAAATGCTCCCTGATTATGTAATGTATCTGTATGAAGGTTGCATTGCTCTCTAAAGGTGTCCAGTAGCCTTCTCTGGAAATGAGTCAGCATTGTGAATTTAATCTTTGCAGCCTACTAATTTTGCATTATTAGCTTTAATATAACCATGCAATTAGTTAATAATGACTTAAATGAAGACTAGTTCAGTTGTTGGGGACAAGCCCTATTAAATACCCACTGGACATCTTGTTTTCTTTATTTAACCAGGTTAAAAATCTTGTTAAGATTAAAATCTCTTTTACAACATTGACATCAATGTTAAAGTTTTTCAAGCTTTTTATACGCGTTACCATAGTCGGATAAATTCCGCGTTCAGAATCAGGGTATCTTCCATCCAATCGTTTTTTTTTTTATTTAATATTGAAATCTGAAAAATGAAAAATCTGAAAAATCAAGAATTCGGCTTAATTTTTTTGTTTTTACACTCAGGGATAGAAAATGAATAAACAACTTGAATATTCAATCTCTGCGCGTGGGTGGGAATGAAACGCCCCTCTTCACTGATTGGGCAACCAAACATTACAAAATAATAATATTCCTAAAAAAAGAAACTTATAATAATAGTCCTCTGCTTCTACGGATTCTTAACGTGTTTATTTCTACTACATTTCATTTCTCTACATCAAACAGTCAGATTAACGAAAGGCTTGACACAAGCCGTACCGAGGCATGGACTAGATGGAGCTTTCTTTTGTGTAGGCATACATTTTGCAACCTACCCGTGAAATATTAGTTTATCTCAAACATATCTCAAAACAGCTGACATGTTTATCTCATTCGCACCTGATTTAGTATAGTAATCCACCTATCAAAATCTATTGCAGTGAAGCGCAGACCACTATCAATTAATGTTAACATACACAGGAGTCATAACGTTTGTTTTAGACAATACGCTGTGTTTTGGACAATGGAGGAACTTAATATGACAGATATGAAAAGAAATGACTTTGTGTAGTCACTGCACATCTATTAATTAAACAAAATATAAAGAGATGGTTCAATATTGGTAATGAATACATTCTATGAGAATTTATGTTTCGGGTTTTGACTGCGAATGTCACGGAATTGCTTTAAAATTATGCTAATCTTAGAAATACTTGCTTTTTTGTACAAAGTTGTGATGGTAGTTTTTGAAACACTGCAAAAAAAATTACGTTTTTCAAAATTGTTTTTGCGAATGTTCATTAAATAGTGATGTAATTGTGTCCGCCATGCTTTCATTGTATGATTGTAATGTTTCATTTACTTTTTTTATAAAGAGATATAATATATTGGACAGATTTAAGTATTGTTTTGGACTTCTGCGACTGCCCAAGTGTCTCATGTGGCCCCTTTAGGAAATTAATTGCCCACCCCTGGCATACATGATAGGAAATGTGTGTGTAGTTGGTGTAGGATGGAGTATGTTGTTTAAAAAGGTAAAAACGCTGTGCAGTTTTTACAAAGCCTTCATTATAATACATTATGCACAGAAGAAGAAAAAAAACATTAGCCTGTAACTTACCATGTCCCTGAAATTATTGTTTTAAATAAAGCTGGTCTTTAGGCTAACCGACGAACAACACTATATTTAATACATTAATTGGGTTGATTATCTACAGTGGACCAGGTCTTCAGACAGAGGAATGAATTATGAACTAAATAATTTAAAAAAAGTATTATTTCATAAAATCAGAGTATGAGCAAAGGAAATGAAAAGGATGTATAAGTATTGTTTTAATTGATATAGAATGGCAGGACAATTACATGTAATTATCTGTCATGCAATTAATAAATGACACCGCAATAGGCTAATGTGTCTGCCGTGTGCCATTTAATTTTTTTTTGAAATTGTAATTTAATTTTAACCAATCTCAGTAAACACATTAAAGCATTTATTATGCTTATAGCATTATTTGTGTTTACTGAATTTGGTCTTTTTAAAACACTGTTTTGATGCATTAAGCCACATACTTTCACGTTAAGCGTTTAATAATGTCCCAATGATTAATTTGTGAATTCGACTGGTCCAGAAGATTAAACTTGCAGCAGCCAACATCTCGTGATTCAATAAAACAGACATAGTGAGTCAAGTGTACTATAAACAACTGTGAATTATTATGAAGACTTTGTAAAAACATCACAGCGTTTTTAGCTTTTTAAACAACATGCTCCATCCTACACCAACTACACACACATTTCCTATCATGTATGGCTATGAAAGACAATCGAGCCTGTAAGTATGAGGCGGGGCGACACGTGCAGCCCCGCCCCGATCTGCAGGCTGCAGCCAGGGTAATCTCGCATAGCCAGATCTTCAGACTGACGGCTGAAGGTCTGGAATAGATGGCCATGTTCACTGGCCAAGGCCCGCCCATGACAGACATGTCAAACAACCAATCACAGTTCGTTTCGTTCAGCGTCACGTTTTGGGGCGTGGAAATCTCGCCACAATAACAAAACCGGTGTGTGAAACTCTCGGATGAAAGTTAAAGATTATATGCTGCAAACTTTAAATATTTCACATAGTTTTGAAAATCCAGCGTTTAGTTGACCCTGATAAGCGTTCGCCGTCACAGTTGTAAACACGACGTCTTTCTTCTTTCGTGAGGGAGTTTGGCGTCACGGCATCTTTGTTTCCAGGAGGAACGTTAAAGAATGCGACACACACGTATCCCGGAAATCCTGTATGATTCAACCAATCCGACGACGACTTCAAGACTCCAGAAGTGTTTCCAGAAAAGTGTGCCATATGCATCAGACGCTTAGCCAACGGTCCGTGGGCGTGACATCTGAGGCTGAGACTACAGCCAAGGGTACTGATCACTTTAAACAATATATAAAGAAGCAGAGTATATTTCCTTCATCCATAACCAACATTTTGTTTTTGGTCTTGGATTTCGAATTTTCCTGTACAAGCAAGTCGTTTTATATGAAATGTCATTTTGTAATCTCTTAAACTTATAAATGGCCTGCTAAGATACATTTTACATGTCTGAAAGATGCTATCTTTGACCAGTTTTTTGGTGTAGTTACAGAACCTACCAGCAGGGGCTAACATGGTCATGCTAACCAGCCAAACCTTGGTCTCTTGGGTGCCATGAACAAAGACAGACAACCAATGGGCCTTTACGAAAATGAATAGTTTCATTACAGTAAAAGCGTAGGGTTTTTTATATTACATTTTTTGGCTTATTGATTACCATTTGTATAACTGCAGATTTAGTACAAATGCCATGGTTAAACTATGGTTAGTGTAGTAAAACCTTTTTTTTGGTTACCATGGTTTTACTATAGTAGCCATGGTTTGTTGGTTTTATTTGTAATAAAACCATGATTCGTTTTCATGACGAGGTGCTAGACCGGCCGAACAAGATGACTGAGAAAGCTATAGATAGTTTTCTCAGTAGACCTCCTGTTTGGTGGCATTATTTTGTAAATGTTTGATCCTTTTAGTAAGATTCTCTGAGCCGTAGCTTTCTTATATCCACTGACTGTGCACATTGTTGTGGTTTTGAGGCACAGTATTGAGGATACAAGGTTAAGGTTTTATACCGCAATGAGAACAGTTTTTTTTTTTTTACTTAGTCTGAATATGCGAGGGTTGTTTACCATTGATAGGAAAAACACAAAGGAGGCAACATAATCTCTAGCAAAGTTTAATTTATTAAGTGAATTCTTGACATGTCTATAGCTAAGAACTTATAGTCACAAAATTGCACACAAAAAAGTACAAGCCTTAACAACGTTGTAAGCATCTTGGTAATAGGGTATATATTGGTAGAAATTATTGCTATTATTTGTATAGGATTTATTTATTCATTTTACACAGTTGTATTTGTTATTTTGGTTTATTTCTTTTTATGTATGCTTGTTCTTTACTTTTAATTTATTTAAATTATTTTTAAAGTGACTTATGTGTGTATGTGTGCTGTATGTGTCTAGCTAGAGGCCAAGGTTTTTTTTTCTTTACAAAAATGATTTTCTTGTTTCTCTCTCCAGCATGCTCAGTTGAGTGGGCCAAAGTGGGTCTTACAGGTTCATGAAGGGAAGTGAGTTGGCGGCAGGCACACGCGTCTTCTGAATATACAGAGGAAGAGATGCAAGCAGCAGCAAAACAGCAGCTCTGTATGTCAAAAGGGAAACGTTATAGCCTTTAGAAGCGCTCATGAGGCTCAGCATCCTGTGATTGTGCAGATACAGCCTGTGAGGCTAACTTGCTCAAATCTTATCTATATGGTGAAATGAATAATGCATGAATTGTTTTTTTTTGTTTTTTCTCCATGCAAGTTGTCAATTTTATTGTATAAGATCAATTAAGGTAAATAAGTCTACAGTGTGATATTTCAAATATTGTACTAGAAAAATTATATATTTGTGTATATAAGCAATATTTCTTTATTAAGGTGTTTTAACATCCCTTGCTTTTAATACAGCTTCCATTAAGTTCATTTTGGGGCTCCAACTCTCCAGACACCACAACATGACACCATTTTTTTTTTTGCATTTTAACATTATTGTCTATAATTCAACTTTTACCAAATAAAGCTCTTTAAAGGATGTAGGCTTTGTGAAGATCTCTGTGGTCAGTTTTTGTAGAAACAGGCTCTTCAGGGTGAATATTTAGATTTACTGTCACTTTGGTGCAGTAGTTCTGCTTTATGTTTGACGGTTCCTGTTTTCGGTCTGGGATTTGTCCTTTTTTAAGGGTTCAGATTGTCCCCATTGCCTTTGGATCTTTTTCGGAGTCACACTTGTGCTCTTCACGGTCAGTGACCGGACACCTGACAACCTATTATATTTTCAGGAAAATCATTCTAATTAATTTTTGTTTAATAATATTTTTTCTTTTGCATTTTGAGAGGGTTTTGTGATAATAATTAATATTTATGCAGTAATTCCCATTGCTTAAAATAATACTTTTTTTTAAACATTTTTTACTTATTTTTAATTAATGCTAAAAAATAGAGACACAACTTAAGGCAGATACACCACCTGGTTGTACAAAAAGAGAAAAAACTGATATGTGTACATGCCTGTACTCTCTAAGAGCAGCTTGTGATTGCCTATTGTTTTTAGACAATTGATTCAACTAAGGTGGAAGATAATGTATTTAAACACAAAAATATTTCTTATCAAGTTTATTTTTTTTTTTGTTATAAATATGATTTGAAGTGTTAGTTTTTGTATTATGATTACAGTTAAACTAAACATTGTAGAAAGAGAACACAATAATATTTTGTTACTACAGAATTTGTACAAAAAAAAATGAATTTTAATAATTCAATTTTAACACTTTATGTGTATACTATCACGGCCTGGCTTATGTAATTTCCTGTTTGCAAGACCTCAAACTAAAAAAATCAATGGGTGAAACAACTACTGTTATAATTTAGATGTGTTGTGTAAAGCAAATTATCAACCCAGCACACATGATGCATGGGTGAAATGGGGAATTTGGTGGGGGGGGGGGGGGGTATCTGCAAAGCAGTTAAAGAGTTAAAAGCTTTACTCTACTAAAATGAGTATACATATGATTAATTAAATGTATTTTATTAATGATTTAATTTATTCCTAGCTGTAATTCATTTGAAATAGTTTCTCCACAGAGACGATATATTGCATAATGCTCTTCAGCAGTTCTTGGAAGATTTAAAACGATGGACCATAATCCCTGGTGATTTTGATCATCTGGACATTTTTAAATTTAAGAATGCAAGCATGAGAGAAATTATGTTTTAATTAAACATTTAATTAACATCACTGGATGCACGGCATATTCAAATCATAATTAAATATCAGATGAACGCAGTACTTCATTTAGTATGGAAGGATATTCCAGACAATTGTATGTGGACGCAAAAATTGTGACATACTCGAAATGCAATTGCAAATCTTGCATTAGCCTACCGTTTGCATTTTTGCTTTCACGAACGCACAGTGACGGCCAAATTTAAAATGAAAAGCAAAGTCCATTTGCAACTGTATTTCCCATGTCTTACCAGTTATGAGTCATATATAAATAGCAATATTAATTACCACGTCTGTTTTTTCACTCTCTCTGCGTCATGCATGTAACCTGCCAAAACTCAAATGGAAGCGCAATTCCTTTAGCGTTTGAATTTCCAATGTCTTCATGGAAACCTGTCAATCAATGTCAGGGGCGGGACTATACTATGGGGCGTGTTTGTATTGGGACGTGACATCACTCACAGACGATCGTGCTGAACGATTTGAACAATGGAGGTAGAGAAAAAGTCATAATTGCTATTTTATATCTAGCCATTCTGACTTAATTTCTCACAATTTTAAATCCTACAATTCTGACTATATAACTCGCAACTGTGAGTTTATATTACGCAAGTCAGAACTGCAAGATGTAAAATCACGATTGTGAGAAAAAAGTCAGAATTGTAAGACAAAAAGTTGCAATGACCTTTTTTACATAGTGGTTTAGGTACTGACTGAGTATTGTGTAATAAAAAAATGGCTTCAGTCGAGTTTGTATATCAAGTGTTGGTAACTTTAACAGCCATAATGAAAGCGAGAATGGATAATTTACCTCATATCTTGAAAATAACTTAAAGTAAACCAAAACATTCAAACTGTCATTCTGCGTAACAAACAAAGAGTATTTCACTAAGTGCAAATAGCCCGCCTTGTTGGCAGAGGCTATTTACACTAACTCCGCCTACGAATGTGTGATTGGGCTAGTCAACATTACAAAAGACGTCTGACCATTGTCAGCTCCAGTGGTGCAGACGGTAATGCGTTTGTCATACTCCTTTTGACGCTATCAACCCTGGTTCGAATCGGCCTTTTGGCAAACTTTTTTTCTCGCTTTTCAAATTTCAAATCACATAAGAAAAGCATTTTTTTTTTTTTATAATAATGGACTTCCGGTGGTAAACTGAAGCGTATGGCCACTTAATTGCTCACTCCCGTTCGGTCTGAGTTTATTTCCCCATTTTGAATAAGAGTAAGATTTATATTTTGATCGAATTGACGATGGAAGGGGAGAAATACAGAAAGGGCAAGGGAAAAAAGTGATAAAATAACGATTGAGGGAGCCATGGCCGAGGAACAAGAGAGTATGGCGGACGAGGAGAAAATGTAAAGCTAACAGCGACGGATATGGAAGATAACGTTGCTGTCATCCGCGCAGACATAAAGATGATGGCCATGGATATGAAGTCTGAACTGAATAACTTTCGAGACAGGATCAGGGACGATCTCAAAAGGGAGCTAGCGGATACGCGACAGGAAATTTACCAGAAGCTAAACGAAATCACCGCCGATCTAAAAACTACAACTGATAGAATGAGCGAGGCCGAGGCCCAGATCGCCGATGTTGAAGAATGGTCCGTGGATTTCAGAGAGGCTCTGAGCCAGTCACTGCAAGCACAGGAAAGTTTGCAGATGAAGTTAACGGACTTGGAAGCCCGCTCAAGGCGCAACAATGTCCGTATTTATGGCATAGCGGAGGGCGCTGAGAAAAACAACATTCAACAATTTATTGAGAATTTCGTCAAAAATACAAATACAAAGATGCCACAGATCGCTCGGCCCTAGACCGCCCAGTGAGGCGCAGCCAAGGTCAGTGATCGTGTATTTTCAAGAGTTCAAAGTTAAAGAGATGGTTCTGCACTCTGCGTGGAAGAAAAGGGAAATTTTCCACAGCGACAGAAGGATTTACTTTGATCATGACTATCCAGCAGAAACACTGGCAAAAAGAAAGGCGTACTCGCAGATTAGGAGGATTCTCAGAGAAAAGGGAATACGATTTCAAACACCGCCGCCAGCGAAGCTGCAAGTCTTTTTTGAAGGGTGGACCGGTTACCTATGGAAGCGCGGATGAAGCGGCAGAGGATCTGAAGAAAAGAGGGTTCCAGATTGGCCGCGAGAAGACTGCTGAAGCTCAGGCTTTTGAAAAAGCGCGGAAGACCCCCTGGCAGCAATCAACGAGTACGGCAAATCGGCAGACCCGTCAGGAATTGATTAAAGAGAAGCTCCGGAACTTTCGCCGACCAAGATAGACATGAAGGTAAAGGGATTGGAAGATAAAAGACTGATTAGTGACTTTATACTTTAAAGGTAACTTAGAGAAATGGGCACGTTAACGGAGACGTTATGTCCCCATGCCACAATCTTGAACCATCCCTGGTTGCCAGGGACTCGTCTCGGCTCCTCAGCGTAAAACCTAATGAGTGGATGCACCTGTCGCCCTTTTATACCCGTATGCACGGGGAGTGGCTCAGGTATGCAAAATCCACTAGCCAATTTTATTGGCGTTTTCTCTTAAAGTCAGAGATGATTGGGTCTTCCAGGTAAATCCCTTATGTCGTCACAACATAACGTCTCCGTTCCCTCCATCAGGAAACGGGGGTTACGTACGTAACCTAGACGTTCCTGCTGTTGATTGAAGTTGATTCTTTCTCCCTTTTTTTCTTTTTAAACTAAGATTGTTATTGTTATATTTTTTGTTTCCTATATTGAATGCAAAGAACAACACGTCTTTACTTCTATTAGAGTTTTAATACCTGATTTGGGAATGGACAGAATCGCCCTTAGTAAGAATGGAGTTGACCGACAAATACGGGAAGAATATTTGTTTTTGACGTTTGTAAGTGCATACAGAAAACCCTATTGGGAATGACAGGCTGCACTGTAGAGGGGCCCTGGTGTTTAGCTGGACTGTTCCCCCACATTTAGAAGTGCTCATTACTTCAGAATGGATGTCCTCTTATGTCTTTTGTTTTGTTGTTACATCTTTGTATATGTTACTCGGATTTTGTTTTATAGTTCAGATGTAGTTCAGGCTTGGTCACCAATAGCATGCAATTTATGCTACTACAAGCTTAAATGCAATTTCAGGAGTACAGGGTGATTACCCTTAATGTAAATGGTCTACACAATCCAATAAACAGAAGCAAGACTATTGCAAAGATGAAAAGGGAAAAGTTGCATGTAATATTTTGGCAGGAGACCCATCTTAATAGTGTAGAACATGAAAAACTTAAACAAATGGGGTTTAAGAATGTATTTTATTCATCTTATAGGAAAGGGAATAGAAGAGGGGTAGCAATACTAATTTCAAATAGAGTGAACTTCTGTCTGATTTCTGAGTTTTCGATAAAGAGGGTCGCTATGTCTTAGTGAAGGGATTCTTAGATCAACAGGAAGTTACTTTAGTTAATGTGTATATACCCCCTGATCAGGATAATTCATGTATTAGGGAAATTTTCCAATTAATAGCTTCTGAAGCATCTGGAGTTCTAATATGCGGAGGAGACTGGAATACCCAAATGCAGCCTAGGCTTGATTCTTCTAACACACTAAAAAAGTTAACTCCTATAGCAAGGGTAACGAAAAAACTGTTGATGGAGCTGGGTTTGGTTGATGTATGGAGGGTTCTCCATCCAACAGACAAACAATTCACATTTTATTCTGCAAGCCAAGTTGCATACTCAAGAATTGACTATTTTTTTGTTCATAATTCAGATAGACATAGACTTACAGACTGCAAAATAGGAGCCAGAGATATCTCTGATCATTCACCTGTCTACTTGACTATGCATTTAGATAATAAAAAGAAAGATTCATTGTGGCGGCTTAATACAAGCATTCTGAATGATAGTGCATGCAAAGAATATCTAAAAAAAGAACTAAGGGATTATATTGACAAGTGTTTAATGGGATGCAATCAAAGTCAATAAAGGGGTAAACTCATAGGGAAAGATTACTAAGAGATAAACATACTAAGTTAAATAATGAAGAAAAATAAACAATTGGAGAAAGAATTAGAGAAAAAGCAATTTCAAGATTAAAAGTTAAAGCTAAAACACCAGAAAATGATCTGATGGCTTTCTTGCTGAAACCTACTATAGTGGTATAAGTCCTTTAAAGATCAATTAATTCCCATGCTTTTTGAGTGGTATAAGTCTTTAAAGTTTTATGCTTTTTGACTGTTTTAATTATATGCTTAAGGGAGGCGAACCACCAAGAACATGGAGTGAGGCAATACTTTCGATTATTCCTAAAGAGGGTAAAGATAAGAAGGAATGTAGTGCATTTAGGCCAATTTCTGTTTTAAACATGGATTATGAATTGCATGCATCAATATTAGCTAAAAGACTGGAAGATATAATACCAGAATTAGTGGATTTAGATCAAGCGGGATTTGTGCGCGATAGGCAGACACAAGATAATATTAGGCGGGTGCTGCATATAATTGATCATATCACCAAAGATAATTCCAGAGCAGTAGGTATTAGTTTAGATGCTGAAAAAGCATTTGACTCAGTCCGCTGAGAGTAACTTTATCTGACATTAAGAAGATTTGGCTTCAAAGATGAGTTCATTAGCTGTATTAAAATGTTGTATTCTTCACCAAATGCTAGAATTAGGATCAATGGTCACCTTACTCTGAGTTTTAACTTGGAAAGAGGCTGCCGTCAAGGCTGCCCTCTCAGCACTGCCCCTTATGCTTTATTTATTGAGCCCATTGCTCGGTTAATTAGAGATGATCAGGGAATCAAAGGAATAAGTGTTAGAGGTTTAGAGCAAAAGATTTGTCTATATGCAGATGATGTTCTGTTGTTTGTCGCAACGCCAGAAGTTAGTATTCCTAGATTGATGTCTATTTAAAAAAATTCGGCACCTACTCTGGATATGAACTAAATGATCAAAAAACTAAATTTTTAAGTTTTAATTATACTCCTCAGAGAAATATGTTGAATAGATTTAAATTTAAATGGAACGCAACAAGTATTAAGTACCTAGGAATCTTAATAAACTAAAGATATTACAAAATTATTTGATAGTAATTATGGTCCTATAAATAAGATCATTAAATCAGATATAGATAGGTGGTCCCAGCTGCCCTTAGAGATGCATAATAGAATAGATACAATAAAAATGAACATGCTTCCCCGTCTCTTATACCTCTTCCAATCCCTGCCAGTTGAAGTTCCTCTAAAACAATTTAGAGAATGGGATAAGTGGATTTCAAGATTTATTTGGAGGGGTAGGAGGCCAATAACTGAATTTAAAACACTGCAACTGTCTATAGAGAAAGGGGGTAGAGCACTGCCTTGCTTGTTTGACTATTACAAGGCAGCTCAGTTAAGATCATTAGTGTGCTGCTGTAACCCAGATTATACAGCAAAGTGGAAAGATCTGGAAATTTCACAGCTAACTATACCACTGCAATCACTATTAGTAGCAAAACTTTGTATAAACAGTATTTTAAAAGTTTAAATCAAGGGACTAAAGTTCCTTTTATAATCTGGTTTAAAGAATGTAAATCACCTCTGCTTGAAAGACAGTCAAGACTACTGAGATGGGTCACCTTTGACCCTGACTTTAAACCAGCAAAGTCTGATGGGAGGTTTCAATTTTGGTATAGATTTGGCATCACTACTTTTAGTGCAATTTCCTCAAAGGGCGAATTAGATCGTTTTCAGGAGATATGTATGGTATGGAATTTTTTTGTATTTTTTAGGTATCTACAAACCAGAACTTATTTCAACGGTGAAATAAGATATTTGGAGAAGCATAACCCTAATTTAGTAGACTTATTTATTGAGGTCTATAAAAATAAGGATAATAGGAAACTTGTCTCAAAACTTTATTTATCCATTCAATCCAATAAAGAACATTCAACTAGGGAGGTAAGATTGAAATGGGAGAGAGAAGCCAGTCTTGCTATTTCAGAGGAAGAGTGGTTGAATATCTTTTCTGTTCAGGCTACTTCTACTAGTTCTGGTATGTGGAGAGAATTCTGCTGGAGAAATCTTATTAGATACTGTATAACCCCCAAGTTAAAATCTATTCAGAATGGTGAGACGGGTGGTGGTTTGTGCTGGAGGAAATGTGGGGAACAACCAGAAGATCACTTTCATGTATTTTGGAGCTGCCCAACCATTCAGCCATACTGGCAGGAGGTAACACAAGTAATATACAATATTTTTTATGATGCAATTGATTAATCTTTTTCTACAATTTACTTGGGTAACTTACCAGCTCATTTGACGGTGAGAGACAAGTATTTATTAAAGATACTATTAGCAACCAGCAAGAAAGCTGTAACACGAAAGTGGCTCCAGTCTGAACCTCCAACAAAGTCTGAATGGTTGGACATTGTAACCAGTGTTCAAAATATGGAGAGAATCACTTTCGCATTAAATTTACGGATGGACCGTATTTTCAATACTGGGAAAAATGGATTGTGTTAATGTCTTTGTTTTGTAATTTGACCTCTGTATGTATCTGTTAACAAGACCTATGTTAAGATGCGAAGGTGACCAGTCAGCTGTTTACCAAGTTCTGTTGTTATCCTTATTCTTAAAAAAAAAAAAATGGAAATGATCAAAAACTTGGAAATAAAGTATCGGGTATGTTTAGGGTAGGTGTAAGGAGGGCTTTATTGTCCCAATCCTGAATTAAAATAAAAAATTGCACTCAATAAGTTATTATTGCATACTGTTTTATAATGTACTGCGATACTGGGGTGCAGATAATTGGCACTATTTGCAATAAGTAGTATACATTGCAGAAAATCCTGCTATTTTAATACAGTGTAACTAAATCTATAGCTATTTGCACTTAGTGTAAATAGCATATTGTTAAAAAATATTGCTATTTTCACTTAGTGCACATAGCCGCTCCCTATAAATATTGTATCAATAAGTGAGAATAATGTTGAAATTCTATATTGTCATGTCTTGTCAAAAAGGCAGCTGAGCAGAAATAACCCGCAATGAGTTGTGGATGAATATTTCAGATATGCATTGGCCTGCATTCAAATTCACTACACAAAAATGGTATGTAACTATTACACAAGATTTTAAGACTTGAGGACTTTTTGAGATGCAATAACGGAAATAACAGAAAATAGCCAAACAGCAAAAAAGACTGTCAGGCTCTTTTTTGAGAAACAAGTTTTGATAATCGTTTGAAGAAATGTTATGCAAACTTTGGGACATACTACTTCATAATAACTGCGTATTTAACGGACCGGGCCGCTCTGTTGCTCAGTTACTTGCATATTTTTTTGCAATGCTTGGCCCCGCCTCTGGAGTCTTCTGATTGGTCCACTGTTTTGGAACTGACATTGATGAACTGACATTTTAACTTGACACAGCCTGATACGGCCAGTGTTAATGTGACTTTATTTATTTATTTATACATACACACATATGAAAACATCTTATTAAACACCATAACGTGAGGGGAAGTCGTGGCCTAATAGTTAGAGAGTTGGACTTGTAACCCAAAGGTCACGGGCTTGAGTCTCAGGGCCGGCAGGGATTTTCGGTGGGGGGAGTGAATAACCAGTGCTCTCTTCACCCTCAATACCACGACTGAGGTGCCCTTGAGCAAGCCACCGAATAAATGGCATTCGTCTTGATGTTTTAGCATTGATCTGTAGAACTCAAAGAGCTCTCGACATTAAGACATAGGCGAGTAGAAAAAAAACAGTTTAGACTTTTTTTCTCCTTTTAGTGGAATACTTTATTCATATTGAATCAGTTTTAGCAGCTTGAGTTTCTAAAAGTAGAAGCTTTCCGGTTTGCCTGAGGGGTTTCAACATGCTGAAATTGATGTAAATGTTACAATGAATTGGTATGTGCACAATGCCCTTTATCCTAGCGAAACCCTTTCTGCAAGGAATGGAAAATGCACATTTAAATGTTTTGTTTCCACGAAAGCAGCTCTCGAGACCTTCACCAAAAAATAAATAAATAAATAGTGTAGTCGAGGGTGTATGTTTTTCAAGTCTGGTGACTGCAACCGTTTTCTTTTCCCATTACATTTTCAGAATGTGTTAAGCTCTTACAAAATGTTTTCCTACAGCCTTCCTGGCAAAATATATGCCAATAGTAGATACTATAAACTATTTACAATAATATAATTAGCTTTTTAATATGCATTTATGCATGTCTCTCTTGCTAGAATTGTTGTTGTGAAACCCTGTGTTAAATAGCAAATAACAGTTTACCAATATGCATGCGTCTGACTAACCTTTTGGTTGCATTTTAGGTTGATGGATTCATTATGACATGTTTTTTTCCCCTATATTCATAATTCATTGGATTGTGAAAATCTCTGTAGGTGTCATGACAGGAAAACCAACACAGATTCATTTATGCATTAATCCAATGCCTATTAATTATGTATTTCCATCTGTTAAAACCTCAGTGACTTGCCAGTGAACAATAAAATCATTATAACCCCACTATCTAGGGACAAAACTTTTACAAAAATCACTGCTGGAAATCCCATAAACAAAGCTTAATTTTAATTTATGTTAAACTGCTAAATCCACTGCCACATGCTTTTTGAAGGATAGTCTTGTAGACATTATACAACCCTTTAGACCAAAGGAGCTGTTTTCATATTCTAATATATGGTAATTAACAGCAAATAATTTTCAGAGTGCAGCACACATAACATTTATGCCTTATATTAATAAATTAACCTCCACTGGTATGCAGCCTTTTGTTAATCAATGACCTTTAACTTTGCTTCATTATCAGTAGCATTGCACAAACGCTGTATATTCATGATTAGAGAATCTAAACAAAAAAAATATATATTAATATATCCAACATCTTGGAGCAGACACTTCACATGAACCAATCAATGGTGTGTTGCAAAGTTCAGTATTTGACCCCCCAGTCTTAATATATACAATATCAAAGAGGAAACCCTTCTGTCACATGGACCAACCAATGGTGTACATTAAGGTTCGCTATTCAGCCCCCTTGTCCTCCTAACATACACAACATCTTGGAAGAGACATGTCTGTAACTTGAACCAACCAAAGGTGTACCTCAAGGTTCGGTATTTTGTCCCCTATTTAGCCCCCTTGTCTTCTTTACATCATGCAGGCAATTGGATTTCTCCTACTATTTCCACTAAGATACTGACGACTCACAATTCTTATTATTGTTATCACTTTTTTGGATGTGACTGACTTGAGGATGTGCAATGACTCACTGATGTTTCCAGAGAATGAAATATGTCTTTGTACTGATACATTAGGTTAATGCATGCAATTAGTTTCGACTGCTGCTTATGAACGCTGCACCCTTCTGGACAGAATGAAAGACAATGGCAAAGCATCTTCGTTGTGAATGCCTTTATAAATCATGCTTCCACTGAAATGACAATGAACGAGATGAGTCAGTGGCGATACACTTAACTATTCAGTGCTAAGATGAGAGAGAGAGAGAGAAACAGAGAGAGAGAGAGAGAGAGAAACAGAGAGAGAGAGAGAGAGAGAGAGAGAGAGAGAGAGAGAGAGAGAGAGAGAGAGAGAGAGAGAGAGAGAGAGAGAGAAAACAATCTAACAGGTGAATTCGCTGCGTTTTTTGTCTTTGAAACACTGAAGACAGCAGAATAGGAACGGTAGGGTTACAATTTATCTTGGGTCAAACCAGCAAAATATCTGCATGTCTTCAAAAAAATAAATATAAAAAAGTGGCCTATTCGAATTGTGCACTTGTGTACATTTTCTATGATAATTCTTTGCTTGCAACTGCCATTGAAATTAATAACAGTTAATAAAATCATAATCACAGGCATTAAATATTACAGCCATATACTGTATATCAGTATTTGATTTAGGAGGTCCCACGAGTTACTGTCTTACGCCATTTTGGAGAGTACTCAAGAACATAATCGGCGTAATCAGCGTTGTTTACGCTTAGGGTAAAGCATGCGTATGTGTTGTGATACTCTCCAAAATGGTGGAAGACAGTAACTCGGGGGAGAAGAGTTATTGAATAAAGTTGTTATTTGTGTTTATCTTTACACACAAAAAGTATTCTTGTAGCTTCGCAAAATTGAAGTTGAGTCACTGATGTCACATGGACTGTTTTACCGATGTCCTTACTACGTTTCTGGACCTGGAAACATTATAATTGCGTTCCTGTCTATAATTGCGTTCCAGGGTCAGAGAGCTCTCAGATTTCATCAAAAATATCTTAATTTGTGTTCTGAAGATGAACTAAGGTCTCACAGGTTTGGAACGATATGAGGGTAAGTAATTAATGACAGAATTTTCATTTAGGGGTGAACTAACCCTTTAAATAATGTGCAATGAACACTTAGTTCAGTACATGAGGTGTTTCCGCTCAGGTTGCTTTAGAGACTGCTCAGCAAGCTTGCTTGAAATTAGAGGGACTAAATTAACACTGATCAGAGTCCATTAGAAATGCAATTTAAAGGGACGCCACTTTGAACATTATTCAAGCATTCATGCATATGAAGATGCCACATCCACACCCTGCATTGGTCACATACGCCTCTAAAAGTCATTGGTTTCCATAACAACTTGCATATCTGTTTCTAATTATCGAATACTTTTCTACACGAGTTTGGTAACACTAGACTCTGAGCATGAGAAATTACTTCAGAGACAATCCTGAAATTATAGGCAACATGATATGAATCTGGCATCTTGACGGCTTATGGACTCTCAGATCTGCTGCCATGTAGCACATTCACAAAAACAAATAAAACATACATTTCTTTATGTTTATTAGTGCTTAAAAATAAAGGTTTCAAAAAGGTGGTTTTCACTGCAATGCAATTGAAGAACCATTTTGGGTTCCCAAAGAACCTTTCAGTGAACATTTTCCTTAGCGTAATAATCTAAAGAATATTTCCAACCATAACACCTTTTGTGCAATGGAAAGATTCCATTGATGTTAAAGCTTATTCAAGGAACCATTGAGGAACCTTAATTTTTTTAGAGTGTTGATTCTTTATTAATCTTCAATGGTTTCTAGCAGTTCAAGTCTTTGTCCTTCATCATTGCTAATGCAGTCTGAGTTTTGAGTTTCAAAGTTATTTTAGTGTTCTGTCAGAAACTATGAATTTCTTGTCTTTGTCACCAGAGGAGGATGGCAGCACTCAACATCCTGTCATTTCAATGGACCCGTTTCAGAGACATGGGTGGAGGGCAGGTCAACTCTGCCTCAAATCTTGTTGAAACCTCCAATAAAAAGCAGAACTGTTATATGAATATGCAGTGCAGATCATAAAACATAATTATAGTTCAGGAGAATTACAGCTAATGCTTTAGCTTGAATACTCGGTCCCACTTTATATGAGGTGGCCTTAACATTACATTTAAATTAATAATTTAGTACAATGCTGCACTTATTATGTACATACATGTTTTTACATTTGTACTTATATTTATACAAATGCATATATGTAGTTAGATCTGTAATTCATTTCTGTAAATACATTTATAATTACACTGTTGATCTATCCCTTACACCTTAACCCACCCTTAAACCAACCCATACCACCAAACCTGTCCCTAATCTTACCCGTATCCCACCTCAATAACAGCAGAAGTGTTTTACAATACACTAAGAACACAATAAGTACATTGTACTTATTTTTTGATGTACGTACATAGTAGTTAATGCCACCTAATATAAAGTGTGACCAGATACTCTAAATGAGTAATAGAAGCTATCAGGGACACTTTCTGATTCTCACACCTTTGCATTATCTCCAAGCGAGCGGACAGAGAACATTGTTATTGTCTCACTTAGGGGCCGCTCACTGTGCTGCTTTTCTATGTAAATATGTGCTTGGTTACACAAACGTGTTTTCACTTATGTCTCTTTTGCAATGTCTTAAAAGTAGTTTGACCTTTAAAAAATACAATGCATCTCATTTTTAATTGCAAAAACACTCAAATATATATTTGATATACAAACCCGATTCCAAAAAAGTTGGGACACTGTACAAATTGTGAATAAAAACAGAATGCAATGATGTGGAAGTTTCAAATTTCAATATTTTATTCAGAATACAACATAGAATACATATCAAATGTTTAAACTGAGAAAATGTATCATTTTAAGGGAAAAATTAGTTAATTTTAAATTTCATGGCATTAACACATCTCAAAAAAGTTGGGACAAGGCCATGTTTACCACTGTGTGGCATCCCCTCTTCTTTTTATAACAGTCTGCAAACGTCTGGGGACTGAGGAGACAAGTTGCTCAAGTTTAGGAATAGGAATGTTGTCCCATTCTTGTCTAATACAGGCTTCTAGTTGCTCAACTGTCTTAGGTCTTCTTTGTCGCATCTTCCTCTTTATGATGCGCCGAATGTTTTCTATGGGTGAAAGATCTGGACTGCAGGCTGGCCATTTCAGTACCTGGATCCTTCTTCTACGCAGCCATGATGTTGTAATTGATGCAGTATGTGGTCTGGCATTGTCATGTTGGAAAATGCAAGGTCTTCCCTGAAAGAGACGACGTCTGGATGGGAGCATATGTTGTTCTAGAACTTGGATATACCTTTCAGCATTGATGGTGCCTTTCCAGATGTGTAAGCTGCCCATGCCACACGCACTCATGCAACCCCATACCATCAGAGATGCAGGCTTCTGAACTGAGCGCTGATAACAACTTGGGTTGTCCTTGTCCTCTTTAGTCCGGATGACATGGCGTCCCAGTTTTCCAAAAAGAACTTCAAATTTTGATTCGTCTGACCACAGAACAGTTTTCCACTTTGCCACAGTCCATTTTAAATGAGCCTTGGCCCAGAGAAAACGCCTGCGCTTCTGGATCATGTTTAGATATGGCTTCTTTTTTGACCTATAGAGTTTTAGCCGGCAACGGCGAATGGCACGGTGGATTGTGTTCACCGACAATGTTTTCTGGAAGTATTCCTGAGCCCATGTTGTGATTTCCATTACAGTAGCATTCCTGTATGTGATGCAGTGCCGTCTAAGGGCCCGAAGATCACGGGCATCCAGTATGGTTTTCCGGCCTTGACCCTTACGCACAGAGATTGTTCCAGATTCTCTGAATCTTTGGATGATATTATGCACTGTAGATGATGATAACTTCAAACTCTTTGCAATTTTTCTCTGAGAAACTCCTTTCTGATATTGCTCCATTATTTTTCGCCGCAGCATTGGGGGAATTGGTGATCCTCTTCCCATCTTGACTTCTGAGAGACACTGCCACTCTGAGAGGCTCTTTTTATACCCAATCATGTTGCCAATTGACCTAATAAGTTGCAAATTGGTCCTCCAGCTGTTCCTTATATGTACATTTAACTTTTCCGGCCTATTATTGCTACCTGTCCCAACTTTTTTGGAATGTGTAGCTCTCATGAAATCCAAAATGAGCCAATATTTGGCATGACATTTCAAAATTTCTCACTTTCAACATTTGATATGTTATCTATATTCTATTGTGAATAAAATATAAGTTTATGAGATTTGTAAATTATTGCATTCCTTTTTTATTCACAATTTGTACAGTGTCCCAACTTTTTTGGAATCGGGATTGTATATATCAAACGGTATATTTTTTTTCTACTTTTTTACATTTCTACTTGTCTCTTTATGTTGGTACCAGTTTTATTTATTCTTGCTTCTTGCGATACACTCTTAAAAATAAAGGCTCCAAAAGGGTGTTTTTGCAGTGATGCTATTGAAGAACCATTTTTGGTTCCCCAATCAACCCATCAGTGAATAGTTCTTAAATTAACCATTTTGAAGAACATTTTAAGATACAAAATTACCTTTAAAAAAATAACCTTTTGGAAACTTTTTCGACTATAAAGAACCTTTTCTGCATTTGAAAGATTCCATGGATGTTCACGGTTCTTCATGGAACCATCAATGCCAATAAAGAAACTTTATTTTTAAGGGTGTATAAATAGATGATAACAAATGTCTGAATAATGTTTGAGAACATTTATACACAATGTGTTTTTGCATTTAACAATGCGATGCACAGGGAAGGAAAACAAGATGCATTTTTTTTTTTTAAGTTTAACAACTTGACTGCATTTTTACAACGTGTCGTGTGCAGAACGTTGCAAAAGATGCAACACGCAAGTGCAACAATCAAATAATTCAATCTTGCACATAGAAAAACAATGAAAAAGTAGTACGGTGAAATACAAAAATGGTACTTAAAGGGCCATTTGCACAAGCCGCGCCGCACCTTTGCATTTTAAAACGCAGGAGCAGAGCAGTGGAATGAAAAGCCACGAGGACTCGACATGACTCGACTTTTTAATTTGAGTGCCACAGCGCAGTGAAACACAAAAATTAAGTCCAAGTCCACGGCCTGTTTTTGCATTTTAAAAATGCAAGAACTAGTGCAGTGGAAGCAAAAACAAATTTTTTTAACTTTTAACTTGTGCACCGTGTATTTAGAAAGACGTGTCACGGGCAAGACAAAACAAAAAAACATGAAAATGTCAAATGTCCGCCTTGCATATATTTACATAAATAAATATGGAAAAGCAGCTCAGTGCAATGCAAAAATGCATTCTGTGTGAACCTCCTCTTATTGAACTGTAAATGAGTCAGGATTTCTAATGGAAATGGAAAAAAGATTGGAAAAATGTTTGGAATGACATTAGGGTGAGTAAATGATGACAGAATGTATATTTCTGTTTGAATGTACCACTTTACACACAAGCGAGATTTGCATTTGATTTGAATAAGCTGGGCTCAGTCAGATGATTGGGATAATTAAGGAGGATTGGATTTCTGCTACATTCCTTTTTTTCTTATTATTAATTTCCTAAATGCCATTGAACCTGATAACGTCACAGATGGACAAGAATTAAGGAAACACTCAGATGCTCATTATCTTTGAGAATCACTATCATCATGGAAACCAGAGGTGTGTTGCATTGTGAAAAAGGTCCTCAATTTAATTAGCTAGCTAAATTCAATTCAGCAATCCAGCTCAATTAAAACACAGATCTGCTGACAGTACAATAGCACAAATTAAATTAGATTATCAAGTGCTAAATCACTGTTAGAGTATGATGAAAGATAAAAAGGGACAAACGAGAATGCTCATGCTTGTATAGGGTTAAACAAGACTTGCCATGACATACAGAATAGGGGCAGAGAGAGAGAGAGAGCGCATTCTCTGTATAACCAAGGAAACACGCCCATTATAGCATGTGTGATGGGCTTATTAGCAGTCTTTTAAACTAGAATAGCATTTTTTCATCAGCTCAGGGCTTCTGAGGAGAACCTTCTGAACCTTCAGCTTTAATTTTCATGTCACTGATGTTTTAACAGTGGATTGTGAATTGTGTCAAACTAAAAGGTAAGATTCTTGTGTATTTGGTGCATGTGACAATCTATTCTAATACTTTTGTATTACTGCTTTATAGCTGTCTTGTCAGATATTAGTGGCATGATTGGAATGAAATTGATTTAGGAGGTTTCCTTAATGAAATGCTTCAGACTGTAATGATCTGTTCTCAGTGACTGAAATAAGGGCTCTTTCTGATTATGTGGTGTTTACGTGTTGATCTTTCATGATTATGCCAAAAAATACAAAGTAGGGAAAAAACAAGACATTAATAAATACTATTTTATTGTCTGTACTTTCATATACAGCCTGTTGCCACGATTGATTTTCTGAATGCATGAATCTAGTTCTTGTACGTGTGTGCATGTGTGTGTCTATATATATATACCGTATGTATGTATGTATGTATGTATGTATATATATATATCCTTGTGTGTTGTATTGTATTAAATGTGCACTTGTAGTGCACTTCAAATTTTGTACTGGCAAATCATTTATTTTAAAGTGCATTGAAGTCATGTTTTAATAATCCCTTGTTGTGCTTTAAAGAAGTACACTTATTTTGACTGTTTGATTGTATGCTAACTACCATACAAAAGCACACGTTAAATAAATTATTAAATTAAATTATAATTTTAACTGTTCTGTGTTATTTGATATTACTTTTAAAAGTTAAAGTAAACGCTGTTTTCAAAAGTAATCTACAGTGTACTTCATTTTCACAAGCATTATAAACCACAAGAGTATTATATGTGCTGATCCCAACATCACCTTTCTTTGAAAAGATGATGTATTAAAGTGGCTGAGTACCAGCCGCTTTGGCTTAGAAATGAGCATGCTAATATATTCATGCTTAATCTAAATGCATCTGATTCTATTTCATTCCTCCAACTCGCCAAAGACAGTAACCACCTCTACCACTTCCACTAATAGCATCGCTGCTCAACCATGAGGTCAGATCCTGCTGGGGAATCAGCAGTCCTTCTCAAATGTTCTGCCCTTCGTTATAACGATTTCTGTGCACCTGTAGCCGTTCACTCTTTCCCCTCCAATTCCACATGTCACCATCCACCTGTGGGTCCACTGGGGACCTCGCTGTTATACTGGGATATAGCTTCCTTTGCTTCCTTTTCCCCTACTTTGTTTACCCTGAGTTACTACTGCTACAAATTTACAATAAATGGGTTATATATTTTGGCCACACTCACACACACACACACACACACACACACACACACACACACACACACACACATACATATATAGATATATATGACCCTCTCTGTGAAATCCAGGCTAAAGTCTCAAAATCCAATTATGAGATAACAAGCATCAAAGTTTGATTTCTACCATTAATTTGACTATAATTTCAATATTTGACACGACCTTACTCGGTCAATATTCAAGATATAAAGGTTACATTTTCACAGAATGTTTTGTAACATGTGAAGGATGATTTTTTTTGTAGAAAAATCACAAAAAAATGACTTAAGCTGGGTTTCCACAGAGAGGGTCACTGTATATATATATATATATATAGGGGAGTAATGGTACACAGACATGACGGTTCGGTACGTACCTCGGTTTTTATGTCACGGTTCGGGATGTTTTCAGTACAGCAGGGGGGGGAAACTAAACATAAAATAGCTTCTTTTTTTAATTAAACAGTGGTTTACCGAACAAATCACATTTAAATTTTCTTAGGGATAAAAATCTACCTCAGCTTATGCTATATAGTCATCAATACTCAACTTGAAAAAAATGGATGCAAACATGTAAATTGCACATAATGCATTTTTGTGTATTATTAAGCTCTAAATTATACAATTTACATTTGTTGTTGAAATATATAAATTTACACATTGGCTGTCATAACTTTTCATAACAGATTTAATTAAATATTCATTATATAAGACATCACTAACATGTAAAGTAAAATATGTACTGTACATAGTCTGATATTTAGTGAAAAGCTCTTTTCTAGACTTCATTTCTCTGGCGAACTAACGAGCTGATGACTTGCCTAAGGTAAATCAAACACTGATTGAACGGATGTGTGAGGCATGCGATGTTCATTCAAGTTTATTTTGCGTTAAAACTAGTAGTAAAGAAGAAGGGATGATCATACTCACTTGCGCTCCACGCTGCCGTTTGAACTGAGGCACAATTACGTCACAGCGCTAGCTGGAGGTGAAATAAAGCGGAAACTGGAGGCGGCCCATTCAAACCAGCACAGATTCGGCTAGACAAGGAGCTTAAAATATCATCTTGTTGTGATGTTGGGTGCCAGAATCGATGTAGTAGAGGCTCCAATTTGACATTTTAACGCATACCTGCTGCCACTGCCAGACAAAAAACTGACGACAGCTGAGGTTAAACGAGATAAAACGAGCGGCAGCACACACTTCTTATCAGAAAAGGTTCAATGAAGTATTGTCTTTTTTGTTATGAAGATTTCTTGCATCTCACGAATATGTCGTGTCTGAAATAATGTTTGTGTGCATGTGTGTAAAACAACAAACTGACGATTTATATGCTTAATCATCTGTCATTCTATATACATTGTTGTGATTAATTGTGGCTGGAATGATAATGTAGCTGGAAAAATAGTTGCCTGCTGACATTGAAATATATACACATCTTCATGACTAAATAGACACGGTGAGTTTGTCTTAACTATACACGTTAGATGCAAGTCACTCAACCGAAGGGAATCCTGTCAGATCGTCCATCCTTTGAGTAAAAGCGTGTGCGGGTCGGCCAATCTGGTTTCGTCCGTTAAAGTTAACCTTTTCAAATAACAATCGAGGTCCCGGAGAATGAGTGACCTTACATATGCAGGTTAAATCGTAATTTCTCTAGTTATTGTTAAAAAAACAAGCTAACAAACTTCATAGCTAGTGTTAGTGAAGCATTCAGTGGACTCTTAGCCTCCAGCTAAGCTCCGCCCACAGAAAAACCTCCCAATGTTTACTAACAGAAAAAGGGTCTATACAGCAATCTGTTAAAACAATGCTGTATTTGTTTGGTACACATGCGTACCGAACTGAAAGACACATACCTATCATTTTCAATACGAATACATGTACCGTTACACCCCTAGGTTATATATTACTCTATCCCGGATCAGCTATCGTAGCACTTTAGTGCTCATGACTACTGCCATTCTTGTGAGCCTTAATAAATCACTTTATTTTCACTCGCAACTGGATTTCGTGTTTTTACCGTGACAATCTGCACCTCACTATAGTAGTACATTATAAAACAGTATGCAGTACTAAAGTATTGGGTGTAAATTATGATTTTTTGTTAAAATTATTAAATGGAATGCCGCGTTGGGATAATAAAGCCTTCCCTACACCAAACCTTAACCTTATCCGATAAATACCCGTGAGGCATGTTATTTTCCATTTTTCAATTTTTATTAAAAATAAATGCCTTTCCGAAGTGATATGTGACGTGAAAAGGGGAAAAGGCAAAAGGCGGATTCGAACTTGGGTTGATCCTGTCAAAACAAATATTACTGCATGCTTTATTACCTACGCCACTGGAGCTCCTGCATAACAGACGTCTCTTGGTGTGTTGTCTAACCCTACCACATGTCAGTGGGCAGAGTATGTGTAGAAAGGCTCTGCCAACAAGGCGACTATTTGCGCTTAGTGTAAATAGACACTCCGATATATTATTTTATTACCTTTCTATAAAAAAGTAGAACAGTCACAAATTCCAGGCATTGTTAGCCAGAAAACCAGAGAGAAACACACCTGCCATGAGCTTTGCTAAACTATTTTCAGTGTATTAGGATTTGGGATGCACCAATCTTGTATATAATTTAGGACAGATTGTACTTGTATCGAAATGCTGCAACACACTAAACCATATATCATACCATATACTGTTAAGGATATTTAATATCTCCTCTTTTCTTTCCAAAATAGGTTTGATTATTTAGGGCAAATCACAGCCTTGAAAGAATCGTCTCATTTGCCTGTTTGCATGAGCCAGTGGAAGGTGAACCTCATCAGATTCACCACAGGGAAATAATTGTGCAATAATAACAGTGACCAACTGGGCTTCGTGTATAAATCAACTTACTATTTCTCCCCAATATTTGAATGAAATTAAATCATATTTTAATGTAAATAAATCACACAGTCCCTTATTACTTCTCCAAAGATCCTTCTGCCTAACTTGTAACTATTTAAAAAATTACAGGTTCTCATTTCCCCATTTGCCAAGATCAAGTACATATGTTCGTTATCTGATACCCTTTCATGATCCCTCACTAGGTCAAGAATGATTACCAAACCCAACTGTTCCTCAACGGATTCCTCAGCATCAAGATGCCTCCAAGATCTGTTGTGCAACACAACTGTTGTGCTGAACCTCAGTGAGGTGGAAATGGAAGAGTTTTGCCTCAACCAAGATGAGTATCTGGAAAAATATCTGGGGCCTAGACGTTCCCCAGTGTTTCTGCCTGTGTGCATCACCTACCTGCTCCTCTTTTTGGTGGGAGCGGTGGGGAACATTCTTACGTGCATCGTTATTGCTCGCAACAAGGTCATGAGGACCCCCACCAACTTCTACCTGTTCAGTTTGGCGGTTTCAGACCTGCTGGTGCTTCTTCTGGGAATGCCTTTGGAGCTCTACGAAATGTGGAGTAACTATCCATTCCTTTTCGGCAAAGGTGGCTGCTACTTCAAGACCTTCCTCTTTGAGACTGTTTGCTTCGCCTCCATCCTGAATGTAACAGCGCTGAGCGTGGAGCGCTACATAGCTGTGGTCCATCCGCTCAGGGCCAAATACGTAGTGACGCGCACTCACGCCAAACGGGTGATCTTGAGCGTGTGGAGCATGTCTATTTTGTGCGCCATTCCCAACACCAGCCTCCACGGCATTTTCACCCTCCCTCTTCCCAAAGGGAAAGGATTAGCTGCCATGTCTACCTCCGCCACCTGCATGCTGGTCAAGCCACGCTGGATGTACAACCTGATCATCCAAATCACCACTCTGCTGTTTTTCCTCCTGCCCATGTTGACCATCAGCGTGCTGTATTTGCTCATCGGCATGCAGCTAAAACGGAAAAAGATGTTGCTGGTCCTGGAGGCAAAAGCCAGTCTGGGACAAGACAGCTCCTCTAATATGCGCAGTCAGCAGCAGAAAACACGTCGCCAGCAGGTCACTAAAATGTTGTGTAAGTAGGCCAGCCGGCCAATAACTGAATTTTCATGTATAACAGTGCCTTGGCTGTTTTAGATCATATTACACTGCAAGCGCATTCTTAACTTATGTGACCTGCTCCATCCCTTGGAGTCGTTTTGAAACACATCCTGAGTTTTATGCACTGAATAGAATGCAGTCTCTGCATTCTAATGATATAATTATTAGGTTTATACTTAAAACCATTGTTGTCATATAGGAAAGTTGTCATAAAAACTGATTTAATGGTTTATTCTAACACATTAAATAACTACGTAAAAATATTACTTTTTAATATAGTGCATATATAAAATGTATGATTCTCACTGTATAAAGTCTTTTTTCTAGCTAACTAAAGAGCATTAGGCACTGAATTAATTTTCTGAGGTAATGTAAGGTTTTTCACAAGCTGTTTTAATAAAGTCTTCCCGCGGCATAGAAAACCTTCCTTCAAGAACTCTTAGTCATATCCAATTTGGGCTGTTATTAACTTTAAATTGGATGCATAATTCTTCGAAGTGAGTGAATATTTATATTTGATTCCTCCCGATTTATCTAAGTAATCAGTGACAAGGCAAAACACACATTTCTGAGGCTTTACACAGTGAAATGCAGAATCATATTCAATAGGGTAATGTTCATAGAGCATGCTAGAAAAGATGAAATAACAGGAAGTTTGACTTAATATTTTGGGTTGGACATAATTTAAGCCCAAATTGTACGTGTAACACAGTATTTTCTCTTCAGTTGTACTAGTTGTCATGTTTGGCATCTGTTGGGCTCCGTTCCACACCGATCGACTCATGTGGAGTTTCATGGACCAGAAGAGCAGTGAACACATGAAGATTTTCCAGATCTATGAATACGTCCATGTCATCTCTGGGGTCTTCTTCTATCTAAGCTCAGCAATTAATCCGATTCTCTACAACCTCATGTCCACCCGCTTCAGGGAGATGTTTAAAGAGGTGATGTGTCACCACAAATGGCGTCCCGTCCCAAGAAAACGCTCTCTGAGCATGACGAGAGTTACTGTACGCAGCACCCTGAGTGATGTCCCACCCTGCAACGGCACTGTTACTACCGAAGGAGAAGATTATGTTATAGGTGAATGCCAGGAAAATAAGACCAGCTGAAATGAACTCGTCATTGATCGTCTGTGCTTGAAATGAACTCTGCAGCTTTAGAAATTATCCACGAATCCAAAACCATAAATTTAAACTTAAATGATTGTTGTATCAGAATCAGAATATACAAACACTTGGACAAAATATGTGACCCTGGAGCACAAAAGCAGTCTTAAGTCTCTGGGGTATATTTGTAGCAATAGCAAAAAATACACTGTATGGGTCAAAATTATTGATTTTTATTTTATGCCAAAAATCATTAGGACATTAACTAAAGATCACATTCCATGAAGATATTTTTGTACATTTCCTACTGTAAATATTTCAAAACGTAATTTTTGATTAGTTAATATGCATTGCTAAGAACTTCATTTGGACAACTTTAAAGGCGATTTTCACGATATTTAGATTTTGTTGCACCCTCAGATTCCAGATTTACTAATAGTTGTATCTCAGCCAAATATTGTCCAATCATAACAAACCATACATCAATGGAAAGCTTATTTATTCCGCTTTCAGATGATGTATAAATCTCAATTTCGAAAAATTGACCCTTATGACTGGTTTTGTGCTCCAGGGTCACATATATGGTTTGGTGATTAATCAAGCATAAATAATCTACGACTCTCCCATTTATTCCCAACTATAACTCTTTCTTTGTTGGGTTATCAGCATATTTTCCCAATGAGTGCATAACAAGTGATGCAGATTGGCTTGTTTTTACCCACTTGAAATGGTCTCATTATAAAACCATTCAGGTTTCTTGCACTGGCTGGCTGCCAGTATCTACTAAAATTCATTTCAGGACAACGTTCTTCACTTACAGTGCTGTCAAAGACCGAGCCCCCAATTATATTCAATTTTGTATTACATGAAAAAGCACATTTAAAAATCTGTATTTCTCAAATTGGTGTCATGACACTACAGCAGCCATTTATATAAAAACCTTCATTAACAAATGCTGTTTAAAAATACAGTCAAGAAATGAATTATGAATATAGCCTGATAGATTTAAGCAATAGACTATTATATGAGCAAAAGTTCTGTAACCCATTTCTGAATAACGTGATTGCATCAAAGTTCTGTGGGTATTTTTGCTTGTAGTATGTGATATTGCTTCATAAAACAGGTTAATAAGCAAGAAGTTAATGTTCAGCAACCTGTATTGGCAGCTACTTGTCTCATACAAATAGTTCCAAACAAAACAGCCGAATTGTTACGCCATTACTGAATGCATATGTGTTGAGTTGAGTGAATAATTCAATGAATCATTTATAATTACAAAGTTCTGTCAAGAAACTCTAGATGGCGCAGACTGATAGTTTATAACTCAATCATATTCAATTATTCAAACCGCACAGCTGATTGGTTACTTTTTGTATCAGCAGCCAGTGAGCTTGCTGCGCAACATTTAAATACATGGCTAGTGCTTGCTGTAGCAGTTGCAGCTCACTTCGGAAACCCTCCACCTCCCCAGCTTCACCTGTATAGATCTTCTATGGGGTGATTTCAAGTATGGGGGTTATTTCATGTATGTCATATGTGCAGCAGCAGCATTTCTTACATGCTCAAAGCAGCATGTTGTGGATATATCGGCAGTGGCCAGTTTCTATTAAATGAATAACTGACTCAAAAGACCGCCACCTACTGGTGTACAGTGTAATCTGCAGAACGAGTCATTGAAAATCCCCATCACTAATACACACAGTCAGAAACATTATATGTCGAAAAAAAGACAGTCCTTCTGAAAATCCGTCAGTGCAGTTCCTCAGATTTGAGGATCGGATTCAAAGATAACTGTTGTATTAAGCTTTATAGTGAAATTCGATAAAATATCTAAAAGTAGAAATTAGTTGAGCCTACAGATAGCGTTCTTTTCCACATGATGTTCGTGTTATTTGAAATCCAAGTGTTTAGTGAATAGGTGGCGCGACGTTTGTGAATTCTATGAAGGGTATTACATGTATGTTTGGCTCTATGTGCAAGATGTATAAATAATTAATGTAGAGTATTTGCTGTGCAGCTGCATGACCTGAAATATGACATTTGACATCAGATAGAGAACAATTAAAATTACAGGCTTACAGAAAGAAGAATAAGACAGTAGGCTAAAGGCATATACTGCAAACATGAACCATGCACACCTGACATAAAGCAAATGTCAAAGCAAACCACATTCCATATGGACACATTTGCTACTGTTTTAATATGTATTGTCAGTCAAAACTGTCAAAAGTGGCCCTGTTTACTTTCTTAAAGCACATATTTGATCTTATTGTCCATGATTTATCAGTGCACATTATTGCCAAGAATGAAAATGTTTGCTTTGAAATCACAACCAGCCATTTAGAGACCATTTACATGATCCATTTTCAACAATTATTAGGCTTACGTGGAATGTTCAATATACCAGAAAAGCTTTATTTTATGATTAAATATTTACATTTAATGTCCAATAGTGTATTATATTTCAGACTGTGATATTCCTCTTGTGACAAGCTTTGTAAATAAAATATATTGCTGTGCAGAACACAGTGGAACGTTTTCAAACATGTGCTGATATCTACAGTAACACAAACACACCCATAATACCTCAAATGTGCTGGCAGCTTCCTTCTTTATGAAACGTGGCCTTGGTGAAAGTCTGGATATGAAGGGAAGATGGATGACACAGTTCACTTAGATAAGGTAAATCGAGTCTGGAAAGACAGATATATAGAGGATTTGTCCCTGATACATTTATTCACAATTCTGGGTCACATTAAGGAGCTCTGATCGGACAGACTGATCAAAGCCTTTGATGCCATTTTTATTAAAAAATATATTATTTCCCATCATAGATGAAATCCTTATTTATGGAGGGTATGAGGGGCAAACACATCCGTCACCATTGTAAGATATCATACAGCATCTCCTCAGCATGCCAAGTCTATAGAAGAAATAATTTTGTTTTCCACACACTAATAAATGCGTAGCCGGGATTTGTGTTCCCTGAATATGACCCTCTCTTACAACTGTATCATAATCAAGACTGTCTTAAGTTCAGCCTTCAGAAGTAAGCTTTGTGTGTCAACACATCAGCCAGCAAAAATATTATATATTATATGATATAATTAAATAAATGATATATATTTTTTTTTTTGTGCTGCTTCTTTTCTCATTTTAGTTCCAGCTATACTGGCTTTGACAGGCCCTGCATCCTAAAACAACAACAACAAAAAAAAAATTAATAATTTTAATTTATTTATTATACTTCAAGTGATGGCTAACTGGCTTTGGCAGTTAATAACAGCCCTGCATCTTATATATATATATATATATATTTAATAAAAACCTTATTCGCAAAAAAGGTTAATATTATTAATATTACTTGATTTGAGGGTGCTGAAGTCAAAAATATGAATAAAAACGTATTAGCTTTTTTCTTTTTTTTTCAAAAATAAAAATGAATATTTTTCAAAATAGCTTTAATGCACTTATCAAAATAACAAAAGCACTAAAATCTCAAAAGTTTTGGTTTTATGGACAAAAATCAGTTAATCTATCATTTAACTTACAATCTAAGGAAGTTGAAATCAGGACTAAATGTGAATTTCTGCATAATCATTCATACCTCTCCACATAATCATAATCACGGTCTCCTCTCCACCAGTAAGCTGGTGTGTGGTGGGCGTTCTGGCGCAACATGGCTGCCGTCGCATCATCCAGGTGGATGCTGTACACTGGTGGTGGACGAGGAGATATCCCCCCTTACTATGTAAAGTGCGTTGAGTGCCTAGAAAAGCGCTATATAAATGTAACAAATTATTATTATTACATGTGAAAATGGCCTGAGAATCGAACAAATAGTAGTAATTTGGCACAGAGGAAGACAGAAATAATTAGTTTTTGGCATTTTCTTCTGAAGAATACATTATAGAACAAGACTTCTTCACCTGATAGTTGTCAAAATCAAAAGTGCTAAGAGCAAATCATATTTTGAGAGAAAATCTGACGTGCTTGAGCAAAACGGGCACTATTTTCAAAATCAAAACCCCAAAATTAGTAAGAAACAAGTCCATGAACATGATGCAGGACTATTTATTAACAATATCTAAACCAATCAAGTATCCTTCGTTTAAACCTTCCTTAAACAAGGATCCATTGGCAAGAATACTGGCCTTTTCGCATGTTTCTGATATCTGACAACTTAAGTGCAATTTTCAGTGTCCTCTCTGAGCGTTTAGGTTAGTTTGTGAGAGTATGGTCTGTTTTCATCTGGGGTTGTTATTTTCTCAGCCGTGGGCTTGCTATGCTAGTCCATCACTGTCAGTTCAGCAATCACACTGACTGCTATTCAGCAACACAGACAGCTTGAAAAAAAACACAAGGCCAGGGACCGATGGGCAGGGAAAAGGACACCAGCCTCATCACACAATTACATCTCATCAACAGTGACTGAAATGCAGAAATGACAGCCCAGAGCGCTGAGGAAAAGATGCTAATCCCCACTGAAAAGAGTTTATGTGCATAATACTGAAACACAATAATAATCCAGTGTTGAGAAGTCGAATGTTTTTAAATTAGGGTGAAAGTGGATAAATTGGCTGAGTCACAAAAACAATTAGTATGGCCCCCTTACACATTTAAGCATTATAATATCGTTATTTTAATTAATGCGGCATTTATATCCATGCAAGCGCATGTTGAAGCTATTATAATATGTTGTTAGATGATAATATGTGACCCTGGAGTCATAAGTAGAACAGGTAGCAATAGCCAGCAATACATTGAAAGGGTCAAAATGACAGAACTAATACAGAATAGTGACAAAAATGCATGGATTTTATATAAATATTGATTAAGATGAAAATAACAACTGTGACAAAAGACATTCATCTAGGAGAAATCATCCAGCGAGGTATTCAGACAAACAAAGATCGATGCGATTGACACAAAAAAATAGTGATGATCTTAAATATCACATAAAATCAATTATAAAATCAACTGCAAATGTTTGGTCCTCAGCACATCTCCTGTGTGTCTTCAGTAATAATACACACCAAACGCAGCGGCCACACAGAACAAGCTGTCCTGTTAAATAAAGTACATAAAACCATAAAGTAAGCGATGAAAATCACATTCATGTAAAAATAACTCCTCACTTACATTCATAAATATATCTTGGGCATAGCTGTCTGTATCTGCATCCCAGAAGCAGCGCGCAGCCATCCTGTGAAAATATATTCAGCGAAAAGTTATGCCACAAACTGTATCTTAAAAAACAATTATAAATAATATACGTAAATTATTTTATTTTATAGAATAATTATAATCACCCAAATACGTATTAAATCCAATATTTAATTAATATGTGTCTAAATGTGAGTCTTATATAACTAATAACAGTTTTTAGTGCCGTCAAACGATTAATCGCATCCAAAATAAATGTTTTTGTTTATGTAATATATGTGTTGTACTGTGTTTATTTATTATGTATATATAAATACACACACATGCATGTCTATATTGAAGAAAGTTTTATTTTTATATAACAAATATGTTTATTTATAATATAAATTAAGTATTTTCAAAACATATACTGTATGTCTGTGTATTTATATATACATAATAAATAAACACAGTACACACGTATATATTACATAAACAAAAACGTTTATTTTGGATGCGATTAATCATTTGACGGCACTAATTTTTTGTGGTTTTTGTGGTTTTTTTGGTGGTGGCTCAAGATCTTGACAAGTCAGATCTGCAAATACAAACAACTCTGGGTTTCAGATGCCCTGCAATATTGGTTTCACATCCGCAGCCCACAGCGAGTCAGACTGTATCTTACTCGATGTGGGTGTCCTAGAAAGATCAGTAGAAACCTCAGATACGTGACAAACAACCCAAAGGTCACAGCTAGACATCTGAGGACGCGTCTTGCACGTGAAAATGTCTGTGCTCATCATGTGTCTACTGCACGAGCGCTCAGGGTCTGTTTGAAACCATGCTGATTTCACAATTCGTTCATTTTCCTGAGAAGTATTGCGCTTACTTGACTCCTTCTCCACGCTGCTCTCCAACCACCACCTGCACGATGAGCTTGTATCTGTCAAAGCCAACGTCTGAAAATGCAACACACTCAAGTATCAATCAAAACCAAAGCTTAGCCAAAAGAAGCGAAAGAAGTGTCCATGTTCAATTGTATATAAGACGATTTATCTTAGTTTTAGACACTAACTGCTGAAATCTGTCAGAGGACTTTTTTTTTTTATTAATAGAGCAAAATAAAACTATAAGTCCTTACAGACTGAGATATACTACTTATTAATAATACATAGTACAACATAGAAACGAAAAGCAAGTTACAGGTTACAATTACATTAAATACAAGTCAAACCAAAAATTACTCAGACACTTTGACCTGACCATGTTTTGCGTAAGTGTTTTTTTCTTTATTTGTTAATGCGACCTTTTTACACCACAGACTGAACAAAATTAAGCATTGCTTGGTAATTGGCTTACCTAAAATGGTATAATCTAATTGTGTACTTACATTTAACAGCTGACAGCTACTCAACCGAATTAATTTGCGAGAGAGTCTAACAAGAAGGATGGCCAAAACCAGTGAAATATCAACTGATTTGAGAGGAAAGGTGGTCCAATTCTACAAGGAGGGGATTTCAATCAGAACAAGTATACCATA
The DNA here is from genome assembly GCA_027422405.1 of Ptychobarbus kaznakovi. Classification (NCBI taxonomy): domain Eukaryota; kingdom Metazoa; phylum Chordata; class Actinopteri; order Cypriniformes; family Cyprinidae; genus Ptychobarbus; species Ptychobarbus kaznakovi. The sequence goes on from CM049815.1 coordinate 17,458,188, forward strand.
AAGATTAGATATGCCTAGAAGGACTGTCTTTTCCATTGTGAAGAAATTATGAGAGACTGGTGAGGTGAAGAATGTGCCTGGCCGTGGAAGAAAGAAAAAGACAACACCCAGAACAGACAGACTTGTAAGACAGCTAGCAATGAAAAACAGAAAACAAATCAGCTGAAAGTCAAAAAGGCCAATGTCACAGAGCAGTGTGCGCAAACCATTCGCAACAGGCTCAATGACAATTACCTCGGAAGAAACCCTTGATCAGCAGCAGGAAAAATCAAATAAGACGCCTCCAGTTTGCTAAAGAATATCAACAAGTCTGCAGAGTTTTGGAAATCAATCCTTTGGAGTGATGAGAGTAAATTTAACATGTTTGGCAGTGATGGCAAAACTAAAGTGTGAGAGAACCAAAGGACAAGCCTTGAAATTGAAACCCCTGTGTCTTACTCCGACTGTAATTAAAGCACGGTGGGGTAATGTTATGGTGTATGGCAGCTAGTGGACTACATTTTATTGATGGAACTATGAACTCGGAAATGTATGTGGAAATTCTCCAGAGTCAGATGCTGCCATCAGCCAGGAAGCTCATGGGCCATCGTTATATCTTTCAGCATGAGAACGACCCCAAGCACACTGCAAAGTAAGGTTGGTGAGTTATTTAAGCAAAAGAGGATTAAAGTATTAAACTGGCTGTCCAGATCTAAACCCGATTGAGCATCTCTGGGAGGTGATGGAACGTCGCTGCCTGGATGAAGTGCAAAAAATCAACAGCGAGTCTGGGAAAATACTGAAGTTCAGGCTTGCATGAACCTGGTTGACAGCATGCCCAGGAGACTACATGCTATAACCCCGTTCACACCAAGAACGATGCATAATGATATTAGCGTCTCTGCTACTTTAAATTCTCCAGCTCGTTATAGCAGGATTGATTCTGATTGGCTGTCAATGTTTTTATCGTTCGTCAGCTGGAAAAAAATCGTTCTGAAAGTGATATCGTTTCTCTGTGCCTTTATCGTTATACAGTATCTGTGGTGTGGATTCTGCTTTTCTTTAATATTGAGAACAATTTTTAGAACGATATATCTTTATCTTTACAGTTATTGTGCTTGGTGTGAACGGGCCTTAAGGGTGGCCCAACAATGTATTGATAGTTGTGTAAATATTGTCATACTAACAGTTGTATGAATAATTTTGGGTTGATTGTAATCCATTACATACCTTTCTATCAAAAGTTATCTGACATTATCAAGATGAATTTGTTCTGAAACTGTTTAAATCTGATTTATTGTCATATTGTATTACCATTTTCTAAACTATAGCGAATATAATGTGAGAAATGTTGAAGGTGTCTGAATACATTTTGGTTTGACTGTATACACTGTAGGGGGGTCAAACTAAATCATACTGATTGAACATATCAAATAAATTCCTGGCATTATAAATTATCATACTTTCTCTAACACTTTCAAAACTTTGCATTTGTATCTAAAATAGTTTCATATATAAAGTATTCATAACAAAGTCTACACTTTTGTCCTCCAAATGTATTCCACATTTCACCATGTCTGAAGTAACAGAGATAATAGATAGACAGACAGACAGACAGACAGACAGAGATGATAGACAGACAGAGATGAGATAGATAGACAGACAGACAGACATGATAGACAGACAGACAGAGAGAGATGATAGACAGACAGACAGACAGACAGACAGACAGACAGACAGACAGACAGAGATGATAGATAGATAGATAGACAGAGATGATAGATAGATTGATACATAGATTTCAGGTCAGAGATGATTGATAGATAGACAGATCACTTGGATAGATAGATGGATGGATAGACAGATAGACAGAGATGATAGATATACAGACAGACAGAGATGATAGATATACAGACAGACAGAGATGATAGATAGACAGACAGACAGACAGACTGACAGATAGACAGACAGACAGAGATGATAGATAGACAGACAGACAGAGATGATAGATAGACAGACAGAGATGAGGATAGACAGACAGATAGAGATGATAGATGGACAACAGACAGAGATGATGGATGATAGACCAGACAGAGATTTCTTAGACAGACATGATGATATAGATAGATAGATAGATAGATAAAGAATAGATGATAGATGATAGATAGATAGATAGAAGATAGATAGATAGATCCTGTGTCTTAGATAGATGATAATAGACAGACAGACAGAGGTATTGCTCATTGGCTCCTCCAAGATAGACAGACAGACAGACGATGATCGATAGAAAGACAGACTCAGATGATTTAGATAGAACATTGATGGATAGATAGATAGACCGTTTTGGAGTCACAGACAGAGATGATAGATATACAGACAGACAGACAGACAGACAGACAGACAGACAGACAGACAGACAGACAGACAGACAGACAGACAGAGATGATAGATAGACAGACAGACAGAGATGATAGATATTTGACTGACAGAGATGATAGACTGACTGATTTGACAGACAGAGATGATAGACAGACAGACAGAGATGATGATAGACAGACAGATATATAGATAGACTGACAAAAACTGATAGATAGACAGACAGACAGAGATGATAGATAGACAGACAGACAGAGATGATAGATAGACAGACAGAGATGATTGATAGACAGACAGAGATGATATCCCTCCCTGTAGACAGACAGACAGAGATGAAAGGCAGACAGAGATTATAGATAGACAGACTCTCGGCATTGACTACTGCAGATGCACTTCTTGTAGGGGTTCCGAAAACCAGACAGAGATGATAGATAAATAGATGATAGATAGAATAGATAGATAGATAGATAATAGATAGATAATAGATAGATAGATAGATAGATAGATAGACAGGCAGAGATGATAGTGCAGACAACAGACAGAGATGATAGATAGACAGCTGACAGAGATAGGATAGACAGACAGACAGACAGACAGACAGACAGAGATGATAGATAGACAGACAGGCAGACAGAGATGATTGATAATGACAGAC